>CM076579.1:340420609-340978024 GCA_034641835.2 Pinus albicaulis
ACTTTTGCGCCTGTCACAAGGTACTCTTCCATAAGGAAAATCCTTGCACTCTCAGCACAGATGGGTTGGCGCATTCATCAGATGGATGTGAAAACTGTGTTTCTCAATGGGATCATTGAGGAAGAGGTGTACATAGAGCAGCCTGAAGGTTTTGAGATCTTCAACAACAAGTCACATGTGTGCAGGCTCAAAAGAGCAATGTATGGGTTGAAAAAAGCACCCTGTGCTTGGTACACTCAGATAGACAACTATTTCACCAGACTGGACTTCACCAAAAGTGAAGTAGATGAAAACCTATAACAAATTATGGTGGAGGGTAAGATTTTAATCATTGCTCTTTATGTTGATGATTTAATATTGACTAGTGATGAGCAGCTGATACACTCATGCAAGGAGGATCTTGCAAGGGAGTTTGAAATGAAGGATATGGGCCTCCTTTATTATTTCCTTGGATTGGAAATATGGCAGCGATATGGTGAACTTTTTGTGTCTCAAGGAAAGTATGAAAAGGAGATACTGGGTAAGTTTAACATGGAGACTTTCAAACCCGTGGATACACCTCTTCCAGGAAACTAGAGGAAAGAGGATGCTACTTCTGGAGAGGTAGTGGATGCTACTATCTATCGACAGTTAGTGGGTTCGCTAATGTATCTAGTGAACACAAGACCGTACATTTTCTATGTGGTTAACCAGCTATGGCTAAGCCTACCAAACTCTTTTGGAAGGTGAGGAAGCATGTCCTGAGATACCTGAGGGGCACATCAGATTATGGTCTATGGTACAGAAGAACGGATGGAGTGAAGTTGCATGGCTTCACGGATGTGGATTGGGCTAGCAGTCCATCAAACAAAAAGAGCACATCGGGAGGGATATTTAGTATCAGGTCTACATATGTTTCTTGGTACAGCAGGAAGCAGAATACATGGCATCGAGTCAAGCTGCATGTGAGGCTATCTGTATGAGAAAGATCTTGGTTGGTTTGTTTGGTTCTCAGATGGATCCGACAGTAATTAATTGTGATAATCAGAGTTGCATTAAACTCTCGATTAATATTGTGTTTCATGATAGGTCCAAGCATATATATATATTCGGTACCATCATCTTAGAGATTGTGTGCAGAGGAAAATTATGTTGCTTTAGTACTTTCCCACAGAAGATTGGGATGTAGATATTTTGATGAAGGCGCTCACCAGAAGCAAGTTCGAATACCATAGAGACAGGATCTAGGTGAAGGATAATCCCCTTCTTATTGAAAGGGAGTGTTGAGATTCAATAACAAAAAAAATTGATCCTAGTGAAAATTAAGCACCTAAACTAGGGTGGGGCCCACAAGCCATATTTAGGTGTATGTCTATTTTTAGATGTATGTCTATTTTTATTATCCCTTAATTTAGATGGAAATTAAACTATAATCTATTCTCAATGTGGACTTGAAAATAGTTAACTAAAGTGGAAAATCAGTTAGCTAAGTGAATTTCCAGTTAAGTAGTTGGTTGGTGGGACATGCAGGTTGACTTTAGCTGTAACTGAGTGATTCTAGTTGTAACAGAGTTGGAAGTGCAGTGGTGCATGAGTTATGCAAGTTGTAAATAGTTTAACTCAGTTAAGTGAGTTAAAATCAATTGTGCTATTTGTACCTGAAGATACACTAGTGAGAGATCAAGTGAATTAATAAGTAATTAATCCACAAGTATTGATCTCACATGCAACTAAAGATTTACTATTATTAACTGCATGCATGTCAGATCAAATGGAGACCTAGTTGAGTTCTAGGTGAAAGGGAAGTAAACTATCAGTTGTGACATTATACGCTTGCACACATGCAAGCACACACACATTGGATGAGCCCATGATACTTGCGCAGTCGAGGCAGGAAAGAAGGCATCAATTCAAGGATTACTTTGGTAAGGATTGCGCAGTGAAGGTAGGTTGTCTGGAGACAGTAAATTGAGCAAGGGATTTGCCAATTTTTGTATGACAGTGTGAGACAATTAGTTGATGTAATGAGAGCTCTTATGATTGGAGTTTTGTATGTAATTGTTTCATGATCCATGATATAATATACAATAGAATATAGTGGGGTTTTTAGTTGTAAGCTTTCCCCATGAAATTATTTGTGTTGTGTGTGATTGATATTTCTTCATGCTTATGTAATTGGCGATTGTGTTTTAAATCCGCAAAGATTTGTAGAAGCGATTCAATATTTAACTTTAGCATATTTTTAGATCTAGTGAATCCAAGATATACATGCATATTTTATAATTTCTGCATGGTATCGGAGCACAGGAAATTGCAGAAGTGAAGCAGGAGTTGAGTTTGTGGTTGGATAGAATTTGAATTTGTAGAAAGACTTTCTTGGTGCTACAGCTGATTCAATATCGAAATGGGTTTCAATGGCTTGAGGTTAGAGTATGCACTCGAGGGTATCTCAAACTAAATTTCTTCAAAGGACATGATGGAGGCAGTACTCGAAGACAATGGCTTGAAGGAATTCATTGAAAAAGATGTTCCTAAGTCAAATGGTGCAGATGCTGCCAATCTTGATGCAATGCAAAATAAAGTGGAAAAGGCGAGAAGGTTATTGTTGGAGGGAGTACGAGACCACATTGTCTCAAGCCTCCATGGGAAAGCCACACCATATGTTATGTGGAAGGCTTTGACGGATCTATTCCAAAGCAATAGCGACCATACGAAATTTGCGCTCAAACATAAACTCAGGAAGATCAAGATGGAAAAGGGCGAAACTATACCAAAGTATCTCACAAATTTTTTCCAATGTCAAGATGAACTGGGGAGTGTGGGAATAACAGTCGTTGATGATGATTTTGTGATCTTGGCTCTCCTAGGACTTCCTAAGAGTTGGCACAGTTATGAATACTTTGTCAACGGACGGGAAAAATTACCGGATTGCGAACGACTGTGGTCGGATATGGTGCAGGAGGAGTTCAGGGGGAACACTAGAGATGGATCTTCATAAAATCATGATGATGAAGAGGATTGTGCTTTGGCTGCCAAGGCAAAGAAGGGGAAGAGGAATAAATTCCATTCTAAATCCAATTCTAAAGGCAAGAAGCAAGACATGTCCAAGGTGAAGTGTTTTCACTATCACGAACATGGGCATTTTGCTATTAGCTACCCACAAAATAAGAAGAACAAGAAGGTTGCTAGCGAGGTAGCTGGTGAGGCCCTTGCCTCGCATTTTGAGCTTCAATTCTCCTTTATTTCATTCATGGTGTCAATTGCATTGGGATCGGTGTGGTATTTTGATAGTGGCGCTTCCTTTCACATGACGGGATACAAGGAAATTTTCAGTGACATGGAGGAGAAAGATCTCCAGATGCATATTGAGATGGGCGACGATGGATGGTACAGTGCTACTGGGATCGGTACCATTGCCTTTCAAAGGGATTTAGGCAAACCATTTCAATTAAAATATGTGATGCATGTACCAGGTCTGAAGAAAAATTTGGTCTCAGTCGCAATGTTGGAGGACAGAGGCTATGAAGTTGTTTTTAGTCATGGAAAAGCTTTCCTGCGACATAAAATAATGAGTCAAGCCAAGAGGATAGGGATTCAAGTTAAGAATCTATACAAGCTAGAGGTAGATGGATGTGCTGCCATGGTGGGCAAGGCGGAGAAAGTGGTAAGCTGGGATGAGGGCGAGTTATGGCACAAGCGATTGGGCCATCTTCATCATGGAGCCTTGAAAATCATCCAACAAATATTTATTGGACTTCCAATGGGAACACTTTCTCAGTTAGATAAGTGCAAGGGTTTCACCATGGGGAAGTATGTAAAGTCCACCTTTCATGAGAAGGAGAACCGTGCTTCGGGGATCCTTGAGAGAGTTCACACAGACATGTGTAGGCCATTCTCGGTTGCTTCAACAGCAAAACATAAGTACTATGTAATATTGGTTGATGACTTTTCTCATAAATGCTAGATCTTCTTCATGCAGAATAAAGATCAAATGTTCTGTAAGTTCTGTGAGTTTAAGGCATTGGTGGAGAAACAGTCGGGGAAGCAAGTGAAGGCTCTTAGGAGGGATAATGGTGGATAATACATCTCTAACGAATTCAAGAACTTCTGCAACAAAGAATGAATTCGAAGAGAACTCATAGCGCCTCATAACCCACAATAAATGGGGTCGCAGAGAGGAAGAACAAAACGATCGTGGGTGCAGCACAAGCAATGTTGCATGATCAAGGCCTACCAATGCACTTGTGGGCGAAAGCATGCAACACTGCAGTTTATGTGCAAAACCATTGTCCTCATAGAGTACTTAACATCAGTACACCTAAATAAGATTTCACTGGTAAGAAACCAGATGTTTCACACACTAATATTTTTGGCTCATCTGTTTATGTGCATGTGACCAAGGACGCTAGAAAGGAGCTGGAGCCGACTGCTGAATTTGTGATTTTTTTGGGGTACACGGAAACACCCCATAATTATCGTGTGAATTTTCCAAACATCAGAATGATTTTTGTGTGACGGGATTAAAATTTGATGAGGGGAAAGCCATGTGGTTGTCTCTTGAGAGGGAGCTAGACTTGCATGTGGAGGAAGAACTACTGGTTCCCAAAGATGTGTCTCAAGATGTGGATGAGCCACATGAGGACGTTCATGGAGTGGAGGAAGCCACTCATGCAGAGCCATCCATCAGAAATGGCAGAAAGCGCATCACGGAAGTTGATAGGCCGAGACTTGATGCTGTAGAGAATGTAGGAGTCCCTACTTAACAGCATAGACAGAGACAGTCTCCTAGCCAATTTATTGGATACATGGTTCTTATGAGAAAAGGTATTGTGACTAAACCATATTCCTTTTAGGAATCAGTGCATAAACCTACTTGGGTTGATGCAGTGTTGGAAGAGTATGACTCCATTGTCAAAAACAGTGCATGCTAAATTGTCCCAAGACCGGTTGACAAATCAGTGGTAGGTTCGAGATGGATCTACAAGGTAAAGCAAGCTGCTGATGGGAGTGTGTATAAATACAAGGCCATATTTGTGGCCCGGTTTTTCTCACAGATCGAGGGGATAGATTATGATGAGACTTTTGCGCCTGTTGCAAGGTACTATTCCATAAGGACCATCCTTGCACTCTCAGCGCAGATAGGCAGGCGCATTCATCATATGGATGTGAAAATTATGTATCTCAATGGGATCATTGAGTTAGAGGTGTACATAGAGCAACCTAAGGGTTTTGAAATCTTCAATAGTGAGTCGCATGTGTGCAGGCTCAAAAGAGCGATGTATGGGTTGAAGCAAGCACCTTGTGCTTGGTACACTTGGATAGACAGCTATTTCACCAGACTGGGCTTCACCAAAAGTGAAGCAGATGCAAACCTGTACCAAATTATTGTAGAGGGTAAGATTTTGATCATTGTTCTTTATGTTGATGATTTAATATTGATTGGTGATGAGCAGTTGATACACTCATGGAAGGAGGATCTTGCAAGGGAGTTCTAAATGAAGGATATGGTCCTCCTTCATTATTTCCTTGGATTGGAAATATGGCAGCGAGATGGTGAACTTTTGTGTCTCAAGGTAAGTATGCAAAGGAAATACTAGGTAAGTTTAACATGGATATATGCAAATCCATGGATACGCCTCTTCCAGGAAACTGGAGGAAAGAGGATGCTACTTCTGGAGAGGTAGTGGATGCTACTATCTATTGACAGTTAATGGGTTCGCTAATGTATCTAGTGAACACGAGACTGGGCACTTTCTACGTTTTTAACCATCCGAGTCAAGCTATGGTTAAGCCTACCAAGCTCTTTTGGAAGGCGGGGAAGCATGTCCGTAGATACATGAGGGGCACATCAGAGTATGGTCTATGGTACATAAGAACAGATGGAGTGAAGTTGCATGGCTTCACGGATGCGGATTGGGCTGGCAGTTCATCAGATAGAAAGAGCACATCAGGGGGGATCTTTGGTATCAGGTCTATGGATGTTTCTTGGTATGGCAAGAAGTAGAGATCTATGGCACTCAGTTCAGCAGAAGCGAAATACATGGCAGCGAGTCAAACTACATGTGAGGCTATGTGGATGAGAAAGATCTTGGTTGGTTTGTTTGGTTCTTAGATGGATCCGACAGTGATTCATTGTGATAATTAGAGTTGCATTAAACTATCAATTAATCATGTGTTCATGATAGGTCCAAGCATATAGATATTCAGTACCATCATCCCAGAGATTGTGTGTAGAGGAAAATTATGTTGCTTCAATAAATTCCCATGGAAGATCAGGATGCAGATATTCTGATGAAGGTGCTCACCATGAGAAAATTAGAATACCGTAGAGATAGGATCTAGGTCAAGTATAATCCCTTTCTTGTTGAGAGGGAGTGTTGAGATTCAACAAGAAAATTTTTTGATCCTAGTGAAAATTAAGCACCTACACTAGGGTGGGGCCCACAGGCTATTTTTAGGTGTATGTCTATTTTTAGATGTATGTCTATTTTTATTATCCCTTAATTTAGATGGACATTAAACTATAATATATTCTCAATGTGGACATGAAAATAGTTAACTAAAGTGGAAAATCAGTTGGCTAAGTGAATTTCGAGTTAAGTGGTTAGTTGGTGGGACATGCAGGTTGACTTTAATTGTAACTGAGTGATTCTAGTTGTAACAGAGTTGGAAGTGTAGTGGTTCATGAGTTGTGCAAGTTGTAAATAGTTTAACTCAGTTAAGTGAGTTAAACTCAGTTGTGCTAGTTGTAGCTGAAAATACACTAGTGAGAGATCAAGTGAATTAACTATTAATTAATTCACAAGTAGTGATCTCACATGCAACTGAAGATTTACTATTATTAACTGCATGCATGTCAGATCCAATGGAGACCCAATTGAGTTATAGGTGAAAGGGAAGTAAACTATCATTCGTGACATTATCCTATTGCACACATGTAAGCAAACACATTGGATGAGCCCATGATACTTGCGCAAGCAAGAAGGCATCAATTCAGGGATTTCTTTCAGCAGGGATTGCACAGTGAAGGCAGTTTGTCTAGAGACAATAAATTGAGCAAGGGATTTGCCAATTTTTATATGACATTGTGATTCAATTAGCTGTTGTTTTGAGAGCTCTTGTTATTGGATTTTTATATGTAATTATTTCATGATCCATGATATAATATACAATAGAATATAGTGGGGTTTTTAGTTGTAAGCTTTCCTCGGGAAATTATCTGTGTTGTGTGTGATTGATCTTTCTTCATGCTTATGTAATTAGCGATTGTGTTTTAAATTCCGCAAAGATTTGTCGAAGTGATTCAGTATTTAACTTTAGAATATTGTTAGGTCGAGTGAATCCAAGATATACATGCATATTGTATAATTTCTACACCTTCTAGAATGAGGTATTGTGTGATGTTGCTCCTCTTGACATCTTTGATGTATTATTTTACCAACCATACTTGTGGAAGTGACATGTTGTGTATTATTCTAGACCTCGTTCTGTTATTATTACTTAATAATTTTTACAAGATATCAGAGGTAGTACCACCTCCTACCATCTCTTTGATTATTGAAAAGCAACGCAATAATATTATTTCCCAAACTAGGAAATTTGTTTTCATTACAATTCACCCACATGCAAGCAGAATATTATGGCTATCAACCTCCAAACATGGCTCCCCTGCGCGACAACAAAAAATGGACAAATTTGTGGAGGAATACAACGAAATTTTCTCCTCACCCATAGAGGTTCCTCTACACTGTCAGGTCAAGCACTCCATTGATCTGACCCCAGGCACGTTGATACCTGATGTTTCCATGCCTAATGTGACCGCACAGAAAAAATCAACACGTGTATTGTCTGACGTCTGCCAAAAGGTCCACGACATCTAGGATAAATCCAATGCCAAGTACAAGAAGTTCCAGGATCAACATCGAGAGCCACACAATTTCTAGGTGGGCGACAAATTTTGGTTACATTTGCAGAAGCAACACCTCTTTGGACCCCATTGCAAGCTACGCCTACTTCAAATCAGGCCAACTCCTTAACCAGGGAAAGTGGTTCTCTAGGGACCAAGTTCAACAAAAATTTCCCTATCAATGATTTAGGTGGATATTGGTGGCCACCCGCCTATCCCACCTAATGAGTTTCATGAGTTTTATTATTTACTATTTTTAGCATATTTTTGGGTCCTAAACTTCCAAAGCCATTTTTAGGCCCTAAACGGCATAGTCCTCAGAGAGATGTTTACAATGAGGTATCATACGCGCCAAACGGAGATACTATTACCAAGTTACGACCCCGGGAAGTTGGCTGCCAAACTAACCCCAACGAAGCCCATAATCTCTTGGTGTTACATCTCCTAGGGTTATGGATTTGGTTGTTTAGGGTTTTCTCTTATTGTCCAATAATAAAAAGGTCCTTGAGCCTCTTTGTAACACAATTCATGGGCATGTAGCTGCCACATTTCTTCTCAGAGATAAGCTACCATCGCCCTAACTAGTTTATGTCCATTCTGTCTGTAAGAATATTTCAGTCATTTGATATTAATGAAATGAAGTTTTATTTCTACTACATCTCTGTGTTTATGTTTATTTCTGTATTTTATTTCGTTCCTTCATAAATCCATATTCATGTTACGGCCCCATGAGGGTTTGAAACATATTTTAGTTTCAATTTTTTGCAGTAATCTTGTTGGGTATTTGTTATATTCTTTCCATGACTAGCCCCACGCGCTGTACGTTGTGCTGGGTGCAGCAGGGGGGTCACAAGGGGGGAGGAAGCCCCCACTATTGGGGTTCGGGGCAGTGCCCCGGCGAAAAAAATTTTGGTGTGTGGACCCACCCATGTTTTGTGCATGAGTTTGCACATGGTTTTGGGGTACGATGGTTTTCGGCCCCTGGTATTTTGTAGATTCGGTCAAGGGAACTACGGTTATGTTCTAATCCAGGGTTAATGGATTGGGGTTTATGTATGCTTCGGCATGTATATATATATGTTGTAACACTAAAAGGAATATAATGAAAAATCAAGCTGGTCGTCCCAATTTGGGATCCAGGGGAAAATCTCTGTGTTTATCTGTTTTATGTTTTATGCTCTCGCTATTGTTTATTTTCTGTTATAAGATTCGTGTGTAGATAATTTCTGTTCAGGGTTAAAACCTACATTTGGTATCAGAGATGTTTCAGCTTCAAGGGGACGCCTTTGCTGCTGAGGGTTTTTTTCTCAGGCTTGAGGTAGACCCTATTCAGTGGGAGATTTGCGGGATCGATTCTTGCGGTGAAAGAAGATGGCGAGCGGCGAAAAGATAGAGATCGAGAAATTTAATGGTCAGAGTTTTGAGTTTTGGAAGCTCAAGATGGAGGATCTATTGGTGGATAAAGATCAGTGGATCGCGGTAGATCCAGGTACTAAACCAACGAGCAATGTCAAATGAAGACTAGAAGAAAGTGGATCGGAAGGCTAAGAGCACAATACGGTTGTGTGTCTCGTGATTCGGCATTGTTGAATGTATCTCTGGGAAGCTACGGCGAAGAATTTGTGGGAAAACTTTTTGGGACTTTGTACCAATCTAAGTCTCGGGGTGAATAAGTTGTTCCCACGGAAAGGAAACAGCTGTATAACCCGAGGATGAAGGATGGAGACTCGGTGACAGAGCATCTGAACGCCTTCAATACTGTGGTAAGTCAGCTGTCATCTGTTGATATTAAAATCTCATATGAAGATAAGTGCATCAGTTTGTTGTGTTCTCTACCAGACTCGTGGGACAGTCTGGTTATTGCAATAGGTAGCAATACAACTACCTTGAATTTTGACGACATTGTCTCAGCCTTGCTGTCGGAGGAAATGAGACGGAGAAATATGGAGGGTCAGAATGGAGATGCCTTATCTGTACGAGGAAGGTCCCAGAACAGAAACAAGAATAAGGTTTAGAGTGGGAGATCTAAATCTAGAGGGAGATCTAAATCTCCTGGAAAGTTTGTAAAGGTGTGCTGGAAATGCGGAAAGGAAGGGCACTACAAAAAGGAATGCAGATCTAAAGCTCCTGAGAAAGGAAAGGGATCTGATGAAGGTCCTTCTGCAGAGGCAAAAACCACCTCAGATGAAGGTGGCGATGTGTATTTGGCTTCTTCTTCAAATACACATGTAGATCATGAGTCATGGTTGATTGACTCAGGTGCATCCTTTCACTTCACTCCCCATAGGGAGTGGTTCTGCGAGTATGAGAAATATGATGGTGATGTCTTCCTAGGGGATGATAGGAAGGCCAGAATCATTGGACGTGGAAAGGTCAAGCTGAAGCTACAAGGTGGAAGGATTAGAACACTTCCCGGTGTTCTGCATATTCCTGCATTGGCCAGAAATCTGATTTCTGTAAGCAAGATGGATGATGCAGGTGTAAAAACAGTGTTCGAGAAAGATGCCTGCAAGATGGTTCGGGGAGCACTGGTATTAATGCGGGGAGTTCGGACTGGAACTCTGTACAAGCTACAAGGTAGCACTTTTATTGATGGGTGTAACAGTTCTGTGGTTCCTGAAAGTGGGACGGAAAGTCTAGCTATCTCTGGAGAAAAGACCATGCTATGGCATCAAAGGCTTGGACATATTGGAGAGAAGGGCCTTCGGATACTACATAGAGATGGTATGGTAGAAGGTATGTCTAATTTTTCTCTGGATTTCGATTTCTGTGAACATTGTGTATATGGGAAGCAGAATCGAGTGAGTTTTCCTTCTGGTGCTAAGAGGGCAAACAAGATATTAGAACTTGTGCACAGTGATGTGTTTGGGCCTGTGTCAGTTCCATCACTGGGAAAGTCTGTGTACTATGTTTCATTCATAGATGACTTCTCAAGGAATACATGGATATATTTCTTGAGGAAGAAATCTGAAGTCTTTGACAAATTTAAAGAATTTAAGGCTCTGGTGGAAAACCAGACATAGAAGAAGATAAAGGCGCTGAGGATAGATAATGGTGGGGAGTTCTGCAAGAAGGAATTTGAAGAGTTCTGTAAGAAGTGTGGTATAGCACGGCAGAAGACTACTCCATACACACCTCAAAAAAACGGAGTTGCAGAAAGAATGAACAAAACGCTGATGGAAAAGGCAAGAAGCATGCTCAGTGGTACCGGGTTAGGACAAGAATTCTGGGCAAAGGTAGTGGAGACTGCATGTTACTTAGTTAATAGATCACCTTCATCAGCATTGGAGGATAAGACTCCACATGAGGTATGGACTGGTAAGAAACCCTCTCTTTCACATCTAAGGGTATTTGGATGTGATGCATATGTACATGTTCCAAAGGAGAAAAGGACCAAGTTGGATAATAAATCTGAAAGGTGCATCTTTATCGGGTATAAGGATGGCTTAAAGGGTTCCAAGCTTTGGAACCCTGGAACAAGGAAGGAGCAAATGAGATGTGGTGTTTACGCAGGGTGAAAGATGTTGTTAAACGTGAAATCATACCGTTAAAGGAACTCGGTAGATAGAGTTTGAGCTAATGAGATGAATCGTACCTATGCCAGTGGTTATTAAAGACCCAAGAGGAAGAGCCACAAACTCCAACTATGAGAAGATCAACTCGGGAAAGAAGGCAACCAGAAAGGTATAGTCCATATACTTTTTGTTCAGGTTTTGCCTTAACTATAACCGATGATGATCCCATAAATTTTAGGGAGGCAGTATATTCAGAGGATGGAAAAATTTGGAAGGAGGCCATGGTTGATGAAATGGCATCCTTGCACAAAAATGAGGCATGGGATCTGGTGGAGTTGCCGGCTGGAAGGAAGCCCATCGGGAGAAAATGGGTGTTTAAGAAGAAGATGAATGTAGAAGGCAAGGTGGAGAAATACAAAGCTCGGTTGGTAGCAAAAGGTTATTCCCAGGTGCCGGGAATTGATTTTGGTGATATTTTTTTCTCCTGTTGCCAAAGTTACTTCTATTAGATTACTTTTATCTGTTGCTGCTGCATTTGATTTTGAGATAGAACAGATGGATGTGAAGACAACATTTCTTCACGGGGATCTAGAAGAGGAGATCTACATGAAGCAACCCGAAGGCTTTATGGTGAAGGGTAAGAAAGAACTGGTATGCAGGTTGAAGAAGTCTCTGTATGGGTTAAAACAGTCACCAAGGATGTGGTATCAGAAATTTGATACCCATATACGGGGACTTGGCTTCACCAGAAGCAAGGAGGATCACTGTGTTTATTTTAAATTAATTGGTGACCGTGTTATTTATTTGGTCTTGTATGTGGATGATATCTTGTTGATTGGAAATGACAAAGAAATTATCCAAGATTTGAAGACCCAACTGTTCTCCAAATTCGACATGAAGGATCTTGGTGCTGCAAACTATATTTTGGGCATGGAAATTAAGAGAGATCGGGCAAAGAGGAAGCTCTGGTTAAACCAGAGGAAGCATGTCGAGACTATATTGCAGAGGTTCAATATGCAGGATAGTAAACTGGTGAATGTTCCTATTCCTGTAGGTGTAAAGTTGTCTGCTGAACAGTGTCCCAAGACACAAGAAGAAGAGGAGGATATGTCTTGTGTTCCATATGCAAGTGCAGTGGGTAGCCTGATGTATGCAATGGTCTGTACTAGACCAGACATTGCACATGCAGTGGGAGTATTGAGCAGGTTTATGTCAAACCCAGTGAAGGAGCATTGGACAGCAGTGAAGCGGGTTTTCAGATATTTACGTGGCACTAGTGATTATGGCTTGTGCTACCAGGGAAGACCAGGATTGGAAATAATGTTGGACATTCGTGGTTTTGTTGATGCAGACTGGGCTGGAGATCTGGACCAAATAAGATCTACAAGTGGGTATGTGTTTAACCTATTTGGAGGCGCAGTCAGTTGGATGAGTAAAAGACAGTCTGTAGTGGCTCTTTCAACTACAGAGGCATAATACATAGCAGCCACTCATGCAAGCAAGGAAGCAGTTTGGTTGCAAAGATTGTGTTCAAGTATGGGGTTGGTACAGCAAGCTATAAGGATAGACTGTGATAGCCAAAGTGCAATTTTCTTGGCTAAGAACCCTGCTTATCATTCAAAGACAAAGCATATTGATGTTCAATATCACTTTGTTAGAGATATGGTTGAGGCTAAAAGGGTGTTGCTGGTAAAGGTGGACACTTTGAAGAATGTTGTAGATGCATTGACGAAGTCTGTGAGCACTCAGAAGTTCTCTTGGTGTAGAGAAACAATGGGTGTTGAATAATTGGCCCAATGACTAAGTGCTCTTGTGGCCCCCTGTGGAAACAAAACAACAAGTGGGAGAATGTTGGGTATGTGTTATATTCTTTCCACGACTAGCCCCATGCGTTGTACGTTGCGCCGGGCGCAGTAGGGGGGTCACAAGGGGTCTGAGGGCAGCGCCCCAGGGAAAATGTTTTTGGTGTGCAGACCCACCCATGTTTTGTGCATGAGTTTGCACATGGTTTTGGGGTACGATGGTTTTCGGCCCCTGGTATTTTGTAGATCCGGTCAAGGGAACTACGATTATGTTCTAATCCAAGGTTAATGGATTGGGTTTTATGTATGCTTCGGCATGTATATATATGTGTTGTAACACTAAAAGGAATATAATGAAAAATCAAGCTGGTCATCTCGATTTGGGATCCAGGGGAAAATCTCTGTGTTTATCCGTTTTATGTTTTGTGCTCTCGCTATTGTTTATTTTCTGTTATAAGATTCGTGTGTAGATAATTTCTGTTCAGGGTTAAAACCTACAAATATTCAGTAAACTTCACGCAAGTGCCACGGTCTCCAAATATCATATTAGAAAGTGAAAAATATCTCATTTTAAATTATGTTTTATTATCTCAAGTTATTTTTTTACGAAATTTGATTTTGTTTCCCGGTTTGAGAGATATGATCAATTGAAGTTACACATGTCTGGAACATTACATCGTCACGCGTCCTATGAGTCTGTGGAATAATTTTCTCACCCCACAGGTCATCGAATTTCAAGTGTCTTATATAACTGGAAATATCTATTCAATACCTCAAATGGGTCTTTAACAAAATTTTATTTCAACACCTATAGCATAAGTTATCAGCAAAGTTGCAGCAAGAGGTCAATTTCAACCAAGATCCGGATCAATGCATGTCAACATTGAAATCACCAATAATAATCAAGATATAGTCAACATGAATAATTTTTAATTTGGTTATTGATATTTTTCAATGATTGTAAGGAAAAGAGTAATAGGAGCAACATATATGTTCATAATGCAAATTGATTGTATTACATAGATCTGTGACATCACAAGCTCAACTTTTGAGTTGCAAAATTTTTTAGTTTCAAATATGTTCATGTGTTTTTTGTGCAAGAAAACCAGGAACAAGGTATAATGAATTCAAATTGAAGTCATGAAACTTATGTTCGTTAGATAGGAAATCTATGTATGTTTCTTGTTATAATATAACCATATTTTTCATAATATATTCATCTTGTTGAATGTCGTCAAGATGTGCACACAAGCTACAAGTGTTCAGGGAGGCCAATGTAAGTAAATTGGTTTCTGAAAAATAGTTACGAACAAGATCAAAGTTCCATAATGCATTTTCAATCAAGCATTTCATTTCTATGTCTATTTTTTTGCAAACTTGGAAATTTTCATGTGTTGATTTTTGAAGCAAGAATAATGAATCCATGGTTTTCACTCGTGAAAGAGCTTTGTACACAAAACCATGTTTCCTAATGTTACTTGGGTCAAATTCAAGTATTTCTAAAGTCAAGCCTTGTGCTCTATGTATTGTTCTAATACAATATGGATATACTGAAAATTGTCTTCATCTTATGACTTTGTTTCGAGATTATGGAAATGGATTTGCAACAGGAAACATTGTTGTTCACATTTTTTCAATATTTGTACTATATAATTATTGGATTTTTTCCTTTGTAATTTTATGATGGATGAATCAAAAAATTATATCCAAACTACAACTTGTCCATTTTCTCCATTTAAATAATAAGCTTTCAATATTCCATCAACACCATTAACAAGGCCATCTTCGATATCATAGTTTCTAGCATATAATTCAATAAGAATATTTATTTTTAGTAGTACTTTTGTTGGAAGTATCGTTGTTTTTTCATAAGATGAAAATTTTGTTTCAATGTTTTCAATCTTTTCAAATGCTTTAAGGACTATTAACTTTGTATCCACTTGTGACAATATTTTTTCATTGTGTCTCTACTCATATTTATTTATGTAGATTAGATATGGGAAAAGTGGATGCATTGGTGGTACCATATAACAAAATGATTCATAAATTCTATGTCAGCATCTGACTGGGAATTCAGACTCATTTTGTTCAAAATTGAAACAAAAGCTATGTATTTTTGACACATTGGAATATGTAAAACATAGAAATTTACTTTGTCTTTCCAAAAACAATATGGCACTCTCAACTAGTTCAACATTCGGTGTTCAAAGATCAGAGATTTTTTGATAGGTTGGTCCTAATACAACCCCCCACACATTACCAAATCAACATTTCCAAAGTAATTAGGAGGGGTATGTTTTATTTCACGTAATAGTTTATCAATATGGTGTAAAAGTGTACAAACAACAAGATAAATATCATCAACAAGAACAACAAGAATATTTTCAAAGTGTTTGGACAATGTATCCATCTTTTCATTGTTTAAAAGTAAGTATTCTGATTTGTTAAAAGGTGTGGGAAAGGTAGAGTGAAATATGACACCACCAGCATTAAGAGTTGTTTTTCCTGTATAAGCTTGCTTATATTACTCCCTTTAATGTAAGTGGATTGTATTCAAATTTATTATTGTACATGAGGAAGCATGAAAAGAAAAGATATAGTGGTTATGAGGGAGCATGTTTCCTCTTAATCAAGATATATTTTACTATTGTTGCTTGTTCCTTGTTCAATTGTCTTCTTATGATATATAATTCTTCATCCTATAGTATATGTGGTTGTTTTACAATATGATAAAGGTCAATCAATTGATGTTTTATGCATGTCATTATATGAAAATATTGAAGGTCAGTATCAAAATTGTACTCTTCATATTCTTTCATTTTTTTCAAGATGAGGCCATCATAAATTGATTTTCTTTCTTCCTTCACATCTTTATTGAAATCTCCACAATCATTTAGTTCAATAATGGTTGATGCATCATCAAGGTCACCCCATACCCCATGCTATAGGAACTATATAAGTGAACACTTGTTCATTTTGTCTTATGGTTTCTTTCAGACTTAGATAGGAATTCATCCAACTAGAATACGTATGTTGTATTTTATCGATAAAATTTGATGTTGTATGCAATATATGCTTCATGAATATGATGCATACAACATCAAATTTTATCGATAAAAGTTGTCTTGGTCCTTATGTTCATTATATCTCATGCATCTTAGACAAATGGAACTTCACCATGTTTTTGTTTCTTTCCCTTTTTTGTATAGATTGATGCAAACTCTAATAAACAAATTTGTTCAATATGTTAGGGTCCCGTGATTTGGCTGATTGGAAAGCTAAATGAGAGTGTAACATCAAACCAGTCTTTGGAGCCCAAGGACCTAGCCTTCCTGGACTCAGAGAGGGCTCTCTCTATTTGTGTAAGATATATATGTGTGTTTGCTTATTGTGTTCTTGATTTTAGGCTAGTTATGAAGTAGGTTTTTTGGTTTTGGTTTTTAGGTTGTAAGGGATGAACTGATCAAAGACCAAGATAGGTAAAAAAGATGTCAGATCAACTGGGCTATGGGGTCGAAAAGGTTAAGAAAGCTTTCAGGTGGTGATACAAGGTTGTGATACAAGACCTCCTTGGTTCAACAAATGACAATCTAATCAATCAAAGAGAGGTTTCATAGGTGGAGCTATGGCTAGCCATGAGTAAGCAAGCCATACCGTGAATCATACTTAGCATGCATAAAACCATAAATGAAACAAGCAAACAATATTCTTCAGTTATCAAAGAGAAATCAAGGATTCTTTGATATGACTAAGAAGGCAGAAAACATAGAAGCTATAAAGAAACAGGAAACTTGAGGTGCCTCCAAGGGCATGTCTCAAGTATATTCTCTACTGTCTTATAGCAAGCAAGAACATGGAATTATGAATGAAAACTAAGAAACAAAACAGAGAGAGAGACACTATACCATTCTACCAAGTCATGGAATCCAACAACAGTCCTCTTTCATCATCCAAAAGCACTCAAGAAACTCTCCAAATACATGAGACAAGTTTTTTTTCCAAAGCTTGTATAACCATATATTGCTTCTATTCATCAAGTTCAGCCTTGTTTACAATGAAAGCCTTTGGAATATATAGGCCAAAATGAGGAAAACCTCCTAGTTCAACTTGCAATCTCATTGGCCTATCCAAAATATCTGATTTTGTCCTTGAGGCTTTGCAAAGCCCAAGGCAAAAAATATCTAATAAAATATCTCAAAAATGATAAAAAAGGAAAACATATTGACTTTTCATAACTAATCATTCCCAAAAATAGCTAAACGCACATGAGGAAAAGTCACTTTAGAAAGGTTCATTTTTTACAAAAATACTTAAGAAATATATCAGCAGAAAGTCCCTTGTATTGTGGGCAAATTTTGGAAGCATTCCCGATGTCAAAATGAGGCCCGTGATGGCTCGTTAGAAATATCTAGATGTCTACTTTCTGGAAAAACTTGAATTTTCCCAATCTGATGCCTGGAAGTCTGTCAAATACTGAACTGAGTGAAAAAACCCAAAAAAAAGGCCTTGCTGATATGTGGGCAGAGTGTCGAAAAAGTGAGTGTTTTTTGCATCTTTGGGGGACGAAAAAAACTTCAAATGCTCAGAAAATTTCTAAGTAGATGCCCCTAAATTTAACGCATCCAATGGTACCACTCTCAAGAGTTGAGCATGCTCCAAACTAAAATGGAGGCGCCCATGATTTTATGCAATTAGGCCCAAAAATGTCAAAAAACAAGAACATGTCAAAATTTGCTCAATTTTGGTGAGCAAGTCCCTCAAGGATTTTTAGAAACATATCTAGAAACTCGGGTCAAAATTTCAAGCCTAGAGGTGTCTTTCTCCTTTTTTCTCACCGGGCGCCCTCTTTGGGCAGTTTTGAGCTTTTCTTGGTTTTATTCCTTGTTGTTTGGCATTTTAGCTTTGGTGAAGAAGTCATGGCCCCTTGCCTAGGAGAGGTAGCTAGCACATGCTTTGGAGAATGCCCTCCATGCTCTATGTTTTGTGTTTTCTTGCCCTCATCATGACTTGCTTGAGGGCTATCTTGTCTATCCTTTTCAATGCCTTCTTCATGACTGTCCTGCTCTTTCCCTTCATTGTTTTGTGTTTCATCACCCTCATGCTTATTGTTGTGTTGGATGCCATGACGTTCCTTTTCATCACTGCCTCACTTCCCATCACTTTGCTCTTCATTATCACCACTATGCTTAGCCTCTATGCCTTGTTCTTCATCATCACTAAAGTCATCTCTTCAGTATTGTGTTTGAGCCAAGAGGCCTTTAACAAGACATGTTTGCGGTTTTTGAAAGGAAGTATCCCTGTGTTTTTGGCACCACAAACCTCTTTCCCTAAATCACTATTTTTATCCTTGATATCCATAGCAAGAAGATCCCTTTCAATTTGACAAAATCTTCATCCCCTATTCACTGTCTCTCTGTGTTTATTTGAAACAAAAATGGACTCATTTGAAGTCATTGTTTCCTTTGATCATGACAAACATGGTATGTTAAAACAAAACACGATATGTTTCTTCCTTTTACTATCTCTAAACAACCTTTCAAACTTTCAACAAGGACATTACCCTTCTATCACTGTTTCTTCTTTGGTTTAGTAAACAAGGTGTTCTTTGAAACCACTGCCAAGATGACTCTTTAAACTGATTTGAAAGTATTTTAAAAAACTCTATTTTTTCCTCTATCAATTGTGTGTAACCTTAGTTGTCTCATAGCACAAAAGGATTTTCAAATTTTCACATTAATCATCCTTTCTTTCACTGTATCTCTCTTTTATTTTGACAAATTCCTCATCCATTTCATCACTGTCTCTCTGATTTTGGAGACTGCAAACCTTTAATTTTTCATAACACAAAAGGATTCCTTCAATTTTATATAAAGCCTTATCCTTTAATCACTGTCTCTCTCTTTTTAAGATGATCATGGTACTTTTGAAAACCATGTTTTAAAAGACTCTTTTCAACTGACAATAATCTTCATCTTCTAACCATTGCTTCTTCTCTAATCTTTTAAACAAATTGCTTTCAACACCATTGTTTTATGTATTACACATCTTCAATTTGAAATGATGACTGTTCATGTTTTAATCACTGCTTTCTTTGTGGTTTAAACAACAAAGGGACTGGTTTAAAACACTTTTTTTCAAATGCTCCTTCAAACTGATCAAGACCTTCTAATCAAACTGATGTTTTTCTTTTAGAGACTACTTTCAAAAATGTACTTCTTTGAAACTCATAAAGACCCTTTTATATTATGAAAATAATTGTGTGACAAAGAGAATCCTTCGAAATATTTTGAAACCTAGTTCCTTTTCATGTTCCATTTCAGGGGTGTCAATGGGACCTCATCCTCTGCTTTTACTCAAATCCTTTAAGTTCTTCTATGGTTTTCATGTGAAGAGAAACAATCAATGGCCCTTTGATAAGAATAAATTTGGTGCTTTATCTCTGAGGGTTCCCTAAGTTCTCACATTGATCTGCCAATTCAAACTCTGTTCATACATGTAGCAACTCACCAACTACTTCATCATCATAGTGAATAAGAGCAAAAACAAGAAATGATTTTCGAGACTATAAATTCAATTTTTTTTTAAGGTCAGGTCTTCTTCCGAGAGCAGTACATAATTCCCAAACTGATCCATGACCTCTCCTCACCATATGAAGACAAATATCCATAGCTGACTGCAGATCTCCAGTAGTCCCTTTCATTACAGATTTTACACTGTTCTCCATAATGATCTTTGTAACCCCTTGTAATCTTCAACCTGGGACCAGAATCTTTTAATAATTTGCCATGTTGAGAAGACTGATATATGAGATCTGGAAGGATTCTAGAAAGGCTCTCAGACACCAAGGCTTCCATCAGCCATTCCCCTCCTAATGGAACCCCAATAGCTAGAGCAATAGCCCATGTTGTTCCAGAAGTCAATAACCCTGCTGCATCTGAAGAATGCACTTCATTTTGTCGTGGAGTATGGACTGCAACATCGAGACTTGTATTGGCTCTTTGAATGACACCCCGAACATACTATGGAAAGTAATGAGAAAGCCCTGGAATTTGTTGCAAAATCTAAGAATTAAAACTTGTTGCTGTTATTTCAACAATCTGCACATGATGTTTTAATTGAATTTTCTTGGTGCAATTCTTCTCTGTCAGATCCAGAAAAAAATCACCATTTCAGCCTTTTAATCACTGGGTGTTTCACAAGCGCGCCGCGCAAAAACCCAGGCGCACCGTGCACTTCAGAAAAATACACTGTTAATACCTACAGGCACGCCGCACAATTTTTCAAACGCGCCATGCATTTTTGCAGCCCGTTTTGGAGGCCTTCCTGGTGTCAGAATTGGGCAAGAGATGGCTCGTTGGAAAGCTATGGAAGTCTAATTTGCAAATATGCTTGATTTTTTTCATTTGGTGTCAATTTGGTTCTTCAAAAATTGATTTTCCCAACACTAGTCAAAACTGGTGAATCCTGGTGTAGAAATGCATAGTGTTGTTTGCAGGCCACTTTTGGATGCCTTTTTGAGTTGAAATTGGACACGAGAGGGATCATTGGAAAGCTATGGAAGTCTACTTTCCAAATATTCTTTATTTGTTTCATTGGGTGTCCATTTGGTTGTTCAAAAATTGACTATCCCAATACTGGTCAAAAATGGTGAATGCCGGTGTAGAAATACATAGTGTTGTTTGCAGGCTACTTTTGGATGCCTTCCTGTTGTCGGAATTTGGCCCGAGATGGCTTGTTGGAAATCTATGGAAGTCTAATTTTCAAATATGCTTTATGGTTTTCATTTGGTATCCATTTGGTTGTTCAAAATTTGACTATCCCAACACTGGTCAAAATGGTGAATCCTAGTGCAGAAATCCTCCTGTGACATCTGTATTTTTTACATTTCTCACAAACCATGATACCTGAGTAGAAACTGAAGGAGATTTTTCTTCTTGAACATATTAGGGACAAAACCCTCTCTCACTTTTGTCAATTTCATCTCTTTTGGGTCAGAAACAAATTTTAAAAAAAAATTCTTGGGCGCTCCTTAACCTCTATCTTACCATTTCTTGAGCTGCTTCAAATGCAATATTTTCTCTACGAGCCCCATCTATCAATTTCCATGTTGGTTTGGTCTTCCCATCAATTTTTTCAGTTCCCATTTCTTTATATAAAAAATAAAATCTTGCATTCAGTGACACATCTAAGAGGCCATGCAAATGAGTAGATATGATGCCCATGCAACCAATGGAATCAAGTTCCTCTATCATGCTTGCAGCAATGCATGTCCCCTTTGTGTTTCTGTTCCTTGAAATATTTCATCTATCATCAAAAGGCTTATGTTCTATACTGTTAGTTAGGATATTTTCCTATCCTTTTGGAGGATATTTTAGATAGACTATAAGGGACTTTTCCAAAACAGTGACCTAGTATATCTTTTGAAAGAGGCTTATAAAGACACCACTGTTGCAGCTTTCTTGAAAACATATATGCAAATCTATTTGTTGATGGAGTGAAGGAAGGTCTTATCACCTAATTTGATCTTCTGCTTGTTTACCAAAAATGGTCACATTTTAATTCTCATGAATGAGCATAATCATAGAAGCTGTAACCCAGGAATCAGCCCTCTGTTTTAAAGTGCCTAAAGACATAGATGCTTGTATCCACCAAGATTTTGTTCCTTTTTGAAGAAGTGAAAAGGTCCTAAACTTCTTACACAGACACTGTTTTCAAGGGAGATTTACACAGACACCGTTTTCAAGGGAGATTTACACAGACACTGTTTGCAGCCCTTTCAAAACTATCATGGGGCCTTTCTCTTTATCTATTGATGAGGATCCTTTGATATGAACATGAAACTTATTTGAGCATCCTTTTAACTATTTTTATGAGGTGATTTACATGGTGAAAACCTTGGATAGTTGTCCCTTTGTTCCTCGGTGAATGAGGCCTAAAAATAGTGAAATTTCACTCGTTTTACCATTTTTGACAGCAGACTTTTTTGAAATCCCTGCCATCCTGAAATAAATGTTCTTCATCCTTAAACAATGTTGGGCCCTCTAATTATTTATGAAGGAGGCCTATGTTTGATAACTGTCATGTGTCTTCTAAAAACTCTGTCTTGTATGGAATGAAAGGAGTGCTGAAGCTTACAAACTTGGATTGTTGTTTATAGAGGATTCCATTATCAAAACAACCTTGCAGCCTTTCAATCAATCATAGGGTAAATTGATTGCTTCATGGAGTAAGGAGCCTTTTTAACAATCTGTCTTGATTTTCTACTTGGTCCTGAATGAATTCATGCCATGATAATTTCCTGAGGCCTTATGTTTATGATGAAATGGGTTAATAACATTTTCCATTACAGCCTTTGAAGTGTAATGAAAAACCCCTTGCTTTTGAAGTGATGAGGGTCCTTTCATTTCACCAAGGAGATTATCATTTTTATCCTTATTTCAGCTTGTCAACACCATCATGCATTTCTATATCATCTGGATCTGGTTCTAAAAATTCTTGTTCCAGATCAATGCTTGCATATTTTTTATTAACTCTTTCTCTAGAACAATCATTTGGATCAGCTTCATCTTCAGTTTGTATTTGTCAGTGAAATAGACCTGACAGAAAGAGCTGTAAAATTCTCTCCAGTCAATATTTATTAAAACTCTTCAAAGGGCTTATGTGTGCCAACTTTTATGGAATTCTCATCTCCATCTAGAATGTACAGAAGCTCTGACCCAGGTTTTTTAGGATGATTTTGAGGACTTCTAGATATTTTTGTTAGCCATACTAAAATCCAAAGGAAACCACAGATTCCAAAGATGATGAAAAGACCAAAGACTCCTGTCTGTGCCATTATAATGGTTGAAAAAATTGAGCTCATAACACTGCCAAGATGAAATCCAGCCATCAAAAACACACTGCTCTTGCTTGTTCATTACGGGGGAAACCACCTTGAACCATGTTTTTCATGCATGGCATAACTACACCTTCTGCAATTTGAATAGATCATTTCAAGGAGTAGCTGTGCCTTTTTCTCTTGATTTAGTCAATAAGGGAAATCATCACAAAAACTACTGTTGCAGCTCTTTTCAATGACCCTTTAGACCTATCATGAGGCCTTCTCTTATTATCTGTTGATGGAGGTCTTTATAGACAGGAATAAGAGGTTTCTTCAATACTATAATATCACTGCTTTGCTTATGATGTAATACCAGAATTCAGCTTATAAACTTTCAATTGTCCCACTGATTTTCAACTTTGACTTTCCAATTGAAAACTTTCTTAAACATAATCCAAACCTACTGATGCATTTTTGTCTTATCCCTTGGAAGGAGGTGGCCTACAACAGCTCTGAGATCACTTAAAACACCCTGACCCTCTGCTTCTTTAAATGAGGTTACATCTCTATTCCTAAACCATCTGCTCTTATATTGGAGGAGGTTTTCAGCATGTCACCCAACCATCTTCTCTCTATTGGAGGAGGTTTCACAGTCATGACATTTCATCTATTTCCCAAACTATGTCATATTTCTTTTCCACACATGTCTCTGCTTGGTATATCAGAATAGGTAATAAAGTGAAATTTTGATAATCTGCTATATGAGGCATATTTTGATATATGTGTCCTTTGTCAAATATCTTTGTGAACCCTTTAAACCAGAAACCATATGACATGTATTTGTAGATTATTTGCTTGCTAGTCATCATTTACTAACCTTTTTTTTTTACTGTGTTTGCAGAGGTACATTGGATTTACTCTTTGACTAGTGTTCTTATCCCAGGCTTGAGGCAACATAAGAAGTAATTGTCTTCTTATGTGCTATGATGATATCCTCGGGAAAAATTATGCAGCATTACCTCTAAAAGACACACTGAAACACTGCAGATCAACCTTATATCAGTTTGGCTTTTGAAACAATGTACTCATGTTTTCTTTTCATTGCAGCTCTCCACCTGCTGATGGTAAATTTCTTCAACGTGAGAGACTTATTTGGACTTGTCTCTCTGCTCTTGTCTAGCTACTATTTGTCATCCAATTCACACCCTGTAGAGATGCAAAAAATATGACTTTGAACCTTTGAAAGCTCCTTTAGTGTATTATGGAGATTTTTCCCAATCTTAATCATATTCTTTTATACTGTGCACATGCTCATATCTTTCTGTATTAGATCTTTGTAGAATTTATTCTGGACTGAGACAACAAGACCTCTTAGTGGCGCGACCTAGGGGTATATCAAGGTTTGTTTTTGCAGATTAAGTGCTAATTCAGGCTGGTTGGTATTGAACAAAAGATTCTGGCTCAAGCTATTTTTGTCAGGGAAGGGATTCTTTAAAGCGCCACTAACTAACTTAGGGGAAACTTTCATTGATTCTGATTGTGTTTGAAAAGGAGATCAAGGATAGGAAGGGAGACACTTTTTCAAATATTGGACAGTGAGTTTCATGAGAACCAAGGGGAAAATGATAGTAGACCAGCAAGACCAAGACAGCTATAGACAGGGATATTTTGCTGAAACAAGACATGACTTTGAAAACTGAAGATTGCTCTGATCATAGGCTGACAGGAAGGGCTGGGAAATTAAAAATTTGTTTGGGGGTTTTCTATATGAAAAATTGACATATGGAAATCAGCTTCTAGAAAAATCAGCAAGGAAACTAGTCATCAACAACAGGTGAAAAATACTGATGACTAACAGTGGCTCCACTTGGGGAGGGCAGTTCCTTTTCAGGAGTTGTCTAGAATTGCAGATCTTTGGCTTATGAAGACCAGTGCCTTATCCATTGGGGAAAATTTCATTATTTCTTGATGCCATTTCTGAAAATTGACAGCATGATTAGCCTCAAAAACATCTCTACCTACTCAGCTATATTCCCTAACATTTTTTCTTCTTTCGGGTGCATTTGGACTAGCAACCCTTTGACATAATATTTTTGAAAAATGACACTATCTAGTTTCTACACTTATATCCGTCGGGAGTTCAGATTAAGCTGATGAACTCCTTTGTTTCTCTACCTATACTGGATCGACTATCAAGGTAAAGCTGTTTGACAGGATTTTATTCTCTAATCTAAAACATGAAATTGAAAAATGACCAAATTAGGATTAGACAGTCTGATTTGTCATGTACTTGTGGCATGAAAGACAAGCTACACACAAATATTATTTTGCATAAAATTAAATCTAGAAAAACAAGGCTAGGATACACAATTTGTTTTTCATCCCTGCTTTCCTCTTTGGTTGTGTTTTGAGCATGTGGAACCAGTATCTTTTCCTAATCTACTCTCTTTGATAAGTCAAGCTTACATAATGTTGACTATATTTTCCTCTCACTAACTTATCAGAAAATAAATTTAAAACATGTTCAGTTATGATTAGGCTAGATAACTAAACAAAACATCTTTGATCACTAGTAGTGGCATTTAGACTTGCTCGCTTTCAGCATGACTATTTTTGGGTATGGGGTTGTACCATTGCTTTTAGAAACTACCCTCTTTTTCTACTTTTTACTGTTTTTGTATTTTCTGCTTTTTCACTTTTTATTCAAACAATCTAGAACTGAAAAGATGCTCACAAGGCTGAGCTTATTTTCCACTACTATCTATCTATCCTAATCTAATCTATACACAATAGAAATTTATTTGGTGAACTCTCTTTTCCAATGTAACCAGTCAAGTAGACGATTACATGGGTGACTCTGGTTTAGTTCTTTCATGATGCTAAAGTAATGAAAAGGCCACCTCCATTTGGCTTGTTTTCGGACAGTAGTGCTTAATTTTTTTCTCATTCTTGGTATCAAACTGTTCATGATAGAACCCACTACTCCTTCAGATTTCTCAAGGAAGACAACAAATGGATCTAGGAATAATACCTGATCTAGAGGATTTTATATATAGGCTTCATTTAGGACTACTCTTTGTTCTACTTGGCTATGCTTGGGACTTTCTTGGGAAAGAAACTCTTCCCCTTGCTCATGATCACTTGGACTGTCAGACTCATCATATATTGCATTGTAGTTTTCTTTCCAAGCTGATGTGCTCTGATTAAGTGAACTGAAAACTATGTGAAGGTCATCATGTTAATGAGCAGGGATACACTTTGGCAACAAATCTTCTTGAGAAAGAAGAGCAGTAACTTTCTTGTGATCATCAATTTTCAAGCCTTCATTTGCTTCCAAATTTTCTGAGCTTTCCTCATCACTGTCATAGCTGCTATGTTTTGTTTGGTTACTTTCCTCAAGTTTATGAAACTGATCTTCCTCCCAAAAATCAAAAACTGAGTATTCTGCAAAGTTAGCTTCTGTTTGGAAATCATCATCATTATCAACATATTGATCAAACCTTGGAAAATCATCATTATAATTAATGTCACCAACCATGCATATTGGACTATTAGATTGTTTTTCTTCAAATTGATTTACAAATCTATTTTTTGACTTATGATATGCAAGATTAACAGGAGAAAGATCAGAAAATTTTTGGTTATATGAAGTTTCAGAGGTTTTCTGCATGTTTATAAGTTGATCTATTTCCTCTTCAGTTAAAAAGGGAGGCATTTTCATTTCTCTTCGGATATAACTACAATAATCCTCTTTCTCTTGGGAAATCTGATTTGAAGGATGAATGTCTTTTTGGGCTTCACCTATGAGAGATGATGAATCATCACTTATGCCTTTAGAGAGATCCTGTGGGTTCTCTTTAATTTGCTGCTTGTTTTCATATTCAACCAATTCTTTGTGATGTTGAGGATAGTTAGCATGTAATTCATGAGTTTTTTCTGATAGATTTTCAGGAGGCCAATTTTCTTTTATGAACTCAAATGACTCCCAACATAAAGGTAGAGATCCTACAGGTTTTTATTTATCTTCTATTTCGGATCTGAATTCATCCTCACTCAACTCTTCTTGATGCTTGGGATAATAAACATGGGATTCATGAGTTTCCTCTGATGGATTCTTAGGAGGCCAATTTGCTTTTATGAACTCAAATGACTCCTAGCATAAAGGTAGAGATCCTACAGGTTTTGATTTATCTTCTATATCAGATTTGAATTCCTCTTCAATCAACTTTCCTTGATTTAGGTGAGAGTTAACTTGAGCAGGGGCTTCCTGAAAAACTACTAAGAGATCTTTAGGATGCAAAGGGTCAAAGGATATTTATTTCTTATCTGGAAAACCATCTCTGGGTCAAAATAATCTGGGTAGTGCAAGAGAGCACATTCGAGGGGTGGCTTTATGTTAGTAGGCATTGCATGGTATACTTTATTGAACCTAGCTGAAAAGTTTTGTATTGTCTCCCCTGGTTGTCTTTTTAACTGATTGTATTACTTTATGATGAGAACTTTATTACCCATGACCACCCACCTATCTAGGAAGATTTGAGTGAACTGATGAAAATTGGTAATGCTTGCAGCGGGAAGGTATTTAAACCAACTCTTAATTTTTCCTTGTAATGATAAGGCAAACATTATAATACGCACATCATCTTCTTATATTTCATAAAGGTCAATTAAATCCTCAAGATTTTGGATGTGCTCTTCAGCGGTGACTTTGGAGCTTTCTCCATCAAATCTGGGTAATTTATTTTGAAGATTTGGATATAGGTAGTGTAAAAAGAGATTCATGACTGTTTGAGGTTTCAGCCAGAGTGGGAAAGGTAGCATGAGGCTCATGTTTTGCTAGGTTTTCCATAGGTGAATCTGGGGTAAGCACAGGTGTATAAGCCTGCTCATGGTCTGAAATTTGAGGCTTAGCTTTTCGAGGTTTGAGATCTTTCCAATGATCAATGTAGATCTCATAGCTGTATTCTTGATCAGGCTCAAAGTAGGATAGAACATATTTATAGATAAAGACAATAATTTCTTGAATCCAACTAAGGCCTAAGTGCTTTTTCTTTCTAGGATGACTGGTCATGTTTTAGGTTCCTCCTCTAGTGGAGTCTTTAGGTCTATTGAGAGTTGTGGAGTCTCCAGGTGGATTTCTTTGAGATCTATGGTCCACCACCAATACTATCAAAGATGCTTTTGGGAAAAAAAATTCTAGCAAACTTTAAGGTGAAGACTTGCAAGGAAGAGTTATCACATGGTTTCAACAGCTCGCCAGGCTGTTTGGACAAGCTAATGGTTCTATTTGCAAGTTTATTTCTGTTTATCTCCTATGTTTAGGTGAAGGTTTCTGAATCGCTAAGTTATACTTAGTTTGTCACTGATCACAGAGTTTTCACCATGAATTTTAAGTTTTGGAAAGGATGAGTCAACAGAAAGGTATGGTTTATGAAATTTTTGGTTTTTTATGGAGTTTTGGGCCTACTAGAGGCTAGTGGAGTCTCCAGGTGGAACTTGGTTGTTTTTGTAAAGATGTAGCTATGGTCCACCACCAATAACTAGGGAAAAGCCAATCTGGGGATTTCTTGGGGTTTTTTGAGTTTTTATGTGCAGCCTATGGTTTATTAGAGTGTTCTAAACCTGATTCATCACTTTTCTAGGGTGGTGAAAACAAAAAGAGTTTACTCTAAATGATTATATGGACTGCTTGCCTGTTTAAATTTTTTAAAGACTAATGAATCTACAAGAGTTTGCTAGACTTTTATGTACTCAGTTAGTCCCACCGTGATTTCCATTATGTTAGTGAGCAGTGGGATAAGTCCACAAGATAGTATTCTCAAAGGTCTATGAAGGTTTAGGGAATCTAAGTTTGTTTATCACTCAGAGTCCCACCGTGATCGCCATTATGTTAGAGAGCAGTGGGATAAGTCAATCAGATAGTATTCTTAAGGCTACTGGAATGTTTAGGGAATCTAAGTTTGTTTATTACTCAGAGTCCCACTGTGATCTCCATTATGTTAGTGTGGCGATGAGGTGGCTCAATAGTGTAGTGTGCTTAGTTCAAAAAGGGGCTTTCTGTGAGTCTTGAAAGGTATTCAGATTAAAATGAACTCAGAAAAGTCCCACCGTGATCGCCATTATGTTAGGGTCCCGTGATTTGGCTGATTGGTAAGCTAAATGATAGTGTAACATCAAACCAGTCTTTGGAGCCCAAGGACCTAGCCTTCCTGGACTCAGAGAGGACTCTCTCTATTTGTGTAAGGGATATCTGTGTGTTTGCTTATTGTGTCCTTGATTTTAGGCTAGTTATGAAGTAGGTTTTTTGGTTTTGGTTTTTAGGTTGTGAGGGATGAACTGATCAAAGACTAAGATAGATAAAAAAATATGTCAGATCAACTGGGCTATGGGGTCGAAAAGGTCAAGAAAGCTTTCAGGTGGTGATACAAGGTTGTTGAAGGGCTGATTTGAGTGAGGTAAAATGGATCTTTGGGTAAAATGGAGTGAGATGGACATTAAACTTGTGAAGAAAAAAGGATTTCAAACATAAATATTTTAATAGCTGACATAAATGTGGTAGGGCAAACCATTAATCATGAGAAATGTAACTGTAAACTGATCAATGCATAGAAATAAACATTTAAGCCATGCATAGAGATATATGACTCTCTCACTTTAGGAAATGGTTATCAGAATTTGGGGAAATACATTTAAGAAAAACAAACAACTCAAATCACTATGAAGGAACGCCTAAACATAGTATTTCAAGCTATTTGGCACTTTGAAAACAAGATTTCATAGTTTTAGGCAAAGGGCAAGATCAGTACAAGACCTCCTTGGTTCAACAAATGACAATCTAATCAATCAAAGAGAGGTTTCATAGGTGGAGCAATGGCTAGCCATGAGTAAGTAGGGAATACTGTGAATCATACTTAGCATTCATAAAACCATAAATGAAACAAGAAAACAATATTCTTCAGTTATCAAAGAGCAATCAAGGATTCTTTGATATGACTAAGAAGGCAGAAAACATAGAAGCCATAAAGAAACAGGAAACTTGAGGTGCCTCCAAGGGCATGTCTCGAGTATATTCTCTACTGTCTTATAGCAAGCAAGAACATGGAATTATGAATGAAAACTAAGAAACAAAACAGAGAGAGAGACACTATACCATTCTACCAAGTCATGGAATCCAACAACAGCCCTCTTTCATCATCCAAAAGCACTCAAGAAACTCTCCAAATACATGAGACAAGTGTTTCTTCCAAAGCTTGTATAACCATATATTTCTTCTATTCATCGAGTTCAGCCTTGTTTACAATGAAAGCCTTTGGAATATATAGGCCAAAATGAGGAAAACCTCCTAGTTCAACTTGCAATCTCATTGGCCTATCCAAAATATCTGATTTTGTCCTTGAGGCTTTGCAAAGCCCAAGGCACAAAATATCTAATAAAATATCTCAAAAATGATAGAAAAGGAAAAAATATTGACTTTTCATAACTAATCATGCCCAAAAATATCTAAACGCACATGAGGAAAAGTCACTTTAGAAAGGTTCATATTTTACAAAAATACTTAAGAAATATATCAGCAGAAAGTCCCTTGTCTTGTGGGCAAATTTTGGAAGACTTCTCGATGTTGAAATGAGGCCCGTGATGGCTCTTTGGAAAGATCTAGATGTCTACTTTCTGGAACAACTTGAATTTTCCAAATATGATGCCTGGAAGTCTATCAAATACTGAATTGAGTGAAAAAACCCAAAAAAATAGGCCTTACTGATATGTGGGCAGAGTGTCGAAAAAGTGAGTGTTTCTTGCATCTTTGGGGGACAAAAACAACTTCAAATCCTCTAAAAATTTCTGAGTAGATGCCCCTGAATTTAATGCATCCAATGGTACCACTCTCAAGAGTTGAGGATGCTCCAAAATAAAATGGAAGCGCCCATGATTTTATGCAATTAGGCCCAAAAATGTCAAAAAACAAGAACATGTCAAAATTTGCTCAATTTTGGTGAGCAAGTCCCTCAAGGATTTTTAGAAACATGTCTAGAAACTCGGGTCAAAATTCCAAGCCTAGAGGTGTCTTTCTCCTTTTTTCTCACCGGGCGCCCTCTTTGGGCAGTTTTGAGCTTTTCTTGGTTTTCTTCCTTGTTGTTTGGCATTTTAGCTTTGGTGAAGAAGTCATGGCCCCTTGCCTAGGAGAGGCAGCTAGCACATGCTTTGGAGAATGCCCTCCATGCTCTATGTTTTGTGTTTGCTTGCCCTCATCATGGCTTGATTGAGGGTTGTCTTGTCTATCCTTGTCAATGCCTTCTTCATGACTGTCCTGCTCTTTCCCTTCACTGTTTTTTGTTTCATCACCCTCATGCTTATTGCTGTGTTGGCTGCCATGATGTTCCTTTTCATCACTGCCTCACTGCCCGTCACTTTTCTCTTCATTATCACCGCTATGCTTAGCCTCTTTGCCTTGTTCTTCATCATCACTAAATTCATCTCTTCAGTATTGTGTTTGCGCCAAGAGGCCTTTAACAAGACATGTTTGCAGTTTTTTAAGGGAAGTATCCATGTGTTTTTAGCACGACAAACCTCTTTCCCTCAATCACTATTTTTATCCTTGTTATCCATAGCAAGAAGATCCCTTTCAATTTGAAAAAATCTTCATCCCCTATTCACTGTCTCTCTGTGTTTATTTGAAACAAAAAGGGACTCATTTGAAGTCATTGTTTCCTTTGATCATGACAAACATGGTATGTTAAAACAAAACAAGATATGTTTCTTCCTTTCACTGTCTCTAAACAACCTTTCAAACTTTCAACACGGACATTACCCTTCTATCATTGTTTCTTCTTTGGTTTAGTAAACAAGGTGTTCTTTGAAACCACTGCCAAGATTACTCTTTAAACTGATTTGAAAGTCTTTTACAAAACTTGTTTTTGCCTCTATCAACTGTGTGTAACCTTAGTTGTCTCATAGAACAAAAGGATTTTAAAATTTGCACATTAATCATCCTTTCTTTCACTGTATCTCTCTTTTATTTTGACAAAGTCCTCATCCATTTCATCACTGTCTCTCTGATTTTGGAGACTGCAAACCTTTACTTTTTCATAACACAGAAGACTTCCTTCAATTTTCTACAAAGCCTTATCCTTTAATCACTATCTCTCTCTTTTTAAGATGATCATGGTACTTTTGAAAACCATGTTTTAAAAGACTCTTTTCAAATGACAAAAATCTTCATCTTCTAACCACTGCTTCTTCTCTAATCTTTTAAACAAATTGCTTTCAACACCACTGTTTTATGTATTGCACACCTTCAATTTGAAATGATGACTGTTCATGTTTTAATCACTGCTTTCTTTGTGGTTTAAACAACAAAGGGACTGGTTTAAAACAATTTTTTTCAAATGCTCCTTCAAACTGATCAAGACCTTCTAATCAAACTGATGTTTTTTTTTTAGAGACTACTTTCAAAACTGTACTTCTTTGAAACTCATAAAGACCCTTTAATCTTATGAAAATAATTTTGTGACAAAGATAATCCTTCGAAATGTTTTGAAACCTAGCTCCTTTTCATGTTCCATTTCAGGGGTGTCAATAGGACCTCATCCTCTGCTTTTACTCAAATCCTTTAAGTTCTTCTATGGTTTTCATGTGAAGAGAAATAGTCAATGGCCCTTTGATCAGAATAAATTTGGTGCTTTATCTCTAAGGGTTCCCTAATTTCTCACATTGATCTGCCAAATCAAACTCTATTCATACATGTAGCAACTCACCAACTACTTCATCATCATAGTGAATAAGAGCATAAACAAGAAATTATTTTCGAGACTATAAATTCATTTTTTTTTTTAAGGTCGGGTCTTCTTCCGAGAGCAGTACATAAGTCCCAAATTTATCCATGACCTCTCGTCACCAGATGAAGACAAAGATCCATAGCTGACTGCAGATCTCCAGTAGTCCCTTTCATTATAGATTTTACATTATTCTCCATAATGATCTTTGTATCCCCTTTTAACCTTCAACCTGGGACCAGAATCTATTTAATACTTTTCCATGTTGAGAAGACCGATATATGAGATCTGGAAGGATGCTAGAAAGGCTCTCAGACACTAAGGCTTCCATCAGCCATTCTCCTTCTAATGGAACCCCAATAGCTAGAGAAATAGCCCATGTTGTTCCAGAAGTCAATAACCCTGCTGCATCTGAAGAATGCATTTCATTTTGTGGTGGAGTATGGACTACAACATCGAGACTTGTATTGGCTCTTTGAATGACACCCCGAACACACTATGGAAAGTAATGAGAAACGCATGGAATTTGTTGCAAAATCTAAGAATTAATACTTGCTGTTGTTATTTCAACAATATGCACATGATGTTTTACTTGAATTTTCTTGGTGAAATTCTTCTTTGTCAGATCCAGAACAAAATCACCATTGCAGCCTTTTAATCATTGGGTGTTGCACAGGTGCGCCGCGCACTTCAGAAAAATACACTATTAATACCTACAAGCGCGCCACGCAATTTTTCAAACGCGTCGCGCACTTTTGCAGCCTGTTTTGGAGGCCTTCCCGGTGTTTGAATTGGGTGCGAGATGGCTCGTTGGAAAGCTATGGAAGTCTACTTTCAAAATATGCTTGATTTTTGTCATTTGGTGTCAATTAGATTGTTCAAAAATTGATTTTCCCAACACTGGTAAAAACTGGTGAATCCTGGTGCAGAAATGCATAGTGTTGTTTGCAGGCCACTTTTGGATGCCTTTCCGGTGTCGGAATTGGGCCTGAGATGGATCGTTGCAAAGCTATGGAAGTACAATTTCCAAATATTCTTTATTTGTTTTATTTGGTGTCAATTTGATTGTTCAAAAATTGACTGTCCCAACACTGGTAAAAAATGGTGAATTCTGGTGCAGAAATACATAGTGTTGTTTGCTGGCTACTTTTGGATGCCTTCCTATTGTCAGAATTTGGCCCGAGATGGCTCGTTGCAAAGCTATAGAAGTATAATTTCCAAATATGATTTATTTTTTTCATTTGGTATCCATTTGGTTGTTCAAAATTTGATTGTCCCAACACTAGTCAAAATGGTGAATCTTGGTGCATAAATCCTCCCGTGACATCTGTATTTTTTACATTTCTCACAAACCATGATACCTATGTAGAAAATGAAGGAATTTTTTCTTCTTGAACTTATGAGGGACAAAAACCTCTCTCACTTTTTTCAATTTCATCTCTGTTTGGTCATAAACACATTTTGAAACAAACTGCCTTGGCGCTCCTTAACCTCTGTCTTACCATTTCTTGAGCTACTTCAAATGCAAGATTTTCTCTAAAAGCCCCATCTATCAATGTTCATGTTGGTTTGGTCTGCCCATAAATTTTTTCAATGCCCATTTCTTTATATAAAAAATAAAATCTTGCATTCAGTGACACATCTAAGAGGCCATGCAAATGAGTAGATATGATGCCCATGCAACCAATGGAATCAAGTTCCTCTATCATGCTTGCAGCAATGCATGTCCCCTTTGTGTTTCTGTTCCTTGAAAGATTTCATCTATCATCAAAAGGCTTATGTTCTATACTGTTAGTTAGGATATTTTCCTATCCTTTTGGAGGATATTTTAGATAGACTATAAGGGACTTTTCCAAAACAGTGACCTAGTATATCTTTTGAAAGAGGCTTATAAAGACACCACTGCTGCAGCTTTCTTGAAAACATATATGAAAATCTATTTGTTGATGGAGTGAAGGAAGGTCTTATCACCTAATTTGATCTTCTACTTGTTTACCAAAAATGGTCACCTTTTAATTCTCATGAATGAGCATAATCATAGAATTTGTAACCCAGGAATCAGCCCTCTGTTTTAAAGTGCCTAAAGACATAGATGCTTGTATCCACCAAGATTTTTTTCCTTTTTGAAGAAGTGAAAAGGTCCTAAACTTCTTACACAGACACTGTTTTCAAGGGAGATTTACACAGACACTGTTTGCAGCCCTTTCAAAACTATCATGGGGCCTTTCTCTTTATTTTCTGATGAGGATCCTTTGATATGAACATGAAACTTGTTTGAGCATCCTTTTAACTATTTGTATGAGGTGATTTACATGGTGAAAACCTTGGAGAGATGTCCCTTTGTTCCTCGGTGAATGAGGCCTAAAAATAGTGAAATTTCACTCGTTTTACCATTTTTGACAGCAGTCTTTTTTGAAATCCCTGCCATCCTGAAATAAATGCTCTTCATCCTCAAACAATGGTGGGTGCTCTACTTATTTATGAAGGAGGCCTATGTTTGATAACTGTCATGTGTCTTCTAAAAACTCTGTCTTGTATGGAATGAAAGGAGTGTTGAAGCTTACAGACTTGGATTGTTGTTTATAGAGGAGTCCATTATCAAGACAACCTTGCAGCCTTTCAATCAATCATAGGGTAAATTGATTGCTTCATGAAGGAGCCTTTTTAACAATCTGTCTTGATTTTCTACTCGGTCCTTAATGAAGTCATGCCATGATAATTTCCTGAGGCCTTATGTTTATGATGAAAGGGGTTAATAAAATTTTCCATTACATCCTTTGAAGTGTAAAACCCCTTTCTTTTGAAGTGATGAGGGTCCTTTCATATGCATATCCTCTGATTTTTCACCAAGGAGATTATCATTTTTATCCTTATTTCAGTTTGTCAACACCATTATTCATTTCTCTATCATCTGGATCTGGTTCTAAAAATTCCCTTTCCAGATCAATGCTTGCATATTTTTTATTAACTCTTGCTCTAGAAAAATCATCTGGATCAGCTTCATCTTCAGCTTGTATTTGTCAGTGAAATATACCTGACAGCAAGAGCTGTAAAATTCTCTCCAGTCAATATTTATCAAAACTCTGCAAAGGGCTTATGTGTGCCAAATTTTATGGAATTCTCATCTCCATATAGAATGTACAGAAGCTCTGACCCAGGTTTTTGAGGATGATTTTGAGGACTTCTAGATATTTGTGTTAGCCATACTAAAAGCCAAAGGAAACCACATATTCCAAAGATAATGAAAAGACCAAAGACTCTTGTCTGTGCCATTATAATGGGTGAAAAAATTGAGCTCATAACACTTCCAAGATGAAATCCAACCATCAAAAACCCACTGCTCTTGCTTGTTCATTATGGGGGAAACCACCTTGAACCATGTTTCTCATGCATGGCATAACTACACCTTCTGCAATTTGAATAGATCATTTCAAGGAGTAGCTGTGCCTTTTTTTCTTGATTTAGTCAATAAGGGAAATCATCACAAAAACTAATGTTGCAGCTCTTTTCAATGACCCTTTAGACCTATCATGAGGCCTTCTCTTATTATCTGCTGATGGAGGTATTTATAGACAGGAATAAGAGGTTTCTTCAATACTATAATATCACTACTTTGCTTATGATGTAATACCAGAATTCAGCTTATAAACTTTCAATTGTCCCACTGATTTTCAACTTTGACTTTCCAATTGAAAATTTTCTTAAACATAATCCGAACCTATTGATGCATTTTTTGTGTTATCCCTTGGAAGGAGGTGGCCTACAATAGCTCTGAGATCACTTAATACACCCTGACCCTCTGCTTCTTTAAATGAGGTTACATCTATGTTCCTAAACCATTTGCTATTATATTGGAGGAGGTTTTCAGCATGTCACCCAACCATCTTCTCTCTATTGGAGGAGGTTTCACAGTCATGACATTTCATCTATTTCCCAAACTATGTCATCTTTCTTTGCCACACATGTCTCTGCTTGGTATATCGGAATAGGTAATAAAGTGAAATTTTGACAATCTGCTATATGAGGCATATTTTGAGATATGTGTCCTTTGTCAAATATCTTTGTGAACCCTGTAAACCAGAAACCATATGACATGTATTTGTAGATTATTTTCTTGCTAGTCATCATTTACTAACCTTTTTTTTTTACTGTGTTTGCAGAGGTACATTGGATTTTCTCTTTGACTAGTGTTCTTATCCCAGGCTTGAGGCAACATAAGAAGCAGTTGTCTTCTTATGTACTATGATGATATCCTCGGGAAAACTTATGCAGCATTACCTCTGAAAGACACACTGAAACACTGCAGATCAACCTTATATTAGTTTGGCTTTTGAAACAGTGTACTCATGCTTTCTTTTCATTGCAGCTCTCCACCTACTGATGCTAAATTTCTTCAACATGAGAGAATTATTTGGACTTATCTCCCTGCTCTTGTCTGGCTACTGTTTTTCATCCAATTTGCACCCTGCAGAGACGCAAAAAATATGACTTTGAACCTTTGAAAGCTACTTTAGTGTCTTATAGAGATTTTGCCCAATCTTAAGCATATTCTTTTAGACTGTGCACATGATCATCTCTTTCTATATTAGATCTTTGTAGAATTTCTTCCGGAATCAGACAACTAGACCTCTTAGTGGCGCGACCTAGGGATATATCAAGGTTTGTTTTTGTAGATTAAGCGCTAATTCGGGCTGGTTGGTATTGAACAAAAGATTTTGGCTCAGGTTATTTTTGTCGAGGAAGGGATTCTCTAAAGTGCCACTACCTAACTTAGGGGCAACTTTCATTGATTCTGATTGTGTTTGACAAGGAGATCAAGGATAGGAAGGGAGACACTTTGTCAAATATTGGACAGTGAGTTTCATGAGAACCAAGGGGAAAATGATAGTAGACCAGCAAGACCAAGAAAGCTATAAACAGGGATATTTTGTTGAAACAAGACATGACTTTGAAAACTGAAGATTGCTCTGATCATAGGCTGACAGGAAGGGCTAGTTAAGCAAAAATTTGTTTGGGGGTTTTCTAGATGACAAATTGACATATGGAAATCAGCTTCTAGAAAACTCAGCTAGGAAACTAGTCATCAACAACAGGTGAAAAATACTGATGACTAACACAATAGATGAAGGTCGTTGAAAATAACAATCAATAATTGAAGCACAAAACACATCCTCTGAATCATCTGGTTCTTACTACAATTGTTTTTTTCATTTGAGGATAGATACCCTTTGATTTTTGGGAGAAGTAATAATGAATACATATTTTCTTGAACGTATATACGAAGGAAGGGACAAAAGAATAGACACAACTTATTGTGCATACATTTGTTGTAAATTGAGCAAATTTTTTCCAAGTCGAAAAATTATTTGCATAGTAACAAGGTTTATTTTCTGATATTCTTCTCAAATATGTTTAAAAGTTGTTATCATGGTTTTATCAATTTTTTTCTTGTAAGAGCTACAATATTTGAATGGTGCATAAGAATCAAGCATAAATTGAGCATATGCGTTTGCATTCCACATTTTTAAAATATGATGAAAAAACTATTTGTCTATATGTCAATTGGTCTTCTTTTCAGTGAAATCATTGTTCAATTTAAACTATATTTTATGGCATCAATGTATTCATGCTTGGATAAAACTGTCAACAGGCTATCACAAATCTGTCAATAAGTTGTCAAACATATATGTTTCATTGTATGTGGCATGTTCTAGCATTTGTAAATAGGTTTTGTGTTTTTCTTCATTTTTTCATTTGCGAACTCAGTTTTTTCAAGTATAGTTGTTTTCCTTACTGGAAGAATGGGAAAATTGAACCTACAATGAACATTTTTTTCCCTACAAGGCTTTGTATGATGATGATGTTGAATTTTTTTAAGATCATTTGCAAGAATTCATGAATCATAGGATAGATGTCTATCTACAATGTGCCCTATATTAGTATTTTTATTTTTTCCATAGACTAGTGCATTCTTTGTCTATAGCAATTCATGATCATGTTGGCATCCTCTGTTTCGGAATTTTGTTACAAAAAAATAGTCTTGTAATTCACCAAGATAATTCTTATCATGGGAAACTAGTTGTCATAGGGAACCTATATTATTATTTTAGTAACGTACACATGTTACAAGATCATTTCTTAATAAGGTTTCAATTGTGCTTTATATTATCTCATTGTCAGTATAAGGTTTTTGTTTGTATTTGATAATTTGTATCACATTAAGCAATGGTTTCCAACGATGGTCACCACATTTTAAGGAAACAAAAAAATTTGGTGGACCAAGTTTTCTTATCATTGCATAAACACTCCTACATAAACCAAGAAAGTAATATGGGGATGTTTGGATTATTCTTAGATCCATGTAACCAACTTCTGATTTAAGAATCATGATCTAGATTTGGCTTTGACTTAACATCTTTTGCTAATAGTTTTATTTCTTTTAGTTGTCCTTTTCTTATTATTACCCAAACACAGTGGAGAAAGTCTCTAATTATAATCCATACTACGTTATAAAACAAATTGTGATGTAGTATGCAAAGTCATGATCCTTGTGCAATATTTCCCTGCAATTTTTTTATATGTAATTTTTTTTGTAGTATCATCTACACATTTTTATCCACTTAAAAGTGTAGGGCAGCTCATTTCCTTAGATTATTTTTCTTGGAAAATTCTGAATGGAATATATCCCTCACTAGGTGTAATATTTCACTAATTACTCTGAAGAACATAAATATTATGCCATTCTGTGAACCCATGCAACAACTTTTTTTCACTCACTTCTCGTTGTTTTAATTGATATCATTTCCTATTTCAATATTTATCTCAAGTGCTAGTGTGTTTGTGGCCTCTAGAAAATTTTCCTTCCAATTTTCATTTATAAAAATCCTCTCCATTCGATAAAGCATAAGTGATACAACACTTGCATGACCATATGAGGTTAAACGTGACCATAAGCATAAGTGCTTTTGTCGCAGAGTCTTCTCTTTATTTCTACAACAATTACATCAGTTTCTTTTATTTCAAGTGGAACCGCATGTTGAACCTAAGACATGTCAGCAAGAACATTGATTATACCTCTAGTTAGACTCATTAGTTGATCTTTATATTTGTGGACCGATTCTCGAATTTGCATGAATAGTAAGTGCATTGATACTAATCATTCTTCCAACTCAATTAGTTTGCACACGATGCAAATACGTCTATTATGTATAACTTCTTAAGGGCATGAAAATATGGTAATCTCACCATGATCCAAGGATTTCTGACAACGCTTTCAAGTATATTCATGTTCTAGTTTCATGTTCTTAGTTCAACATGTTTTGTTTGAAAAATAATTTGTTTATTTCTTATAACCTTTTTTCCAAACAAAGTTCGACAACAACATGATAAATCATAGATAGGTATGTTATCAATTGTTTTTCCAAATGTTTTTCAGTGAATGAGATAATGTTATTTTAATTATACTTTATCTTCCTATCATGAACTGCCATTGATTTTAATTTTATGTTCATGTTTTTATCATTTGCCTTAGTCTTGTTTCTAAGAAACATTTTTATTGTTTGAAGGGAATTGTTTTGCATTCCATACGATTGCTACTTTTTTAAAGCATTGATGTACTATTCATAAATATATTTCTTCTATGTTCCAATGGTTCAAAATAACATTGTGCCAAAAAAATTTGATACTGAATAACATTAAATGTGACATATTTGGACATGTCTGAGTTTAATCAAGTCAAAATATCTCCTCTGTCTATAGACCACACAAAAATGTCTAACTGTAAATAATAATTCGTACAGGAAAAAACAAAAAGACCACCTTTTATGTCTCATTTTTCATATGGAAGTGTCACAAAGAAAAATATAACATTCACAATCCAAAATTCATGTTTCATTTTTCTGTATGTTAACTTTGACATAGTGGTCTATGAAATTTAATGTGAAAGCATCACCTTGTAAAAATACATATGAAAAATCTTGGGGCATAATGTGATGCAAGAAACCCATGTCATATTCATGTTGTGTTAAATGACAAATGCATTAAAATGATTTTTCACCCTAAGAACCCTTGAAATTTTGCATTCATTTAAGTCCTTGTGATAGCATATTGGATTCTATTTGTGTCCACTGTTTTTCAATTAATGAATGCCACAAACAATCTACATTGCCTCTAGAACCATGGATATCTACATTTTCTTTTTTGCACAAGAGTGGATCAAAATATCCAACCAAGGGATTGCCAGAATGAAATAATATGCCATAGGTGTGCATATATACATATGAATTGAAATGCAAGTATGGCTTCTTGTGTGTATTTGGAAAAATTATTATTGGTATGTTGAGCTAGTTTAAGAAACAATGTATGCAAAAAATGTCTCCTAAAATTCCCCTCTCATTCATTGGGCGCTCTGTTCGAAATACTGAGGGGGGGGTGAATCAGTATTCCTTTCAATTAGAACATTAGTTAATCTTCAATTATTATCAGTGTTTGTACAATGATAGCAGCAAAAAAGAGGAACATAAATGCACACAGTTTTTAAGGTGGAAACCCACTCCGGGACAAAAACAACCTAATGATTTTCTAATAATTCTTTAATATTCAACTCCAATTGAAAATAAAGCTCCAACTTCCTAGAATATAGAAAAGCATTCTTCTCCAACTCCCACTAGATGGACGCTCCAATGCCTGAGATTCTTCAGTAGTCAAATGAATGGATGCCCCAACACCCAATGAGCTACAACTCACCCTAGCACCACCCTACCACCCTATAGAATAATAAAAGAAGAAAGGACTCCCGTACCAGGGAAAATGGTCCACTTTACAATGCTATAGAATGATGTAGAAGAAGAAGATATACTAGACCATAACCCAAACTTTGACACAACCACCTAATGATGATCCTAGACCTCCCAACATTTCCTCTTCAACCATTGGCAGATAGATACTAGTACAATTTGTACAATAATGTATTTACAATGACTAAGTAAAATGATACCTTTACAATGATTGTATGCAGTGTTGCCCACTTGAAGACTTCATATGATGAACTTCTTGTTGTTGTTATGCACCTTGGTTTCTAATCTTGTAATGCTACCCTCTTCTGCACCTTGCTTTGCTTTGCTGCCGTAGAAAGTCTGGTCCTTTGCAACCCTTGACAACACATGATCTAGCTTTTTCTTGCCTTCTAGGAGCTCGATATTGAATCTTGTGTATCTCTGTTATTTCAAATACTCAATATCTGACTTTCGGTCCTGTAGTATTCCTCTGAGTCATCTTTCCAATGCCACAGGTTTGACCCAATTTGGATTCTTCAAGAGATATTTATACCCAATCTATCACAATGCCCTAATTATGGATTGTTTCAGCAGAGCACACTTGTACGGTGTGCCACGTGTCATTGTTTCTTCATTTGGCTCTGAAATTGATAAAGAAAAAATTGCAGACTGTGCACTATTTGCCACTTTTTACGGAATTCCAATCCGATACTCAGAGAGAGAGTTATGACAAATTTACCAAGGTCACTTATTTGAGATGAATTTCAGGAGCCTGCAAACACCCTGACGTCCACAGATCATATCTCCAAAAATATTGAGCACCTTTATTTGAAATTTTTACAGCAGCTTCCTCAGTATTTCTTCTTTTCCTCATAAAAATTTTAGCTTCTGAACCTTCGTAGAAAAAAATTTAGAGATAAAATTCCACGATGACCTGTTTCAGATGGTCGAATCCCTTGCCTAAGGAGGAAATGAAGATCACAATTTATATAAATGCTTAGATTGAGAGGGGCTTCGACAAGTGAACGTGGGAGGAATTTTAGGAGCTTAAAAAATATTATTTATGACTTTTCAACGACCCATGCCCCAACCCCATGGGGTTTTATCCCACTAACTGGGGGTACAAACTTCAAACATGAATATCTCTCAAACCGTGAAAAATTACATGGCATGCCATATATCAATGGAAACATCTCGAAAATTAGAAACCATAGAAAACATTATTGACCCAGAATATATTAATTTGGTAGGTAAAAATTCCCATGCAATATTGGATTAGCCCCTAGTGCTTCTTGGTTTGACATCAATGACAACCGCTGATCAAAAATATCCCCCTTTCGCATTGATGGCAACACAAGTACTCCCCCTGTGATCATGACATCTCTTCCTACAACATTCTCTCCCCCTTTGACATCAATGGAAAAGGGTAAATCCCCCTGAAACACAACCATCCTGTGGACCTGTACACACTTCCACTCCCCCTGACACACAACTATCCTGCAGACCTGTAATCTAATGAGAACTTGGGAGAATCCCAAGCTTTTGACGAAGATATTCAAATGACTCACGATGTAAAGGTTTAGTCAAGATATCATCAATTTTTTCTTTTGTACAAACATACTCAAGTTTGATATTCTTTTCAGCGACTTGTTCTCTAACAAAATGATATTTGATCGAAATGTGTTTTGTTTTTGAATGCATGACAGGATTCTTGGAGATGTTGATGGCACTAGTGTTGTCACAGAATATTGGAATAGGCTCACTGAATTGTACTTGAAAATCTTGCAAAGTTTGTTTCATCCAAAGGACTTGAGTACAACATGATGTTGTTGCAATGTATTCTGCTTCCACTATAGATAACGAGATTGAATTTTGCTTTTTTGTCAACCATGATATGAGACAACCACCTAGATAGAATGTTGCTCCACTAGTACTCTTACGATCATCAACGCTTCTTTCCCAATCTGCATCTGTAAAGGCTTGAATAATGAGGTTGTTACCCTTGGGATACCACAAGCCATATTCTTATGTGCCCTTTAGATATCGAAGAATTCTTTTGATGGCAATAATATGTGATTCTTTTGGTGCTGCTTGGAATCTTGCTACCTGTCCAACTGCTTGCATAACATCTGGCCAAGAGGTTGTTACATATAGAAGACTACCAATCATAGATCTGTACAACCTCTAATCCACATCCTTAGATGAGTCATCTATGCTCAATTTGCAACCTGTTACCATCAGAGTAAGGACGGGTTTGCAATCTTCCATTTTGAATTTCTTGAGCATTTCCTTGATGTACTTGGCTTGACATATAAATATTCCTTTCTCTTGCTGAGATATTTGAAGCCCTAAGAAGTATGTCAGCTCACCAAGTAAAGACATCTCAAAATCACTTTGCATATTTGTAGAAAAGTTCTTACTTAGTCGATCATCATTGCTACCAAATATTATATCATCCACATATACCTCAACGATTGTTAAATTATCTTTATCTATTTGTACATAAAGATTGCTATCAATAGTACCTTTCTTGAACCCTTGTTGACGTAGATATCCATCAAGATGAGCATACCATGCTCTGGGAGCCTGCTTGAGACCATATAGAGCCTTCTTTAACCTGCAGACATAGTCTTCTTTTTGTGATAGTAGAAAACCTTCAGGTTGTTTGATGTAAACTTCTTCTTATAATTATCCATTCAGAAATGTTGACTTAACATCCATTTGGTAAACTTTGATTTTTCTTGAACATGCATAGGCGAGAAACATTCGGATGGCTTCCATTCTGGCAACTGGTGCAAATGTTTCATCGAAATCAATTCCTTCCACTTGTGCATAGCCTTTGCAAACCAATCTTGCTTTGTTTCTGGTAACCTGCCCATCTTCATTCAATTTGTTCCTAAACACCCATTTAGTCCCATTGAAATTTTTATCTTTTGGTCGTGGAACTAATTCCCAGGTGTTATTCTTCTCAATTTGATCCAATTCTTCATTCATAGCTGCTACCCAATGTTCATTCTAGCTGGCTTCCTCAAAACTACTAGGCTCAAAGGTTTCTAGAAAAGCAACGTGAGCTTGTTCTGATGAACGAAGCTGTCGACCTTCATTTATGTCACCAATGATTTGATTTGATGGATGGTTCTTTTGAATCCACTCTTTTGTTCTCCTTGGAGGAGCTTCTTCTTGTTGTTCTGGTATATCTTGATGATCATTGTTTACTTCTTCCTCGTTGATAGTTTCTTCTTGTTCTACAATTTTATCTGTGTCTTTTTCAGCCTCTGTCTCAAGTTTCAAATATTCTAGATCCTCATCATTACTCGCTAGAACACCATCTTCGTCAAATGTAACATTTATGCTCTCCACTATCTGTTTTTGTCTTAGATTATAGCATTTATAGGCCTTTATTTTGCGTGAGTAACCAACAAAGATACCTTCATCAACACGTGATTCAAACTTACCCAAATTTTGATCTTCTCTTTTGATATAACATTTGCTTCCGAAGATTCTGAAATATTTTACATTAGTTGGTTTTCCTTTCCATAATTCATATGGAGTCTTGTTGTAATTATTTTTGAGAAGACTTCGGTTGATAATGAAGATTTCCGTATCAATTGCTTGAACCCAAAATTTTTCATCCAATTTTGAGTCCTTCAACATTGTTCTACCCATTTCCTATACAGTTCTATTCTTTCTTTCAGCAACTCCATTTTGCTGAGGTGTTCGTGCTGTTGAAAATTGCCTTTTTATTCCATTTTCGTCACAATATTGCTGAAATAATTTGGAAGTGAATTCTCCACCATTAGCTGATCTTAAACACTTTATTTTCAAATTAGTTTCATTTTCAACCAACTCCTTGTAGATCTTAAAGCACTCAAATGCTTCAGATTTTTTCTTTAGGAAACTGACAACTGTCATCCTAGTATAGTCATCTATCATTAACATGAAATATAATTCTCCGTCTAAGACTTTTTTTCTCACAGACCACATAGATCAGTATGTATCAATTACAATGGATGTGATGCAAAGTGTTCTTTTGTTTTAAATTGGACTTTTGTCTGTTTGCCATGCCGACATGCCTCACATAGTGTGTTGGAAGGTTTTGAGATTTTCGGCATTTCTCGTACTACTTCCTTTTTGCTTATCCTGACAAGATTGTCAAAGTTTATGTGACCCATTCGTTTGTGCCATAACCAGCTTACATCTTCTTTAGCTAGTAGACATGCTTTAGTTGCTTCATCTGGAACATATATGTCGTTTGGAGCTCGACTTGCTATAGCCACAATTTTACCATATCTGCCTTTCCTGATTTCACATTTTGTGGAGTTGAATAGCATTGTGTGTCCTTGATCACACATTTGTCCATGTTGAGTAACTAGCTCCAAAAATAGAAGAAAATAGATATCAACGCCTTCGAAATAAGCCACTTCGAGGGGACAACCTCCAATACATTACATAAATGAACAATTCTTGGATGATTCAATTTACAAAACCTCCTTTCTATATATAGGAGTCCATGTGGCCATAATGTAATCCTAGCCGACCTAACAATAATAATTTAAGGGCACAATAATAATAAAATGTGGGTTACAAGGGTACAATAATAACAATAAGGGGGTTACACTAATAACAATAAGGGACTATAGTAGTAATATAGGGACCTAACATGCCCCTCTCCATCAAAAAAGTGTTGTCCTCAACGCTTGAGTAGCTCTGGGTGCTTCTGTATAAAATTCTCATCCTCCCATGTAGAATCTTCAGTGGGTAAGTTCTTCCACTTGATGAGATACTCTGAAATTGATCGATTCCGTAGCTGTCGAGTTCTTGTTTCCATGACCACTTCAGGTTCCAATATGAATTTTCCTTCCTCATCAAGTTCTGGCAATATTGTTTGAACTAGAAGATTTTCACCTATAACCTTCTTTAAGCATGAAACATGGAAAATGGATGCACTCGCGAAGAAGCAGGAAGCTCCAATTTGTATGCCATAGTACCAATATTTTGCAACACCTTGTAAGGACCATAGTACTTTGGCGATAATTTATTATCCTTCTTAGCTTGCTTGAGGAACATTTGTTTGTATGGTTGTAGCCGTAAAAATACCCAATCTCCTACATCAAAACTTCTCTCGCTGCGATGTTGATCTGCCTGTTGTTTCATTCGATTTTGTGCCAAATTCAGGTTATCCTTTAAGAGTTGGAGAACTTCTTGCTGATGCTCGATGTGATCTTCCACTGCTTGAACCTTAGAATTTTCCCTTAAAGATGATGTGATGGATGGTGGATGATATCCATAAAGTGCCATAAATGGGGTCATTTTTGTTGCAGTATGGAAGGAAGTGTTATACCACCATTCAGCGAGAGGTAACCACTTGACCCATTGAGTTTGTTTATCAGATACAAAATAACGAAGATATCCTTCCAAACATTTATTTACTATCTCAGTTTGACCATCAGATTGAGGATTATAAGATGAGCTATGAGCTAATTGAGTACCCAAACAAGAAAATAACTCCTTCCAAAAATTTCCAGTAAAAATGGGATCTCTGTCACTCACAATAACCCTTGGGCTTCCATGTAGCTTTTGAATTCTGTCCATAAATGTAGTAGCAACTGTACTTGATTTAAATGGATGAGATAATGCACAAAAGTGTGCATACTTGGTAAGTCTATCAACTAACACCATGATGACACTCTTTCCTTCGGACTTAGGTAAACCTGTGATAAAATCCATTGAAATCTTCTCCCAACGTTGACTTGGAATGGATAAAGGTTGTAGAAGTCCCGGGGTCTTAATTGTCTCCACTTTATTCTGCTGGCAAACCAAACATTCCGCCACAAACTTTTGAATATCAGATTTAAGGCCATCCCCAAAAAATTATTTCTTCACCCTGTGGTAAGTTTTTAAAAAACCTGAGTGTCCTCCTAAAGGAGAAGTGTGCAATTCCAGAAGAATCTTTTGTTTTAGTTGGGAATTCTTACAAAGATATAAGCGATCTTTGTACCATAAGGAATCATTTTTTCCAACTAAATGTATCAGATGTACTAGGATCTTGCTGCAACTTTTGAATGAGTATCCATACATCTTTGTCCTTCTTCCATTCATCTCTTGCTTCAGTTATCCAATCTGGTTGGATAATAGAAATGGCACAAAGCAATGCTCCCACCTCTTCATTCTTTCTTGAGAGTGCATCTGCAACAACATTAAGCTTTCCTTTTTTGTAGATTATTTCAAAGTCATAACCCAACATCTTTGTGACCCATTTTTGCTGCTCTTCCGAAGATAGTCTTTGTTCCAAAAAGTGTTTAAGACTATCATGATCAGTTTTTACCTTGAAGTGTCTTCCCATTAGGTAAGTTCGCCATTTCTTTAGTGCATGCAATATTGCTAACATGTCCTTCTCATAAATAGGTTTCTGTAAATACTTTCCTTTGATTGGACGACTTTCAAAAGCAATGGGTCTTCCTTCCTGCATTAAAACAACACCAATTCCATTTCCTGAGGCATCAAATTCATAATGACCCTCATGAGTTCGAAATGTTGTTTTTGGAATATCTTCAGTTTTCATTCTAATTTGATGATATCCTGAACGAAGATCCAACTTGGTAAAATAAAATGCTCCATGTAATTCATCCAATAATTCATCAATCACAGGAATGGGAAATTTATCTTTAATGGTGAGCTTATTGAGCTCCCTACAATCTGGACACATTCGCCATGATCCATCCTTCTTGTGTACCAATACTACAGGAGCAGAGAAAGAACTTTGACTAGGTTGAATTATACCCACCTCTAACATTTACGCAGCGATGCCAAATATTTGTGTAACCGGCTCAAAAAATAGAAGAAAAGAGATATCAACGCCTTAGAAATAAGCCACTTCGGGGGGCCAACTCCAATACATTACATAAATGAACAATTCTTGGATGATTCAATTTACAAAACCTCCTTTCTATATATAGGAGTCCATGTGGCCATAATGTAATCCTAGTGGGCCATAATGTAATCCTAGCCGACCTAACAATAATAATTTAAGGGCACAATAATAACAAAATGGGGTTACAAGGGTACAATAATAACAATAAGGGGGTTACACTAATAACAATAAGGGACTATAGTAGTAATATAGGGACCTAACAGTCCAACACTGAGCAGATTGTGATTCATGTTTTAGACCAATAGAACATTCTTGGCTATAACATCTTTGCTTCTGAGAGTGATGGTACCTGTTTCTATAACATTTGAATATCCATCATTTCCAAAGGATATGGTTCCATCCTTCTTCTCTTTCAGAGATACAAATTTCCCTCTATCTCCAGTCATATAAATTGAGCAACCGCTGTCAACATACCACACATCTTTATTTTTTTGAGCTTTGAGAGCGAGAGCACAATTATCAGTCTTCTTCTGCTTCCATGTTCGTTCATTCTGTGGCTTCAAAGATTCTTCTGGAGGACTTTCAAGTCTACAGTCTCTAGCTATATGTCCAAAGTTCTGACATTTGTAACATTCCATATTATTTCTTAAATGTTCAAATCTATTGATGTTTCGTTGAGCCCTAAGAGGTTCATATTTGAAGAATCTCTTGGAATTATATTGGTTCCTAGGGTACGTGCCACATTCTATAGCTTTATGACCAAATTTTCCACATGAATAACAATAGCCATGAAAAATATGTTGGTACCTAGGTGAAAATCTTCGTCGAGGAATCGTCTTCCAAGGATATGCTTGTGAATCTTGTATAATGAAGTCTTCATGTATGTCAAATCTCATAGGTTCATTGTATTTTGTTGTAGAAGGTCCTGCTTCTTCTTCTTTGTAACCTAGGCCAGTTCTGTCATTGTAAGATCGTTGATTGTTGATGAGTTCTTCCAATGCCCTTGAGCTGTTGGCATAGTTTTGGACAGTTTTTCCCTTCTTCACTTCCTTACGCAACGAGACTACTTCAGCTTCTAATGCTTCCCTTTCTTGGTTGCTTTCTTCCAACTTCTTTTGAAGTGACTCTTCAGTACATTTATGTTCTTCAACCTCAATTTTGAGACCTTGAACTTGTTCTTCAAGAGTATTGGAACGGATATTCTCAACATTGAGCTCTTTTATAAGCTTGATTGCCTCCTCATAAAATTATTCTATGGTCAACCCTTCTTCTTCATTGTTTGATACTTCTTGTTTATTGTGCGTGGCCATAAACAATACTTTCTCATTGGCTTCTTCTTTGTTGTCACTTTCTTCATCGTATGATGAGCTATCTTCTTTAGAGAGAAATTTCCTTTTGGATCCTTTCTTTTTGCCTTGCTTGTTGAATTTCTTAAAGCCTTTCTTTCCTTTTGAGTTTCCATCACTTTTGTTTGGACATTTTGCTACGAAATGCCCAACCTCACCACAACCGAAACATATCAATGGAAGTTTACCTTTGAATTTTCCCTTACCGGGTTTTAGTTTTCTCATAAAGTAAGCATATTCTTCATCTGAAAGACCTTCTCCATCATCTCCCTTTTCTTCACACTTGCAGGTGCATGTCATTTCAATTGAAGGTTCTTTGTCCTTATTGGTTTGCTTAGATGCAACAAACACAGTTTCTAGATTTGAAGTACCCTTTTCTTCATCAAGTCTCATTTCATATGCTATAAGAACTCCGTGTAATTATTCCTTGCTAAGTTTGTCCATATTTGCACTGTATTCTAAGACTGATACCTTTGGGTTGAATCTCCCTAGTAACGTTCTAAGAATCTTCCGTATAATATTCTTCTCGTCAAATGGCTCTCCCAACCCTTCCAGAGTATTGGTTATTTCATCAACGTATTCGAAGTATGCAGCAATGTTGCAATCTTCTTTCATTCTGAGTTGCTCAAATCTTGACCTATAGATTTGAAGCTTTGCTTCTTTGACATTTGAGTCACCTGCATATATATTCTCAAGCTTGTCCCATACATTTTTGGCAGTTTTACAACCCAACACCTTATGATAAGCAGATTCAATAAGTCCACTAATAATAATATTCTTTGCTTTTGCATAATTTACCAAATTCTTCTTACCTTGTTCATCTGCGGTAGATGTAAATCCATTTTGAACAATGTCCCATACTTCGTAACCTTGCGCCAAGAGATAGACCTCCATTCGTCCTTTCCAAAGTGCATAATTATTTTCATTGAATAGAGGTACACCATTCTTGGTATGCTCCATGACCTCCTTCCAGCTGTTAAACTGCTATTGAAGGAACCAAGTTGTGATACCAATTGTTGGAAATACTGAGGGGGGGGTGAATCAGTATTCCTTTCAATTAGAAAATTAGTTAATCTTCAATTATTATCAGTGTTTGTACAATAATAGCAGCAAACAAGAGGAACACAAATGCACACAGTTTTTAAGATGGAAACCCACTCAGGGACAAAAACCACCTAATGCTTTTCTAATAATTCTTTAATATTCAACTCCAATTGAAAATAAAGCTCCAACTTCGTAGAATCTAGAAAAGAATTCTTCTTCAGCTCCCACTGGATGGATGCTCCAATGCCCGATATTCTTTATTAGTCAACTGAACGGATGCCCCAACACCCAATGAGCTACAACTCACCCTAGCACCACCCTACCACCGTATAGAAGAATAAAAGAAGAATGGACTCCCGTACCAGGGAAAATGGTCCACTTTACAATGATATAGAATGATGTAGAAGAAGAAGATATACTATACCATAACCCCAACTTTGACACAACCACCTAATGATGATCCTAGACCTCCCAACACTACCTCTTCAATCCTTGGCAGATAGATACTAGTACAATTTGTACAATAATGTATTTACAATGACTAAGTAAAATGATACCTTTACAATGATTGTATGCAGTGCTGCCCACTTGAAGACTTCATTTGATAAACTTCTTGCTGATGTTATGCACCTTGGTTGTTGTTCTTGTCATGCTACCCTCTGCTGCACCTTGCTTTGCTTTGCTGTCGTAGAAAGTATGGTCCTTTGCAACCCTTGACAACACATGATCTAGCTTTTTCTTACCTTCTAGGAGCTCGATATTGAATCTGGTGTATCTCTGTTATTTCAAATCCTCAATATCTGATTTTTGGTCCTGTAGTAGTCCTCTGAGTCATCTTTCCAATGCCATAGTTCTAACCCAATTTGGATTCTTCAAGAGAGAGTTATACCCAATCTATCACAATGCCCTAATTATGGATTGTTTCAGTAGAGTGCACTTGTACGACATGCCACGTGTCATTGTTTCTTCATTTGGCTCTAACATTGATAGAGACAAAATTACAGACTGTGCACTATCCACCAATTTTTATGGAATTCCAATCCGATACTCAGAGAGAGATTTATGACGAATTTACCAAGGTCACTTCTTTGAGATGAATTTCAGGAGCCTGCAAAAACCCTGATTTCCACAGATCATATCTCCAAAAATATTGTGCACCTTGATTTGAACTTTTTACAGCAGCTTCCTCGGGATTTCAGATTTTCCTCATAAAAATTTCAGCTTTTGAACCTTCGCAGAAAAAAAATTAGAGATAAAATTCCACGATGACCTGTTTCAGATGGTCGAATCCCTTTCCTAAGGAGGAAATGAAGATCACAATTTATATAAATCCTTAGGTTGAGAGGGGCTTCAACAAGTGAACGTGGGAGGGATTTTAGGAGCTTAAAAAATATTAATTATGACTTTTCAATGACCCATGCCCCAAGCCCATGGGGTTTTAGCCCACTAACTGGGGGTACAAACTTCAAACATGAATATCTCTCAAACCATGAAGAATTACATGGCATGCCATATATCAACAGAAAAATCTCGACAAGTAGAAACCATCAAAAGCATTATTGACCTAGAATATATTAATTTGGTAGGTCAAAGTTCCCATGCAATATTGGGTTAGCCCCTGGTGCTTCTTAGGTTGACATCAATGACAACCGCTGATCAACACGCTCAAGTGAAGAAGACACTGACATACATTGAAGATAAACTTCAACATCATCAACATTATGCATTTTCATCAATGAATATGTATTTAACTCTTTTTTATAAGACAATAATGCTTCATTGCAATTATTTTGCAAACAAAGTCTGAAATGTTGTATTTTCCATTGTCGCAAGTCTATATAATTATATCTATTATGAAAAAGCATTCGCATAGAATTAAATAAGCAATATCGAACAGTAAAATTGAAGTTGTTTATACGAGTCAAATGGTGTTTTTTCCAAGAAAAAATTAATATCAAGTTCTTCATGCACACCAAATTTTTTTAGTTTAGTCATATGCTCGTCTCCATCTTCCTATTTCTTTTGTGGCTTAGGCGTATCAATTTGTTAATTTTTTCTTTTTTCTATCTACACATTGTAGTTTTATAATAAAAAAAACACACAAAAAAGAGTAGTATATGTGTTTATTTTTTTCATATATTAGCAAAAAAAAATTCTGTTAATACCACTTACATGTTGCTAAAATGTGCATACCTATATCAAATGGAAATTGTATAGATTTGCAATGACTCCAAGACAGTTGGACAAGTTCCACCTTAAATCGAGATGATTTGTTTCCTTGCAAGTCAACAAAAAATCCAATAAAAAAGAAGAAAATATCTCAATGTTTCCAACATTTAGGAAATTTGAATATTATCTTCCTTTACAAAACAAAACAAAAAATCATTATTACAAATAGTAAATTATATAGAAAAAATATTGTTGATCAGCAGTTGTCATTGATGTCAACTCAAGTAGCCAGGGGCTAACCCAATATTGAATGGGAATTTTTACCTACCAAATTAATATATTATGGGTCAATAATGCTTCTGATGGTTTCTACTTGTCGAGATGTTTCCGTTGATATATGGCACGCCATGTAATTCTTCACAGTTTGAGAGATATTCATGTTTGAAGTTTGTACCCCAGTTAGTGGGCTGAAACCCCATGGGATTGGGGCATGGGTCATTGAAAATTCATAATTAATATTTTTTAAGCTCCTAAAATCCCTCCCACGTTCACTTGTTGAAGCCCCTCTCAACTTAAGCATTCATATAAACTGTGATCTTCATTTCCTCCTCATGTATGGGATTCGGCCATCTGAAACAGGTCATCGTGGAATTTTCGCTCTAAATTTTTTTCTACAAAGGTTCAAAAGCTGAAATATTAATGAGGAGAAGCCAAAATCCTAAGGAAGCTGCAGTAAAAATTTCAGATCAAGTTGCGCAATATTTTTGGAGATATGATCTGTGGAAGTAAGGGTTTTTGCAGGCTCCTAAAATTCATCTCAAAGAAGTGACCTTGGTAAAATCGTCATAACTCTCTCTCTGAGTGTCGGATTGGAATTCTGTAAAATGTGGTAGATAGCGCACAGACTGTAGTTTTTTCTCTATCAATTTTAGAGGCAAATGAAGAAACAGTGACACGTGGAATTCCGTACAAGTGCGCTCTTTTGAAACAGTCCATAATTAGGGTAGTGTGAGAAATTGGGTATAACTCTCTCTTGAAGAATCCAAATTGGGTCAGACCTATGGCATTGGAAAGACGACTCAGAGGAATAATACATGACCAAAAATCAGATATTGAGGATCTAAAATAACAAAGATACACCAGATTCAATATCGAGCTCCTAGAAGGCAAGAAAAGCTAGATCATGTGTTGTCAAGGATTGCAAAGGACCAGAATTTCTACAGTAGAAAAGAAAAAAAAGGTGCAGCAGAGGGTAGCATGACAAGAGCAGTAACCAAGGTGCATAACAGCAGCAAGAATTTCATCATATGAAGTCTTCAAGTGGGCAGCACTGCATACAATCATTGTAAAGATATCATTGTACTTAGTCATTGTAAATACATTATTGTACAAATTGTACTAGTGTCTATCTACCAAGGGTTGAAGAGGCAGTGTTGGAGGGTCTAGGATCATCATTAAGTGGTTGTGTCAAAGTTGGGGTTATGGTCTAGTATATCTTCTTCTTCTGCATCATTCTATATCATTGTAAAGTGGGCCATTTTCCCTAGTACGGGAGTCCATTCTTCTTTTATTCTTCTATAGGGTGGTAGGGTGGTGCTAGGGTGAGTTGTAGCTCATTGGGTGTTGGGGCATCCGTTCAGTTGACTACTGAAGAATCTCGGGTGTTGGAGCGTCCATCCAGTGGGATTTGGAGAAGAATGCTTTTCTAGATTATAGGAAGTTGGAGCTTTATTTTCAATTGGAGTTGAATATTAAAGAATTATTAGAAAAGCATTAGGTGGTTTTTGTCCCGGTGGGTTTCCACCTTAAAAAATGTGTGCATTTGTGTTCCTCTTGTTTGCTGCTATCATTGTACAAACAATGATAATTGAAGATTAACTAATGCTCTAATTGAAAGAAATGTTTGATTCACCCCCCACTCTCGGTATTTCCAACAATTAATATCGTTGGTTCCTTCAATAGCGATTTAACGAAGTGGAAGGATGTCATGGAGCATACCAAGAATGGTGTTCCTCTATTCAATGAAAATAATTATGCACTGGAAAGGAAGAATGGAGGTTTATCTCTTGGCGCAACGTTACGAAATATGGGACACTGTTCAAAATGGATTTACATCAACCATAGATGAACAAGGTAAGAAGAATCTGGTAAATGATGCAAAATAAAAGAATATTATTATTAGTGGACTTATTGAATCTTCTTATCATAAGGTGTTGGGTTTTAAAACTGCCAAAAATGTATGGGACAAGCTTGAGAATATATATGTAGGTGACTCAAATGTCAAAGAAGCAAAGCTTCAAATCTATAGAGAAAAATTTGAGCAACTCAGAATGAAAGAAGATTGCAACATTTCTACATACTTCTGATACGTTGATGAAATAACCAATACTCTGGAAGGATTGGGAGAGGCAGTTGACGAGAAGACTATTATACGGAATATTCTTAGAACATTACCGGGGAGATTCAACCCAAAGGTATCAGTCTTAGAATACGATCTGAAATGTTTGGACAAACTCGTGAGGAATTTCATGGAGTTCTCATAGCCGCCATGAAATGAGACTTGATGGTGCCTTCACATCTAGAAGCGTGATTGGTTGCATCTAAGAAAAATACGTAAGGATAAACAACCTTCAATTGGAAAGACATGCACACATTGTGTGAAAGAAAGGGTGATGAAGAAGGTCTTTCAGATGAAGAATATGCTTACTTCACGAGAAAACTACAAATTGGTAAGGGACAATTCAAAGGTAAACTTCCATTGATATGTTTCAGCTGTAATGAGGTTGGGCGTTTTGTAGCAAAATGTCCAAACAAAATTAATGGCAACTCAAAAAGAAAGAAAGGCTTTAAGAAATTCAACAAGCAAGGATCCAAAAGGAATTTTCTCTCTAAAGAAGATAGCTCATCATTCGATGAAGACAATGATAGTGAAGAAGAAGCCAATGAGAGAGTATTTTTTATGGCCAAACACAATAAACCCAAGCACAATAAGCAAGAGGTATCAAACAACAAAGAAGAAGGATGGACCATAGACGAATTTTATGAGGAAGCAATCAAGCTTATAAAAGATCTCAAGGCGGAGAAGATCTGTTCCAAAACTCTTGAAGAACAAGTTCAAGGTATTAAAATTGAATTTGAAGAACACAAATGCATTGAAGAGTCACTTCAAAAGAAGTTGGAAGAAAACAACCAAGAAAGGGAAGAATTAGAAGCCAAAGTAGTCTCGCTGCGTGAGGAAGTGAAGAAAGGAAAAACTATCCAAAACTATGCCAATAGCTCAAGGGCATTGGAAGAACTCATCAATAATCAACGATCTTACAATGAAAAAATTGGCATCGGTTACAAAGAAGAAGAAGCAGGACTTTCTACAACAAAATACAATGAACCTATGAGATTTGACATGCATGTAGACTTCATTGGACAAGATTCGCAAGAACAGCTTTGGAAGACAATTCCTCGACGAAAATTTCCATCCAGGTACCAACATATTTTTTATGGCTACTATTATTCATGTGGAAAAAGAGGTCCCTTAAAGGCATGGGATTGTCGCACGTACCTAAGGGCAGATACAATTCAAGGAGATATGTATCAAATATAGACCTCCTAGGGCTCAACAACCTCCTAGGGCTCAGTAAAACATCAATAGATTTGAACATTTAAGAAATAATGACGAATGTTACAAATGTAAACTTTGGACACATGGCAAGGCTATGAGACTTGAAAGTCTCCGGAAAAGTCTTCGACCACAAATGAACGAACATGGAAGAAGAAGAAGAATGATAATTGTTCTCTCTCCTCAAGGCCTCAAAAGAACAAAGATGTGTGGTATGTTATTCTAGCGGTTGCTTGACGCATATGACGGGAATAGATATAAATTTGTATCTGCGAAGACTCAGATGCAGAAACCATGTCCTTTGGAAATGATGGATCTTCAAATGTTATAGGATCAGGTACTGTCACTCTCGGAAGCAAATATTCTCTAGCCAATAATGTTCTATTGGTTGAAAACATGAATCACAATCTGCTCAGTCTTAGACAAATGTGTGATCAAGGACATACAATACTATTCAACTCCACGAAATGTGAAATCAGGAAAGGCGTGTATGGTGAAATTGTGGCTACAGCAAGTCGAGCTCCAAACGACATATATGTTCTGGATGAAGCAACTAAAGCATGTCTAATAGCTAATGAGGATGATACAATAATTGGTAGCAATGATGATCGACTAAGTAAGAATTTTGCTACAAAGGCGCAAAGTGATTTTGATATGTCTTTACTTGGTTGGCAAATTGAGCATAGACGACTCATCTAAGGATTTGGATCAAAGGTTGTACAGATCTATGATTATTAGTCTTCTATATGTAACAGCCTCCCAACCAGATGATATGCAAGATGTTGGACAAGTAGCAAGATTCCAAGCAGCACCAAAAGAATCACATATTAAATATTCACCAACATTGGAATATCTTCGCCAGAAGCTTGGGATTCTCCCAAGTTCTCATTAGATTTTCCTTTTTCAGAATATAAAGGGGGAGTGGAAGTGTGTACAGGTCTACAGGACTGTTGTGTGTCAACGCGAGTGGAAGTGTGTACAGGTCCGCAGGATGGTTGTGTTTCAGGGGGAGTTACCCTTTGCCATTGATGTCAAAGGGGGAGAGAATGTTGTAGGAAGAGGTGTCATGATCACAGGGGGAGTAATTGTGTTGCCATCAATGCCAAAGGGGGAGATTGTTGATTAGCGGTTGTCATTGATGTCAACTCAAGCAGCACCAGGGGCTAACCCAATATTGAATGGGAAGTTTTACCTACAAAATTAATATATTCTGGGTCAATAATTCTTTTGATGGTTTCTACTTGTCGAGATGTTTCTGTTGATATATGGCACGCCATGTAATTCTTCATGGTTTGAGAGATATTCATGTTTGAAATTTGTACCCCAGATAGTGGGCTAAAACCCCATGGGGTTGGGGCATGGGTCATTGAAAATTCATAATTAATATTTTTTAAGCTCCTAAAATCCCTCCCACGTTCGCTTGTTGAAGCCCCTCTCAACTTAAGCATTCATATAAATTGTGATTTTCATTTCCTCCTTATGTATGGGATTCGGCCATCTGAAACAGGTCATCGTGGAATTTTCGCTCTAACTTTTTTTCTACGAAGGCTCAGAAGCTGAAATTTTTATGAGGCGAAGCCGAAATCCTGAGGAAGCTGCAGTAAAAATTTCAGATCAAGTTACGCAACATTTTTGGAGATATGATCTGTGGAATTAAGGGTTTTTGCAGGCTCTTGAAATTCATCTCAAAGAAGTGACCTTGGTAAAATCGTCATAACTCTCTCTCTGAGTATCGGATTGGAATTCCATAAAAAAATTTAGATAGCGCACAGACTTTAGATTTCACTCTATCAATTTCAGAGGCAAATGAAGAAACAGTGACACGTGGCATGCCATACAAGTGCGCTCTTCTGAAATAGTCCATAATTAGGGAAGTGTGATAAATTGGGTATAAATCTCTCTTGAAGAATCCAAATTGGGTCAGACCTGTGGCATTGGAAAGAAAACTCAGAGGACTACTACAGGACCGAAAATCAGATATTGAGGATCTGAAATAACAAAGATACACCAAATTCAATATCGAGCTCCTAGAAGGCAAGAAAAGCTATATCATGTGTTGTCAAGGATTGTAAAGGACCAGAATTTCTACAGCATAAAAGCAAAACAAGGTGCAGCAGAGGGTATCATGACAAGAGCAGCAACCAAAGTGCATAACAGCAACAAGAAGTTCATCATATGAAGTCTTCAAGTGGGCAGCACTGCATACAATCATTGTAAAGGCATCATTGTACTTATTCATTGTAAATACATTATTGTACAAATTGCACTAGTGTCTATCTGCCAAGGGTTGAAGAAGCAGTGTTGGGAGGTCTAGGATCATCATTAGGTGGTTGTGTCAAATTTGGGGTTATGGTCTAGTATATCCTCTTCTTCTGCATCATTTTATATCATTGTAAAGTGGACCATTTTCCCTAGTACGGGGGTCCATTATTATTTTATTCTTCTATAGGGTGGTAGGGTAGTGCTAGGGTGAGTTGTAGCTCATTGGGTGTTGGGGCATCCGTTCAGTTGACTACTGAAGAATCTCGGGCGTTGGAGCATCCATCCAGTGGGAGCTGGAGAAGAATGATTTTCTAGATTCTAGGAAGTTGGAGCTTTATTTTCAATTGGAGTTGAAAATAATTATTAGAAAATCATTAGGTGGTTTTTGTCCCGGAGTGGGTTTCCACCTTAAAAATTGTGTGCATTTGTGTTCCTCTTGTTTGCTGCTATCATTGTACAAACAGTGATAATAATTGAAGATTAACTAATGCTCTAATTGAAAGAAATACTGATTCACCCCCCCCCCCCTCTCAGTATTTCCAACAAAGATGAATCAATATCAACATAAAAACCAATAGTGACACTATAAAATTGCATATTGCTAAAAGGGCATTCATTTTTAAACTTAAATCTAGTGGCTCGTTATAGAAAGAGTATCAGTCAATAAACCAGTGTATGCATTTATAATATTGCATAAAGAAAACTTACATTTTTTCAATTTTAACGCTTAGACATGTTTTCCATATAACAAAACAAAATTTAGACTAAATACATATTTCAAAATGACTTAGGCTGAACCCTTAATAAGAAAATAAAAATCATTTTCCCTACAAATTTTCCAATGAAACAATCTATATATTTTGACTCAAATTCCATTGGCAGGGAAGAAATTTGTGCTTCTTGATCTACACACGCGTTCTCCTGCACAGGAGCCGCAAGACGAAGACGTATATGTCATTTAACATAAAGTTTCACGTCCCTCCACAGGACTGCATGTAACCAATTATCCTTTAACAGTAAGACAGTGGGGCATGGTTAGCAGGAATCGGGAGATAAAAAAGTTTTATGATAAATGGAAAAATTTGACATTGCACAGCAGGACTTTTATAATGTGTTCCTTTGACTCGCACTCTAATTCCCCTACTTCGAAAAACCTTAGTAGCTCAGTTACCTAAGAAGACAAGAATTTCTAACATATAAAAATACACTCACCATTCTATCTAAAGTTTGTGCAAAGTTAAAATCTACATGGAACAAAGACCCATGCAGAACTAAAATCTATGCAGAACAAAGACATGTGTAGAACTAAAGTATGTGCGAAACTACGAAAATAAAAGGTTAAGTTCCACTATTTCACACAAGGTTAGATGAAAGGAAAATATTGAATCAATCGTATTGGAAATCCAACACAGATATCTAGACTTGGGTGTAATAATTTCTCTAGTCGTAGAATTCTTTTTTATGTTACTTGTGAACAAAAGAAGTGTCCTTGACCTAGTAAAATAGGGAGTTAAAACACTTGTAAAAGTTGTAAATAAAAGTGATAAATTTGAGAATTTGAGAGTGGCCTATTAGTTATCAATTACTAGTATTGGTACCTACTAATTTCAATATTAAAAGACGGACCAAGGGTTTAACGCTTCAAAAAAACTTACCAAGTGTAAGGAGAATAAGACATATAGTAATGATGTGATGATGCATTTCAAATTTATTTATGACTTTAAATAAATAGGAAGAAAATTGGTGCCGATACATAAATGTATAGCTTGTGCTTCAAAAAATTGTAAATTTATTTTTCCCTACTTCACTTTTTAGACATTTTTTCTTAATTTTAATACAACTTAAAATTATTTAACCTTCAAATTTTATAAATATTAAAAGTATTAAAACAAGTAAAAAATGTGATAATTATTATTTTAAATTATATTAAATTGGATGATTAGACGTTGAAATATTAGGGTTAATCAGTGTGCAGTCTTGCATGAGGCCCACTTTCCCTTCCCTACTCAATCTTTAATGCAGGACATGGACAAAACCCCTTCCCAATAACCAATTCAGTTAAATTCTCATTATTTTCATTTGAGTTTTGGGGTTCGCTCTGCAAAGAGGAAATGAAACACAAGGTCGGTTGTGTCTTTATATACTCTTTGTTTTGTAAGTTTTTGTCAACAAAATTCCTAGATAATGGGTTCTTGACTCTTGCAGTACTTTCTTTAAAAAAATCAGCTAACCAAGCATACACATCCTGTATTCAACCACTTGAAACTTAATGATACATTAATGAGCCTTTGGTGATTCTCTATAATGGATTCTAATTAGGTTGAAGGGTCTTTGTGGTATTTTTCACTAGTGACATACAATAAACCACTTGGCTTGACCACTTAACTCAGAGTGTGAATCTAGTTCAAGGATGATTATTTGGAGCAAAGCAGTGTACCTAGCCTAAAAATGGTACATATAACTATAATTTTTTTTTTGTGTATTTAAATTATGACATATGGCATGCTTTGTTGTGTTTTTTATTGATGCATTTCCAAGTATCTTTATGAAACACTAACAGCAGTGACCGTGAAACTATCTAAGAGTAGTTAGTTAGCACATTTATAGTGAGCAAGGCCATTTCTCTTAGCATATACCATACATCCTCACATGTCATCCAACAGTTTTAGACCTAGCAAAATTATCGAATCGAGAATACTTATGACTCTAGCTAAATCCTATATGAAACAAAGGCATGTGCGAGAGTACACATATAAGGGTAAGTTTCATTGATCCAAAAAAAGTGAGCCCAAAAGGAAATATTTAATTTCTAATCATGTTGGGAAAGTAGCCTGTATATTTATACTTGAGTATAATGATTTCTCTAATCGTAGAATATCTTATTGCATGACTTGGAGATAAATGAAGCTACTTAGATGCATAGAAGACAAATATAGACCCCAAATTAGTTACACTTGGTTGTAAATTATAAATAATAATTTTTTCGTAAATAAATTAACAACAACTTATAAATGATTAGTTATCTTAGTCCCGATGGTTAGCTCAATTGGTTGAGTCTTCCTCGTTAAATAACCTTTGTTATTGAGAGGTCATGGGTTCAATTCTCTCGACATTCACAGGGTCGGGCTCTGTGGTTGAGCTAGCAGAAAGTGATCCCTTTGGGTGGATCTTCCTAGTACAAATATTTTGTGGATGTAGCGATCACCAATCTTCGGGGTCCATGAACCACATAGAAAAAAATATATATTTATATATTTTTTGTAAGTAATAAATAATGCAATAATGGCTCAAAAAGGTAATAGTTTCATACAATAGTTTCAAGTTACTGCCTTTTTTCATTTGATTAATGTTTTCAAGTCACTGAGGAGCCAAACTAATTGCCATCAAATCTCTTATTCTTCTATACGATTCTAACATATTCAAAAAATATTGGACAAACATTTGATGTCCAAGTATTATTGTTTTTTTGCATTGTTTACAATTGATGGAGAATCAAATAGTCAAGATCTATTCTATTTTTTTATGATTCTCTTGAATTGCTAACAATAGTTTCATGTAAGTAACTTTATGCATTTCAAATTTATAGGTTTCCTTCACTTGTCTGCATTCTATTAGGGTCTCTACAATAAGTCACTATTTTTTTTCCATACCCCACACAAGTAGATTGTTAAGCCAACCAAATATGTGTAACTTGAAACACACAAACAAATAAATTCATATTGTTAAGTCAACCAAATGCATGTGGCTTAAAACACACAAACTAAGAGATGCATGCAAATAGAGAAATAATGGAGCACCAAAAAACCAAGAAAATATGATTGAACTTGAAACACATTGAAAATAAATGTTTTGCAAACAAAAAAAACAAAGAACGGAAAGCATAAAAGTAGGATGCACTTACCAATTTGAAAATTGTATATTTTTTTGTTTTGTTGATGACTCCATGGAATTTAATCTTTGTAATATTTTTTTTCACAGTTTCTACAACTCTACTTCATAACAATTTCCATAGCTTTTTGTATGATGATAAATGACTAATAAATTTTATAAATATTTGCAGCATGTAGCTTGAACAAGGGAACTGAAAAATGCATCTAAACAAATGAAAACATAACACAGGAAAGAAAACCAAAAAAATATGATAGAACTTGAAATATAAAATAAAATAATGGGGGTTTTTCCTGTTGCTAGACTATTTTGGGTTTTCTTTCTTTGTGAAGAAGAATGTGACTACATTGAAGGAAAGAATGTGACTACCAAGTCCAATCCTAAGAATGCATGAATCTCTAGTATACAAGATTACACTCAATCTACCCTAACTTTATGTGCAAATAAAGTTTCTACAGAACAAAAACGTGTTGAGCTTATAGCATGTGCAAAACAAAAACATTTGTGAAATTGAAGTGTGCGTGGAAGTGCGGACATAAAACATTGATTTGCACCGCTTCACACAAGATGAGCCCAAAATAAAATATTGGAAATTGTAGTCCAGACATCTAAACTTGTGTGTAAATATTTCTCTAGACAAATAATTCATTTATTCCTTACGTGGAGAGAAATGAAGATGGAATTTACCTAGTAAATTGGAGAGTTAGGAACAAACACGTGTGGCACTAAAATATGTGTGCAAGTGTAGAGATAAAACAGTAAGCTTCACTAATCTACACAAGCTGAGACCAAAAGGAAATATTGAATAAATAATTGTATTACAAAAAAAACCCATATATCTAGACTTAGGTCTAGATATCTTACAGAGTCTAACACAATTACTTGAGAATGTATGAACCACTATCATACAATATTATGCTTTCACTTTAGCTAAATTGTACACAGATAAAGTCTATACTGAACAAGGATGTGTAAAACTAGAATTTGTGTAGAACAAAGACATGTGAAGAACTAAAGTATATGCAGAAGTGTGGACATAAAATGGTAAGTTCCACTGCTCCACACAAGATGATCCCAAAATCAAATATTGAATCTACAATCATTTTGGAAATTGTCACCTTAGCTAAATTGTGCATAGTTAAACTTTGTACGAAACAAAGACACGCGAAATTGAAACGTGCGAAAAAAATAAATAAATAATAATAATAATAATAATAATCATGTATATAACTAAAGTATGTGCGAAAGTGCGAACATAAAAGCATAAGCTCCATTTATCCACATAAGGTGAACCCAAAAATAAACATTGAATCTATAATTGTATCAGAAAAGGCAGTCTAGATATCTAGATTTGGGTGCAATGATTTCTCTAGTCATAGAATTCCTTTTTGTGTTATGTGGAAACAAATGAAGATGACCTTCACCTAGTAAATTGCATAGTTAAAAGCCTTGTAAATGTGATAAATAAAATTGAGAATTGAAAGTTAGAACATGGCCTATCAGTTATGAATTAGTAGTCTTGGTACGTAATAAGTCAACATTGAAAGTGGGACCAAGGATTAAAACACTTCAAAAAATCTTACCATCTCTAGCATATTACCTAAGAAAGCAAGAATGTTTAGCATATAATTGTAAGATACACAAATCAGGACAAAGAATAAGATAGTAATAACGCAATTATCAAAATAAATTTAACAATTTCAGATATCAGTTACAAGTTACTATCATTCATGCATTTCAAATTTATTTCTTTTTCGCTTGTGTGAAATAACATAATTATCGTTATCATCCTATTAGTTCAACATTATATAGTTTCTATATGTATATGTGTACATACAACACACAACAAGGAGACATCATAGTCCATTCCTCTAACCTCGGTAGGGTTACTTAGAGTCGACTAGGTCTCTGTCACCTGCTCAAGGGCCATGTCCACAACGAAAAACATACATAGAAAATGATTTTAGTTCTTGAAGTCACACCTTCTCCACGTGATTAAATGAAAGTGAAATACAGGTAAGTCCTACGATACACAACAAAATATTTCATATCACGCCGTGAGATTTTTATAAAGTTTCTCCCACTTCGAAAGCTTTTGCCAACCCTAAAGAAATTACCTAAGAATACATGATTTTATAACATACAACAATCACAAGACATACATCAAAATAAAGATTAACACCTACTACTAAAGTCACTTAGACTATGACTATATTCTATTAATGTTAACTGGTTTTTTGCTTCATAATTTACGTTATTGTATTACTCATAACTAAATTTTTACTTTATGGTCCATGGAAAAAAACTATTAAATCCACCAAATCCATGTAACTTAAAGCACAAACAAATTCACATTGTAAATACAACTAGAAACACAAGCTAAGTCTAATGAAATTACCTATGAATGCATGAATACAAGATTATACTTTCACCCTAGCCTAAATTGTACACAGTTAAATTCTATACTGAATAAGGACCTGTGGAACTGGAATATGTGTGGAAGTACATACATAAAAGAGTAAGTTTCACTGCTCCACACAAGGTGCGTCCAAAAGAAAATATTGAATCTATAATCATTCTGGAAATTATCACTCTAGTTAAATTCATGCACAACTAAAATCTGTACGGAACAAAGACGTGTAGAAATAAAATGTGTGCAAAAAGCTCAAATGTCAAACTAATGTGTGGAAGTGTGGAAATAAAAGGGTAATTTCAAATCTCCGCACAAGGTGAGCCCAAAAGAAAATATTGAATCTATGGTCGTATTAGAAAAGGTGGCCTAGATATCTAAACTTGGCTCTAATGATTTCTCTAGTCATAGAATTTGTTTTTCCATTATGTGAATACAAACTAACATGAGCTTCACCTTGTAAATTGGAGAGTTAAAACCCTTGCAAAACTAGTAAATAAGTAACAATTGAAATTCATGGCCTATCAGTTATGAATTAGCAACCTTGGTACCTAGTAATTTCATTACTAAAAGGGGACCAGTGATTGAAACGCTTCAAAAAATCTTACCAACTCTAACACAATTACCTGAGAAAGCATGAGTTTTTAACATACAATTTTAGGATACACAAATAAAGACAAAACATAATAAATACAGTAAAAATACAATTATCAAAAGAAATTTTATAATTTCATATATCAGTTTCAAGTTACTATTATTCATGTATTTCAAAATTATTCCTTTTTCACTTGTCTGAAATAATTTAATAATTGGTATCATCGTATTAGTTCAACACCATATAATTGCTATATTTATAGATGTACATACAACACATAACACAACGAGTCATCCCAATTCATTTTGCTAGCCTTGGTATGATTACTTGAAAGCGACTAGGTCATTGGCACATGCTTGGTGGCCATGTCCATGGCTAAAAACAGAAACATAAAATATTTATTTCTTGAGCCACACGTCTCCTCCACTCAAGCCTAACGCAATTACCCGAAAGTGAAATACAGGAAAGTTTTACGATACATAATGGAAGATTTCACATTGCACTGCTAGATTTTTATAAAGTGTGGTGAGCATAAAAAACACTTACGAACCCTAACGAAATTTCTTAACATGAATTTCTAGCATACAACAATCACAAGACACACATATCAAAACAAAGAATAAGACCTACTACTAAGGTCACTTAAACTACGACTATATTGTATTAATGTTAACTGAATTGTTGCTTCATGATTATGATATTGTATTATTCTTAATTAAATTGTTGTTTCACACTCCATAAGAGCATATTGTTAATCCCACCAAATCCATGTAAACTTGAAACACACAAACAAATGCACAGTGTGAAACCAACTTGAAACATAGAAACTAACAAATGCATGTAAGACCTACTATCACTTAAACTAAGACTATATTGTATAAATGTAAACTATTTTTGGCTTCATATTTTACAATATTGTATTATTGTTAACTAATTTTTTGTTTCATACTTCACTGAATCAAATTGTTAAGCCCACCAAATGCATATAACTTGAAACAAAAACAAATGCACTTTGTTAAGCCAACCAAATACATGTAACTTGAAACACACAAACTAAAAAACACATGTAAAGCACACAAAAAAACCAACAAAATATGATTCAACTTGAAAAACATTGAAAATAAATGGTTTGCAAACAAAAAAGAAACGTACTTAGTAGTCTCACTGCTCTGTATTTTTCTCTTTTTACTCACGATTTCACACACTTTGATCTTTGTATTCTTTCTTCTCCACGTTTTTCTATAACACTATCTCATAAAAAAATTCACAGTTCTTTGCAAAACGCTACATCACCAATGGACTACAAATGCACCTCCACTTCTTAACGCCAAGTTTTATAGGATGAATCCCAAAATGTCTCATCTACAATCGAAGTGATATATTGAATGTTCAATGTTTGTTAATACTATTGCAAATCGCTAGTGGGATTTTATCATCAATGTTCTTAAAATCATAGAATACAAATTTTTTAATTAAAAATTGAATGTTCACTCCCAAACCTCTAGTGAAATGTCGCTTAGTTTTCCTTTAATTAAATTTTGGTTATGATTAACTCTAATAGAAAGATTTTTTCATCAATGCTATTCTTGAAAAATAATTTCTGTTAATAAGAACACAGTCTTAAATAAACATATCATTGTGCCACGATTTCATTTCTAACTTCTAAAGACACAAGGAACATGTTTTGATATTTATTTTTACTTTTGAATACATTTTGTCACATAAAAATTCGCACACTAGTCACAAGCCACTTAGTTTTTTTTGTATTTTCGAAATAAAAATATTTATGTATTTATTATTTATTATTTATTTATGCCAGTTGGTTTTTTTTTGTATTTTCGAAATAAAAACATTTATTATTTATTTATTTATTTTCCCTGTCACATCTAAACATAGGTAATTAGTCGTTTCAAGTATTTTAATTGATCAAAAAATTGCAATTTCATTTCCGAAAAATTAAAAAAACAAACATCAATTATTTTATTTGCAATGATGTCATAAATATTGCATTTTATAGAACATTATAACAAATTTGACAATTTTTCAAAAGTTAACTGTGTTTATTGCAAGGGTTAACTAAAAATCAATGCAGGGACTAATAATATAATAATAATTCAAAATAAAACTATAATTTAGTTAATATTTATAATTTTTTTTTTTCAATTTGGCAATGAAGTGTTTTGATGCCTATCTCTATTTACCAACGATTTAATTTATATGGTTGCACTAGTTAAAATATTGGTTTACATCCATAGACATGTCCATCTTAGAATATGGCTTTCATAGCCTTAATATAATTATCAATAATTATTATGTTAGATGGTAGAGATTTAACCTCCATGGAATATTCATGAAAATAGAAGGTTGGAATTTATCTCAAAGACACTTCCGCCCACATTTTTCTTTTCAATTAAATTTAAAAAAAAAATGCCATATCCATATTTTCCATTCAAATCTTATTGTTTATTGTTATTTTATTATATTTTTCTTATTACATGTTTTTTTAAATGTATATCTCATGCATTATTTATTTTTATAATTATTATAATTAATAATAATAATTTAAAATAAAATTTCAATTTAGTGATTTTATTTTATTTTATTTCAGTCATTAAAAATGAATGAGATAGTGTTTTCATGTTTATTTTGAATCAATGCTTATCAACATTTACCAATCTTTTAATTACATCTAAGGTGTTTTTTATGAGGAGTTGGTCTAGAGGACTTTCATCGTCTATTCAATTCCTGTCAGGAAAGGGCGCGAATTTGCAATTTTTTGTGACACAAACGTCATCGCACGTCTGTCGTTGTTTCTACTTCTGGTTTGGTTGGCACTTTCGATCCTCCGACCTTTTTAGCCTATCGTTGTATGACGAATAACAACAGTGGAGAATGCAGCCCCACAAATTAGAGCTTTGAAACTAAAACTGCAAATTTAACCCTATACAGAATTTATTTGCAAACGAATTCTTAAAACATAAAACAAATATACATAGAGATTTTCCCCTGGATCCCAAAACCGGGACTACCAACTTGACTTTTCATTATGTTCCTTTCATTGTTACAATACATATATATACATGTTGAAGCATTCATAAACCACAATCCATTAACACTGGATTAGAACATAATCGTATTTCCCTTGATCAGATCTATAAAATACCATAAACAAAAAACCATCATGCCCAAAACCATGTGCTAAGCCCATGTAAAAAACCATAGGTAGATCTGCCCACCTAATATAGGGTCCAAAAAAAATTTCCTGGGGTGTTGCGCCTGGGGCAAGCAAAGGGGGGGTGGGGGGGGGGGGCGGCGCCTGTTGGAAAGTGTAACTAGGTTCAGTCTTAATAATGACTATGTAATTATGTATTTATGTAATGAAGAAGACAAATATAATAAAATATATTTTTGGTATGCTTGCTTCATGGGTTTCATGAAACTCAATGACTCACTCATACCCTATGTATTAAAACTAGAAACTGCAAAACAAATATATGAAAGGTCGATGGAGCTATTCTCTGTAAGTATTGCAGAAGAAGTAATCTCTCTGAGACAAGAACTATACAAGATGAAATTGTCAAGAGAGGAAGGAATCACCTCATACTTTATGAATATTTCTGAAATACGAGACCAGTTGCAGGAATTGGGAGAAGTAATGTCTAATAGTGAAATAACTACAGTGGTGTTGAATGCTCTACCAGAAGAACGGGGAAAATTCACTTCAAGCTTATATGGGAAGAAAGAAGCCACACCATTCCAGAATCTATGGTCTCTATGTAAAATAAAGGAAACTAGATTGAAAGCCAAAGTTGATACAAGATCAAGTGAAGAGAATCAAGCTCTTGTAGCATATGTCACAGAAGAAAGGGAAGAACCTGACACAAAGAAATCTAAGAAAGAAGCGAAATATATCTACTATGATTGAGATCATCTTCCTCTTTAAGTGATTTTTGTCAATTGTAAAATAGTATGTTAGGAAGAATTGTACATTAATGGCATCATGATAGAAGCATGGAAGGAGAACTTGTCTTAGGAAGATGTCTGCAATACAACTATGAAAGAAGTAGCTCCTGGAAACCTCACTGATAACAACATTGATGGAAGGCAGTCATCAAGATCATGGGTCATCATTCAATAAAAAAAATGGAAACAGGTGTTGACATTTACTAATGGAGTTCTCTTTGGATTCACTGGCTAGAAAGAAAGTAAAAGGTTTCATCGGTAATTCTATCTTATAAAATTATGGGATTAGGATATGATGACATATTGATGAAACAGTTCAAGGGAATGAAGTTCTTCATTCTAAGGAAATTGTTGCAGGATGACTCAAAAGTAAAAATATGAGGTACATGTATTTATATGCTAACATTGGATGTTATGGAGCCATGTCTTATGGTTGCAGGTGATAGGCTTCTAAATTTAGAAGTATGATCAGATAAAGGAGGATCTCTTTCATTACACAAGTTGTCATTAACAGTTGAAATCAACATAATATGTCCTCATATTGAATACGAGGTGGTTGCATACAAACAAGGAAATGGATACTGGAAGTTCATGGGAATGAATCTGTGTGGAGAAAGAAAGGAAGAGATCATGAAGTGCAATTATGTCAAGAGGTGGTTCTCATCCGGAAGCCAATAAGATGTGACTAGGAGATCTTCTGGGAAGATATGTAGACTCTGATAGAAGTCTGCTAAAGAAGAAGACCCTTAACAATACATATCTTTAGGAGATGTGTCAATCTGAATAAAGGATATTGATGCCTATAGGAAGATGTCATGGTGAAAGATCATCATTGAGGTAACTTTTGATTTAAAAGTTCTTATGTATATGTTTATCTGAATAATTTTATGCAGGGCTTCCAGCCATGTGGAAGGATGTAATATCCTTGGGATATGGTTCGAAGGAAAGTAGCATGGCATAAAGGTGGATAAGATGAGAAAGACTGATGAATCACTTTCTTCTAGATGACATGAGACATGGATGACAATGATGGATGATATGTGCCCTACGAAGCTAAAGTTGAAGATTCCTCAAGATTGAAATTCGTGACATTAAGGGGAGGAATTTTTCATGAGCAGCTTGGTGTCTCACCACTACTGGTGCAGGTCCCTAGTTAAGAGGAAGCATGGTGATAAGTTTCTTACTTAGAAGAAACTGGGTAATTCCTAATAATGAGCTTAGGTACATTCCTTGTACAGGAATGACTACATTCCCTTGTGGAATGGGTCCTATCTGGATGAGAGGGAGAGATAGACACATCATTCTTGTCTTCAACTAGAAAGATAGAATGGAGGATTGGGTAATTATCCAGCATCTAATACTCTTTTAGAATGACATAGAGCATTCAAGATAAGAGTAGTCGTGGACATATATTCGTTTAGGGCTAGCTACCCAAGAGAAGAATATTCCATGAAGGTCATACTTTGGGAACACTCGGGTGGAGTATGTACCTTGGAGAGACAATGACGATGGTGTATATAAGTCATGTGTCTCACCAGCATTGTAGCCCACTGTCTCAGGGAGAGATGGGGTTGCTAGTCAAGGCCTTGCACTAGGAAAATGTTGATGCTATACATATGTGATTACCAATATGATTCTTCTTATGAGATTCTTCAAATTGAAAGTAACCATGTACCATTATGAATACCTCCCTATTTAAGAGGGAGTGTTGGAAAGTGTAACTAGGTTCGGTCCTCATAATGACTATGTAATTATGTATTTATGTAATGAAGAAGAAAAAGATAATAAAATATATTTCTTGTTAAGCTTGCTTCATGGGTTTCATGAGCAAAGTATTTTATTATAGGTCAAAGACTTCTTCTTGATGTATTTTAGGATTTTTCATCTTGTCATAAATGTACAAATTAGAGTCATGTACATGAAGCAATGTTACACTTATAAAGTGTCAAAGAAACAATGTAAAAATATGTTCAACACCCTTGTCACCTTGCTGAAAGAATACTCCTTGAAGTCGGCCTCACAACGGTTGGTCAAGTCGGCTTGAAAACACTGCTAATGAATTGTCATACTCCTTCATGATCAGGTCAGCTTAATTATAGGTTGAGACAACTATATATACCCAACTATGCTGCACAAAAAAAATACAATTACATTTCGGATTTTCTAAGATTTTCGGACACATATACAGTGAAAAAGTGAATATTGGGTCTGCTATAGAGAAAAGGAAAAGGTAAGTATCACAGTAAAGAATCAAGAAAGATGAGACATATTATAGTGAAGAATAGGTTTGTAACACGATACTAAAAGGCAAGGAAGCCAAAACCTATTACAGCGAAGGAGAGGCCTTTCATCCCATGTGTAACACAGGGCTGAATAAGGAGGAGATATAGCATAGAGAAGTAGTATAATATCTTTGTTTTGGGACTTCAGATATATTGTCTACACTACTACGGGAGGATTATCATAGTGTTAAAAGGGATCTTAGTCTCAAGCATAAAGGATACAATAAGAAGATCAAGAATGATTTTTGAGGAGGCCAAGGCTATATCAATATAAGACGAAGGAGAAGCACATTGTTCAAGGATATTAGACAAGGGACCGAGCTTCCCTTATGCAAGTGCGGAATGGTGTTGAAAGGAATGTTTTCATAGGGAGCCAAGAAGAGAAGGTGATAAGGGTGTTGGAGATATACTAAGGCCAAGGGTCTATGTCATGGTCATGGTACTTGTCAACTGAAAGTCTATAAGAAGAATTACTTGCGGGTTTTCCTCTCCAAGAAGGAGAGGTTTTGGCCCTGGCCTGAATAGCATAAATTTGTGTCTCTTTTGTTTTGATAATTGACTTGATGAAAGACCTATTAAGCTAATAAAGAGAAGACCTAAGTAAGATAACTAAGCTCGCAAGTAATTATCAAGTAGATAATGAAAAGAAATGAAATGATATTTTAAATTCCACGAGACTAAAAATAGTCTATGGGACTATGATTTCCTTGTTTTTCACCTTTTGTATTTCAGTACCTTTCTTATTCAAATTGATGATGAGCTGACCCAACCTTCCAACAATCCCATCGCTGAAAAGAAAATGCCAAGAAACTGATGCTAACATATTCCCATAACTTTCTCTGATGTCTTTGAATGCATCACATTCCAAAATGAAATTTTTTTCCAGTTCCATTGCCCGAGACATGCAAAATGTACACACCCGCTCTTCCCAAGCTTCTTTAGGTCTTTTCCACTGTCCTGTTTCACACTGAAGTTAATGCGAATTGAATTAAACACTTCCCTACCAAATTCTCAACATGCGAGGAATAAATATTACCAATAGTTCATGTAAAAAATCTATATAGGACTAGGTATATTTGAACAACAAAAATAAGTTCTTAGCTAAATGTTGCAAGTTCATATGAAAGTGAGGCATATGCTTGGTTGAAAAGCCTATTCTATGTGATGTTAGAAACATGAATATTTACTTATTCCAATGTCCTTATGTATGTGAATAATTGTTTTTTGGAATTGCCTTTAACTATTTCTTTATTGTGTCTACTTTTGACTTGCTTTATTGGTATTCCTCTTTTTTAAAGAGGGTAAATTTATCTTTATTTTGTGAATACTTTGCTAGTTCCATGTAGAGAGTGGAAGGTTTACCGGAACAAATATTACCATTAGTCCATACAAGAAAATCTATATAGGGATAGGTGTCCTTGAGCAGAAAAAATAAGGTACATGTTCCAGGTTCATATGAAATGCAAAGAGAGCAAAAACAGATAAGAATAGAATGCCACTCAAAATGTAATAAATACTTGAAATATCATACAAACCTGTTGGCGAACTCCGGCCAATATTTGTGGGCTATCAATATTTCTAGAGCTATAGCTCCATTAATGCATTGGGAAAGTATATGCCAACCCTTGGATTTAGGCAAGTACTAAATCCAAGGGTTGGAATATACTGGCCCAGTTCATTAATAGAGCTATAGCTCCAAAAATATCGGTTGCCATATTTTTGCATCCACATGTTAAATCTCAATTCGGATCTTTGGCATCATAGGCTCTACACCCGATAAAGATGATTTTGTAGGTTACAAGGCAATGACTTTGGAGACAAATTCTTGAAACGTCTCTATCACAAACACAAGAAACCAAATTTTGCTATTATGTATTTATATATCTCTACCATGTCAAATTTCACAAATGGCCAATAACAATCTTTTGACTACTCACACAATGGGTCTATTGTAAGAAACGGACCCTCTTGGTTGTTTTTTTATTAGGATCTAAAACAACAACAAATTTGTTTCCTTTTTTTGGCTACTTGAAGACACAGGAAGCCATGGTTATATTGTCGATTGCGTCAAAACTACAATTGGGCAAGCATTGCCCCTAATTTTCAAGCTGCCTGGCTGTAATTCCCAAGAAGGATGTTCGAGTGATTCTGTTAATAATGTTGGAATTTTGTTGTCTATTATGCGGGAAATTATCACAAAGGAGGTCCAGAGTTATACCAATGGATGGAAATGCTCAAATTAGGGGGTCGGCTTGAATTTTGTAGCTCCAACATTCATATAAGTAGGCTTAATGTTGAAAAAATAAGAGAAGGGTTCTTATGGCAGTGAAATGGAGAACTTTGAGAAACATGTTGTGGCCTTGCGGGATAATTTCAGAGGGTCTGATTAAAAAAGGGCACATGGATCAGGATTTATTCTATAAAAATGGATTTCTCCCAAAAGCGATCTAGATTTCTATTGATCTTATTTTTGAATTGGTATATCCTGAATCAGAATACTTTCTTCTTCTGTTGTGGCTTGTATACAAAAATGAATAAAAAAATTTCTTTATCATAGAATAGCATAGCGCTATTTGATGCCCATTGAGATAAGTCTCAGAGCACTCATTAAAATTATAGATATCATGAATGCCTGGAATCTTATGGGGAAATCAACTAGTTGTTGATTAGGCCCGTAGTTGGTTTCCTATGAAGCAATCACATAGTAACTAGGATGTAATTATTTCAGTCTGTTTATAGGAATTTGGAGCCTAAGGCTAAAGTTCAATGAAGGTCTCAATTCTTTCAAATGATGAAATTATTGAGTAGTTCCCTACCTCTAAGCTTCATAAGCTTCATGTACAGATCTTAACAAAGTATTCCATGGAAACCATAAAAATGAAATTTAATGGTTGGTGTAGCCATATGAGTTGGGGCATGCATATTTATTTAATTCTAGTGAATATTTGTGAATTATACAACATACACCATTGAATACCACGTTCACTCAAGAGAGACCTTTGCATTACAGAAAAATGAATTTGCATGCCTAATGAATGTCTGGCTCTATAGAAATGATATATCTGTGATAATTATAGCAAACATGACTTTTGCATTACAAAAAATGAATTCGTATTTGTATGCCCAATGAATGGAGAGCTCTATAGAAACAAGATATCTGAGACAATTATAGCAAACATTATTTTATGGTGGGTCATCAGGTGTAACCATACAACATGGGAGCATAAATATTGTTCATCTCTTGTGGCATGTTTGAGATTTTAACACAACAAACCATTGAGTTCCATATTCATTTTCTTCATTACATAAATGAATTTGTAGGCTCAGTAAGTGGGGAGAGTTGAACTTTTAAGATTTAAGTAATGGAACTCGGATTCTCTTCTTGAGTGATTTACCACTGTCAAATTCTCTGATCCATGCCTTGTGCATGGGCCAAAGTTGGGCTTGAATAGCAATTTAGTTTTAACTAATTTGTAGGCTGGTCATAACAGTTTATAGCCATACCAAACTGGTAATGAAGAGGAGCTACTTTGTAGGCTTGTATTAATAGTTTATAGTGATCTCAAACTAGTAAAGAAAGGGAATCCAATGGTTGTTTTGATAAAGCTAAGAGAAGAGGAATCACTAAAAGTCAAATGTTTATGTAAGTAGGAAGCAACTACTTATGTAAAGAGGAAGCAACTTTATTAGAGTATGTAAGTTTTCACGTTAACCTTCATGTTGAATTTGCTTCCATCACTAATAATCTCCTTCCGCATATTTAGAAGCAGGAAACCATATCATATAATAATATTGTGATGTATGTGGAAGCATGAAACCATATCACAAAAGCATATTGTGATAGGTTTGTTCTGGGAATAGGGGATTATCTAAAGGAAATGGATTCTTGTTATCAAATTAAAGATTTTTTTTAGATCTAAGATAACTGATTTCTTATGAAAGTCAATAGTTTTGTAGCTAAAGGATCCCATTAAATAATTTTCTAGATTCAAGATAAATGATTTCTTCGGAAATTTACATGGTTCTCCACAATCGATGACAGCAGGGATATTTATGTTGATTCGTATAATTTGAACATGAAGACAATGTTAAAATGTTGTGAACATTCAAGATTGTTCTCATTATTATATCTCTCTTCAATATTTAACTTCAATTAGATGAAGGCATTACATAGGGTTATGTCATAACTATTAAGTTGTTCTAAGAACAAGGTGGATACCATTTTGTTAAGAGTGTGGAAAAAACTTCAAAATCTCCTCAACTATAGCATCTAAACCTTCTTTCGAGAGCTTTCAACCAACCACCAAAGCCTCAACAATATATACCAGACCATAAACTATATGGAAAAAATAAATAACGCTTTTCAACCAACCATCAAAGCTCCCGAATAGTATATACCAAAAACGTATATTAAACTTCTTTTGAAGTTTAATATAAGTAACTTTATGATTAAGTCTCTCGTGATTTGATGTTTTCCTTGTAAGTCAGATTTATTGAAGAATTATGTCTTAGAATATTCATTACACTACGTTTACGATTCAAGCAAAGAAAGAAACTGTATGAATTTAACGTATAGTATTTTTGGAATTACATATGATTAACAAGTGTTTTGGGGTACATAATGGTGGTGAGTTTAATAATTCAATGAAAGGAATTTTAATCTTGAGACAAGTTTTTCTACACTACATTGGGGGAAAATTTGGTAGTATGAATACTCTATTTTTTATAATAGGTGGGATTGAGTCATTCCTCTTATGAAATCAATGTTATTAGCACATTGTGAAAACATTAAATGTTAGGTCCCTATATTACTAGTGTAGCCCCTTATTGTTGTTAGTGTATCCCCCTTATTGTTATTGTTGTACTCCTGTAGTCCCCATATTGTTATTATTGTGCCCATTAAAACCCCACTATTGTTATTGTTGTGCCCTTACATTATTATTGTTAGATCTGCTAGGATTATAATGTGACCTCATGGACTCCTATATATAGAAAGGAGGTTTTGTCATTTGAATCATCCAAGAATTGTTCATTTATGTAATGTAAAGGAGGTTTCCCCCTCAAAGTGGTTTTATGGCTAAGGCATTGATCTCTCTTTTCATCTATTTTTGGAGTTGGTTTCATAACATTTGGTATCAGAGCTTTGGATTCTAGGGTTTCACTGCTTCAAACAGGTCATCGTGGCATTTTCTCTATGACTTTTTTTTCTATGAAGGTTCAAAAGCTAAAAAAAACCATCTGCAAAGAAATCCTAAGGAACTTCCTGTAAAAATTTCAGATCTTGTTTCGCAATATTTTCGGAGATATGATATGTGGAAGTTAGGGTTTTTGCAGGCTCTTGAATTTCATCTCAGATACGCAATCTTCATAAAATCGTCATAACTCTCTCTCTTTGAGCATCATATTGGAATTCTATAAAAAGTGGTCGAAAGTACAGGGACTGTAGTTTCCTGTGTATCAATTTTAGAGCCGAAGGAGGAAAGAGTGATATGTGGCACACCGTACAAGTTTTCTCTACTGAACCATGCCATAATTAGGTCATTGTGGAAGATTGGGCATAACTTTGCCTTGAAGAATCCAAATCAAGTCAAACTTGTGGCATTGGAAAGAATATTCATAGGGCAATAAAAGGACTGAAGATAAAATATTGGGGATCTGAAATTACAGAGATACATCAATTTCAATATCGAGATCCTCAAAAACAAGAAAAATGTGTGTATTATTTTTCAAATAGCATAAGTCTTGTTTGAAAAATCAGTTTGAAGTGATTCCAAGGGCATATTGAAGAAAAGATATTAGTATTGGGTTCTAAAATGCCCCCTAAAAATAATTCAACACCCATTAATCCCTTGGAAGGCACTACCTACAATGACTCATGAAGAGGAACAAGTGCAACATAATATATCAAAATTACAGGAGCAAGTGCAACAACTTTCGCTCTCGCAAAGAGCAACAAAAAATTAAATGGAAGTTTTGAAGAAAGGCGTGGAAGCTAATATGGATGGTTTGAAGAAAGGCGTGGAAGCTAAGATGGATGGCATGGAAGCTAAGATGGAAGACATGAAGAATGACCTAAAATCAGACATGGAAGGTTTGACAAATTTGATACAAGAAATGATTCCTAATGGTGAAAAGGTAGTATAGGAAACTCATGATGAGAACAAAATAAATGTTAATCGTGATTTCACAAACTCTAGAGTTGGATGGAAGACCCACCATATTCCAAAGATGGATATGAGGAAATTTTATGGCAAGGATCCGTAACATGGATACTGCAGATGGAGCAATATTTTGATCTCCATAATGTGCAAAACACACAAAATGTACGCATTGCAACTTTACATTTAGAACAAAATACATTTGTGTGGTATCGATGGATTTTCTCTCATAAAAAAATTGTCACTTGGTCAATTTTTATGAAGGAAATGATAGCACACTATGAGGATACAAAGAGAAGCACCTTGTTTAGCCAATTGATAAATCTCAAAAGGGTACAATGGTGGAGCACATTGAGGACTTCCAAAAATTGAATATAAGGGTAACTAATATTCCAGATGAACACAGGATTGATGTATTCATAGGGACTTTAAAGGATAACATCCAACATGAGGTTTGCCTTTGGGAACCTGATTCATTGGAGAAGGCATTTAGGTTGGCAAGAAAAATTGAAAGTAAAATTATGGCGACAAGGAAGCCTACCACTCACATCTATAAAGATGGAAGTGTTGCTACTCCTAGACTTCCACAACCTACAAGGTTGACACCATGAACATTAGAAGAAAAAAGAGCAAAAGGGCTTTGCTATAGTTGTGATAGAAAATACACTAAAGGTCATAAGTGTGCTAAGAAGAAATTATTTTACATAGATTGTGAAGAGGAGGAAGAAAATGAACAAGAAACTTCAAAAGAAGAGGATATACACCAGGAACCAACCCTAGAGAAAAAAAAATGAGTCCGACTATATCCTGTAATGCATTGGAAGAAATTACCACTCATAAAACTCTGAAGATAGAAGGGCATATCAAGAAGAAAAATGTAATAGTGTTGATTGATTCAGGTGGTACCCATAATTCTATTCATTGTAAGGTAGCGAAGGAATTGAATTGCTTCTTATACCTAACATCAGAGCGTCAAGTGATGGTTGCAAATGGAGGGACTATAAATTGCTCTGGAAAATGCCATAATATCAATCTAACCATGGGGGAATATGTATTGAATAGTCCAATACTTTCCATTCCAATCGGAGGTGTTGATGTTGTACTAGGAGTACAATGGTTACAATCTTTGGGGATGGTAAATTTTAATTTTCAAAAACTTTTCTTGAATTTTTTTTGAAAGGAAAGAAAGTTGAACTACGAGGTATCGTGGGAAAGCTGGGAAATATAATAAGCTCTAATGTCATGAAAAAGCTTATGAATAAAGAACAATGAGGCTTAATTGCATAATTATGCTCAGTAAAAGTTCCAACATCAAAATCATGTATTTCTCTAGATCTCCAAAAAGTTTTGGACAATCATTCCAAGGTGTTTGAAAATCCCAAAGGACTCCCACCTATTCGTGATCATGATCATGCTATTCATTTGATTCCAGGAAGTGTTCCTCCAAGCATAAAGCCTTACAGATATCCTTATGTCCAAAAGTGAAAAATTGAACGTATGATTGCAGAAATGTTAAAGTCTGGTTTAATTCAACCTGGTCAAAGTCCTTTCTCTGCTCCAGTAGTATTGGTGCACAAGAAGGATGGATCATGGTGCATGTGTCCGGATTATAGGGAGCTCAATAAGCTCATTATTAAAGATAAATTTCTCATTCCTGTGATTGATGAATTATTGGATGAGTTACATGGAGAAATTTATTTTACCAAGTTGGATCTTCGTTCAGGATATCATCAAATTAGAATGAAGACTGAATATATTCTGAAAACAACATTTCGAACTCATGAGGGTCATTATGAATTTTTGGTCATTCCTTTTGGCCTTACTAACGCACCTTCTACATTTCAAGGGTTGATGAATTCCATTTTTAAACCCTTCCTTAGAAAATTGTGTTAGTATTTTTTATGATACACTAAACTACAGCAGGTCTTGGAAGGATCATGTTCAACATGTTGACAGGGTGCTCAAACTATTGGAGGAGAAAGAATTATATGCAAAAACCTCCAAATGTTTCTTTAGAGTACAAGAGGTGGAATATCTGGGTCATAGTGTATCTCAGGAGGGTGTTAAGGTAGACCCTAACAAAATTAAAGCTATTCAGGAATGGAAAGTCCCCACAACCATAAATTAGTTGCGAGGATTTCTCAGGTTAACATTGTATTATCGCAAGTTTGTTAATAATTATGGGAGAATAGCACCACATCTAACAACATTATTGAAGAAAGATGAAATTTCATGAACTCCCGAAGCAACTAAGGCCTTTGAACATCTTAAAGAGGCAATATTCCTAGCACCGGTCTTAGCTATGCCAGACTTCAAAAACCCTTTATTGTGGAATGTGATGCCTCAAGAAATGGAATTGGTTTTGTTTTAATGCAATAAGGAAGACCCATTGCTTTTTAAATTCGTCCAATCAAAGGAAAGTATTTACAGAAAGCTATTTATGAAAAGGAAATGTTGGAAATACTAAATGCACTAATAAATGGCGACCTTACCTAATGGGAAGACATTTCAAGGTAAAAATTGATCATGATTGTCTTAAACACTTTTTGGAACAAAGACTATCTTTAGAAGAGCAGCAAAAATGGGTCACAAATATGTTGGGTTATGACTTTGAAATCATCTACCAAAAAGGCAAGCTAAATGGTGTTGTAGATGCACTCTCAATAAATGATGAGTAGGTGGAAGCATTGCTTTGCACCAGTTCTATTATCCAACCAGAATGGTAACCAAAGCAAGGGAGGAATGGAAGAATGACAAAGAAGTATGGACACTCATTCAAAAGTTGCGGCAATATCTCAGTACATCTGATACATTTAGTTGAAAAAATTATTTCTTATGGTACAAATATTGCTTATATCTTTGTAATAATTCTCAACTAAAACAAATATTCTTTTGGAATTTCACACCTCTCCCATAGGAGGACACTCAATATTTTTAAAAACTTACCACAGGGTGAAGAAAGAATTTTTTTGGGATGGCCTTAAATCTGATATTCAAAATTTTGTGGCAGAATGTTTGGTTTGCCAACAAAATAAAGTTGAGACAATTAAGACCCCAAGTCTGCTACAACCTTTACCCATTCCAAGTCAACGTTGGGAGGAGGTTTCAATGGATTTTATCACAAGTTTACCTAAGTCCGAAGGAAAGAGTGTCATCATGGTGGTAATTGATAGACTTACCAAGTATGCACATTTTTGTGCATTATCTCATCCATTTAAAGCAAGTACAGTTGCTACTGCATTTATGGAAACAATTCAAAAGCTACATGGAAACCCAAAGATTATTGTAAGCGACAGAGATCCCATTTTCACTGGAAATTTTTGGACGAAATTATTATATTGTTTGGGTACTCAACTAGCCCATAGCTCATCTTATCAACATCAATCCGATGGGAAAAACGAGATAGTGAACAAATGTTTGGAAGGATATCTTTGTTGTTTTGTATCTGATAAATAAACACAATGATTCAAGTGGTTACCTCTGGCTGACTGGTGGTATAACACTTCCTTCCATGCCACAGAAAAAATGACCCCATTTATGGAAATTTATGGATATCATCCACCATCCATTGCATCATCTTTAAAAGAAAATTATAAGGTTCAAGAAGTGGAAGATCACATTGAGCATCAACTACAAGTTCTCCAACTCTTAAGGGATAACCTAAATTTGCGACAAAATCGAATGAAACAATAGGCAGATCAACATCACAACGAGAGAAGTTTTGATGTAGGAGACTGGGTATTTTTACGGCTACAACCATATAAAAAAATGTCCCTCAAGCAAGCTAAGAAGGATAATAAATTATCGCCAAAGTATTATGGTCCTTACAAGGTGTTGCAAAATATCGGTACTATGGCATACAAATTGGAGCTTCTTGCTTCTTCTCTAGTGCGCCCATTTTTCCATGTTTCATGCTTAAAGAAGGTTATAGGTGACAAACTTCCAGTTCAAACAATTTTCCAGAACTTGATGAGGAAGGAAAAACGATATTGTAACCTGAAGTAGTCACGGAAATGAGAACTCGGAAGCTATGAAATTGATCCATTTCAGAGTATCTCATCAAATGGAAGAAATTACCCACTGAATATTCCATATGGGAAGATGAGAATTTTATACAGAAGCATCTAGAGCTACTCAACGTTGAGGGCAACACCTTTTTGAAGGAGAGGGGCATGTTAGGTCCCTATATTACTAGTGTAGTCCCTTATTGTTGTTATTGTATCTCCCTTATTGTTATTGTTGTACCCATGTAGTCCCCATATTGTTATTATTTTACCCCATAAAGCCCCACTATTGTTATTGTTGTGCCCTTACATTATTATTGCTAGGTTAGCTAGGATTATATTGTGACCCCATGGACTCCTATATATAGAGAGGAGGTTTTGTCATTTGAATCATCCAAAAATTGTTCATTTATGTAATGTAAAGGAGGTTGCTCCCTCGAAGTGGCTCTTTTCTAAGGCGTTGATCTCTCTTTTCTTCTATTTTTGGAGTTGTTTTCATAACATTAAAGCTTTCAAATTATACCATATCAATGAAAAAAACCTATATAATTCCAACTAATTTTTATTATGCTATGCATTTATTTTTTATTAGGGTTTATAAATCATGATGTACACATCTGAGAATTGCAGTAGCTGCCACTTTTTCATATTTTTTTTTTATTATAGTTTTAAGTATATAAATCAATTCATTTATCTAAAACCCTAAAGTACTGGAATCATGCCATTTGAACAAAATCACTTCCATTAGTTCTTCTAAAATTCTTATCAAACTTTTGCCAAAAAATAACCAAGAAAATGTATAAAAAATAAAAAAAGCATTAAGTATGCATACATTTTTCTCAGCGTATCTCAAATGTTGATTTTGAGATTTCAACTCTTATTTAATTAGAAAATAATTTTATTGAATTTAGATCAAGCTTGGGTGTTGTAGTTCATGCTTAAATGATGGTAATGGTGGAAAAGACATCGATGTTGAAAGAATACTCTCCAAACATGAGCATACATTTTAGTTTAATGTAGTACATTTTATATAAAAACAGGGAAGGGTCATCAAGGCACTGGGTGTTAAGTGCCAACAATTGAAAATTGGAAATGGCAAGGATACCTCCATGATCCAGAGATGTATAAAGATAAAACATCATTTAATTATAGTAGGACTTTCGAACATGTTATTATTTTATATAAACAATTATTTTTCAATATAGCATGCGAAATGATTCTCGAGTATATTGGCGATAATACTTTGTCTTACATGTCGAATGCAATTGTAATAACTCCCATATAGCCTCCTTGTCTGCGTTATGGAAAGCGACAAGAAAATCCGTGAGAAATATATTTACTATAGTTGTGATTTTTTGTGTGTTTTTTTACGTATTTGCAGAAGGAGATGGACTTGTATTAAACTTATATGACAAAGCATGCCCTAATGTTTATAGTACAATAGAAAACGTAGTTGTACATTGGTGTATCCGTCATTGTCCAGTTAATACGCAATGTTGTATTCTTTGAAAATTTCTGGCATTTTCACTATAACTTTTTTATCTATGAAGGTTTAGAAGCTAAAAAAAAACCATCTGTAAAGAAATCCTGAGGAACGTCCTGTAAAAATTTCAGATCTTGGTTCGCAATATTTTCGGAGATATGATATGTGGAAGTTAGGGTTTTTTCATGCTCTTGAATTTCATCTCAAATAGCCGATATTCAGAAAATCGTCATAACTCTCTCTCTGAGCATCGAATTGGAATTATGTAAAAGGTGGTTGAAAGTACAGGGACTGTAGTTTCCTGTGTATCAATTTTAGAGCCGAAGGAGGAAAGAGTGATATGTGGCACACCGTACAAGTTTTCTCTACTAAAACATTCCATAATTAGGTCATTGTGGGAGATTGGGCATAACTTTGCCTTGAAGAATCCAAATCAAGTCAAACTTGTGGAATTGGAAAGAATATTCATAGGGCTATGAAAGGACTGAAGATAAAATATTGGGGATTTGAAATTACAGAGATACATCAATTTCAATATCGAGATCCTCAAAAACAAGAAAAATGTGTGTATTGTTTTTCAAATCGCATAAGTCTTGTTTGAAAAATTAGTTTGAAGTGATTCGAAGGACATATTGAAGAATAGATATTAGTATTGGGTTCTAAAATTCCCCCCAACACCCATTAAGCCCTTGGAAGGCACTAACTACTATGACTCATGAAGAGGAAGAAGTGCAACATAATATATCAAAATTACAAGAGCAATTGCAACAACTTTCGCTCTCGCAAAGAGCAACAAAAAATTAAATGGAAGTTTTGAAGAAAGACGTGGAAGCTAATATGGATGGTTTGAAGAAAGGCGTGGAAGCTAAGATGGATGACATGGAAGATAAGATGGAAGACATGGAGAATGACCTAAAAGTAGACATGGAAGGTTTGACAAATTTGATACAAAAAATGATTCCTAATGGCGAAAAGGTAGTACAGGAAACTCATGATGAGAACAAAATAAATGTTAATCGTGATTTCACAAACTCTAAATTTGGATGGAAGACCCACCATATTCCAAAGATGGATATGAGGAAATTTGATGGCAAGGATCCAGTAACATGGATATTGCAGATGGAGCAATATTTTGATCTCCATAATGTGCAAAACACACAAAATGTACGCATTGCAACTTTACATTTAGAACAAAATACATTTGTATGGTATCAATGGCTTTTCTCTCGTAAAAAAATTGTCACTTAGTCAATTTTTATGAATGAAATGATAGCACATTATGAGGATACAAAGAGAAGCACCTTGTTTAGCCAATTGATAAATCTCAAACAAAAGGGTACAATGGTGGAGCACGTTGAGGTCTTCCAAAAATTGAATATAAAGGTAACTAATATTCCAAATGAACACAGGAATGATGTCTTCATACTGACTTTAAAGGATAACATCCAGCATGAGGTTCACCTTTGAGAACCTGATTCATTGGAAAAGGCATTCAGGTTGGCAAGAAAAATTGAAAGTAAAATTATGGTGACAAGGAAGCCTACCACTCACATCTATAAAGATGGAAGTGTTGCTACTCCTAGACTTCCACAACCTACAAGGTTAACAACACAACCATTGGAAGAAAAAAGAGAAAAAGGGCTTTGCTATAGTTGTGATAGCAAATACACTAAAGGTCATAAGTGTGTTGAGAAGAAATTATTTTACATAGATTGTGAAGAGGAGGAAGAAAATGAACAAGAAACTTCAAAAGAGGAGGATATACACCAGGAACCAACCCTAGAGAAAAGAAAAAAAAATGAGTCCGACCATATCCTGTAATGCATTGGCAGAAATTACCATTCATAAAACTCTGAAGATAGAAGGGCATATCAAGAAGAAAAATGTAATAGTGTTAATTGATTCAGGTGGTACCCATAATTTTATTCATTGTAAGGTAGCGAAGGAATTGAATTGCTTCTTATACCCAACACCAGAGCGTCAAGTGATGGTTGAAAATGTAGGGACTATAAATTGCTCTGGAAGATGCCATAATATCAAGCTAACCATGGGGGACTATGTATTGAATATTCCAATACTTTCCATTCCATTTGGGGGTGTTGATGTTGTACTAGGAGTACAATGGTTACAATCTTTGGGGACGATAAATTTTAATTTTCAAGAACTTTTCTTGAATTTTTTTCGAAAGGAAAGGAAGTTGAACTATGAGGTATCGTAGGAAAGCTGGGAAATATAATAATCTCTAATGTAATGAAAAAGGTTATGAATAAAGAACAATGAGGCGTAATTTCATAATTATGCTCACTAGAAGTTCCAACATCAAAATCATGTATTTTTCCATATCTCCAAAAAATTTTGGACAATCATTCCAAGGTGTTTGAAAATCCCAAAGGACTCCCACCTATTCATGATCATGATCATGCTATTCATTTGATTCCAGAAAGTGTTCCTCCAAACATAAAGCCTTACAGATATCCTTATGTCCAAAAGAGCGAAATTGAACATATGATTGCAAAAATGTTAAAGTCTGGTTTAATTCAACCTGGTCAAAGTTCTTTCTCTGCTCCAATAGTATTGGTGCACTAGAAGGATGGATCATGGCGCATGTGTCCAGATTATAGGGAGCTCAATAAGCTCATTATTAAAGATAAATTTCCCATTCCTGTGATTGATGAATTATTGGATGGGTTACATGGAGCAATTTATTTTACCAAGTTGGATCTTCGTTCAGGTTATCATCAAATTAGAATGAAGACTGAAGATATTCCAAAAATAACATTTCAAACTCATGAGGGTCATTATGAATTTTTGGTCATGCCTTTTGGCCTTACCAACGCACCTTCTACATTTCAAGGGTTGATGAATTCCATTTTTAAACCCTTCCTTAGAAAATTGTGTTAGTATTTTTTATGATACACTAAACTACAACAGGTCTTGGAAGGATCATGTTCAACATGTTGACAGGGTGCTCAAACTATTGGAGGAGAAACAATTATATGCAAAAACCTCCAAATGTTTATTTGAAGTACAAGAGGTGGAATATATAGGTCATATTGTATATCAGGAGGGTGTTAAGGTAGACCCTAACAAAATTAAAGCTATTAAAGAATGGAAAGTCCCCACAACCATAAAGTAGTTGCGAGGATTTCTCAGGTTAATATTGTGTTATCGCAATTTTGTTAAGAATTATGAGAGAATAGCACCACATCTAACAACATTATTGAAGAAAGATGCATTTTCATGGACTCCCAAAGCAACTAAGGCCTTTGAACATCTTAAAGAGGCAATATGCCTAGCACCAGTCTTAGCTATGCCAGACTTCAAAAAAACTTTATTGTGGAATGTGATGCCTCAAGAAATGGAATTGGTGTTGTTTTAATGCAAGAAGGAAGACCCATTGATTTTGAAATTCATCTAATCAAAGGAAATTATTTACATAAAGCTATTTATGAGAAGGAAATGTTGGCAATACTACATGCACTAAGAAATGGCGACCTTACCTAATGGGAAGACATTTCAAGTAAAAATTGATCATGATAGTCTTAAACACTTTTTGGAACAAAGACTATCTTTAGAAGAGCAGTGAAAATGGGTCACAAATATGTTGGGTTATGACTTTGAAATCATCTACAAAAAAGGCAAGCTAAATGGTGTTGTAGATGCACTCTCAAGAAATGATGAGTAGGTGGAAGCATTGCTTCGCGCCAATTCTATTATCCAACCAGAATGGATAATCGAAGCAAGGGAGGAATGGAAGAATGACAAAGAAGTATGGACACTCATTCAAAAGTTGCAGCAATATCTCAGTTCATCTGATACATTTAATTGCAAAAATTATTTCTTATGGTACAAAGATCACTTATATATTTGTAAGAATTCCCAACTAAAACAAAGATGCTTTTGGAATTGCACACCTCTCCCGTAGGAGGACACTCAATATTTTTAAAAACTTACCACAGGGTGAAGAAAGAATTTTTTTGGGATGGCTTTAAATCTAATATTCAAAAGTTTGTGGCAGAATGTTTGGTTTGCCAGCAAAATAAAGTTGAGACAATTAAGACCTCGAGTCTGCTACAACCTTTACCCATTCCAAGTCAACGTTGGGAGGAAGTTTCAATGGGTTTTATCACAGGTTTACCTAAGTCCGAAGGAAAGTATCATAATGGTGGTAGTTGATAGACTTACCAAGTATACACATTTTTGTGCATTATCTCATCCATTTAAAGCAAGTACAGTTGATACTACATTTATGGAAACAATTCAAAAGATACAGGGAAACCCAAAGATTATTGTAAGCGACAGAGATCCCATTTTCACTCGAAATTTTTGGACGGAATTATTTTTTTGTTTGGGCACTCAACTAGCCCATAGCTCATCTCATCAACCTCAATCCGATGGGCAAAATGAGATAGTGAACAAATGTTTGGAAGGATATCTTTGTTGTTTTGTATCTGATAGATAAAAACAATGAGTCAAGTGGTTACTTCTGGCTGAATGGTGGTATAACACGTCCTTCCATGCCATAGAAAAATGACCTCATTATGGCACTTTATGGATATCATCCATCGTCCATCACATCATCTTTAAAAGAAAATTATAAGGTTCAAGAAGTGGAAGATCACATTGAGCATCAACTACAAGTTCTCCAACTCTTAAAGGATAACCTAAATTTGTGACAAAATCGAATGAAACAATAGGCAGATCAACATCGCAGTGAGAGAAGTTTTGTGGTAGGAGACTGGGTATTTTTATGGCTACAACCATATAAACAAATGTCCCTCCTGCAAGCTAAGAAGGATAATAAATTATCGCCAAAGTATTATGGTCCTTACAAGGTGTTGCAAAATATTGGTACTATGGCATACAAATTGGAGCTTCTTTCTTCTTCTCTAGTGCACCCAGTTTTCCATGTTTCATGCTTAAAGAAGGTTATAGGTGACAAACTTCCAGTTCAAACAATTAGCCAGAACTTGATGAGGTAGGAAAAATGATATTGGAACCTGAAGCAGTCATGGAAATAAGAACTCGGAAGCTACGAAATTGATCCATTTCAGAGTATCTCATCAAGTGGAAGAACTTACCCACTGAATATTCCTTATGGGAAGATGAGAATTTTATACAGAAGCATCCAGAGCTACTCAACGTTGAGAGCAACACCTTTTTGAAGGAGAGGGGCATGTTAGGTCCCTATATTACTAGTGTAGTCCCTTATTGTTGTTAGTGTACCCCCCTTATTGTTATTGTTGTACCCATGTAGTCCCCATATTGTTATTATTTTACCCCATAAAACCCCACTATTGTTATTTTTGTGCCCTTACATTATTATTGTTAGGTCTGCTAGGATTATATTATGACCCCATGGACTCCTATATATAGAGAGGAGGTTTTGTCATTTGAATCATCCAAAAATTGTTCATTTATGTAATGTAAAGGAGGTTGCTCCCTCGAAGTGGCTCTTTTCTAAGGCGTTGATCTCTCTTTTCTTCTATTTTTGGAGTTGGTTTCATAACATTAAAGCTCTCAAATTATACCATCTCAATGAAAAAAAAATTATATAATTCCAACTAATTTTTACTATGCTATGCATTTATTTTTTATTAGGGTTTATAAATCATGATGTACACATCTGAGAATTGCAGTAGTAGCCACTTTTTCATATTGTTTTTTATTATAGTTTTAAATATATAAATCAATCCATTTATCTAAAACCCTAAAGTACTGGAATAATGCCATTTGAACAAAATCACTTCCATCAATTCTTCTAAATTTCTTATCAAACTTTTTCCAAAAAATAACCAAGAAATTGTATAAAAAATAAAACATTGAATATGCATACATTTTTCTCAACGTATCTCAAATGTTGACTTTGAGATTTCAACTCTTATTTAATTAGAAAATAATTTTATTGAATTTAGATCAAGTTTGAGTGTTCTAGTTCATGTTTAAATGATGGTAATGGTGGAAAAGACATCGATATTGAAAGAATATTCTCCAACCATGTGCATACATTTTAGTTTAATGTAGTACATTTTATATAAAAACACGGAAGGGTCATCAAGGCACTGGGTGTTAAGTGCCAACAATTGAAAATTGGAAATGGCAAGGATACGTCCATGATCCAGAGATGTATAAAGATAAAACATCATTTAATTATAGTAGGGATTTCGAACATGTTAGTATTTTATATAAACAATTATTTGCAATATAGTATGCGAAATGATTCTCGAGAATATTGGCAATAATACTTTGTCTTACATGTCGAATGCAATTGTAATAACTCCCATATAGCCTCCTTGTCTGCGTTATGGAAAGCGACAAGAAAATCCGTGAGAAATATATTTACTATAGTTGTGAGTTTTTGTGTGTTTGTTTATGTATTTGCAGAAGGAGATGGACTTGTATTAAACTTCTATGACAAATCATGCCCTAATGTTTATAGTACAATGGAAAACGTAGTTGGACATTGGTGTATCTATCATTGTCCAGTTGGCCTACAACAAATTCCATTTCTAGACAAAAATTAATAATTCGTTTAAAACATGTGTTGTAGGGTAGCTTAGTGCCCAGTTAATACGCAATGATGTATTCTTTGAAAATTTGTGTTTTTGAGAAACAAAATATATTACAACAATCTATACATAGTCTACTTCGGTTTCATCATATTTACAAAGCCAGTGGATGCATATTATAATTACTAGAATTTTTTGAACTTGTCCAATATGAAAAATTGCATATTTTGAATATGTTTCGTGACGCAAGAAATTCCGTAACATATAAGTTATAAACTAAAAATCTAAAAGCTACCCATTATAGATGACAGACCAATGTAATGTACCATAATTTTTTCAATTTTTTTTACAATGTATTTTGGAAGATACAGAATTTTGATTTCACTGAATCACAATGACCTTCAGAAATTTTTTGCATCCATTTTATTACAAAATTAATTAAAATTAGTAAATATTTATGAAATTCCATGAAAGTTATATCTCCTGAAAGTAGATTCAATTCTGGAAATTCTTATCTTGGTTCCGACAGTTAATTTAGAATGTTTCATGGAGTTTAATCAGTCCAAAGTTGCACAAACGTATTCAGGGCTTGGCTCTGCATAACTGGTGATGCATTAGTTCGGCCAAACTCTTAAACAAAGTTCAGTCGAACTATTTTTTGTGCCGACAGCACGTTAAATCAAACGACAAAGTAGTTAGGTCGAACTATTTATTAGAAGTTCAACTGAACTTTTACTTATCTTTCCATCGGTCAGAAAGTACCACTGAGCCCCTCCAAAAAAACATTTCGCGACAATATAAATTGCCACGAAACCATTCATTATTTTCGTATATTTTCGCACGTTTGGTCTGATTTTACAAAAGTCTTGATCTGATTTTGCAAAGAATTGTTTTGAGTTTAAGGACTTTTCTTGGAGGTACATTCAAAGGACTTTTCTTTGAAACACATTATTTTCGTACATTTGATCTGATTTTGCACGAAATTTTTTTGAGTTTAAAGAATTTTCTTGGAGGTACATTCAAAATTTCTTGGAGGTACATTCAAAAGACATTTCTTGGAGGTATGTGATACAGTTTTTTGGGCTTCATTTTTTTTTAAAGTATGGATTTGGGCTTAATTTCGAAAGGACATTTTTTGGTTTTGGGTTGAAATAAATCTTTTATAATGATTTTTTAATACGCGTTTTTGTGTAGTTTTTTATATGAAATTTTTTTGTAGGACTTGGAAGGAAATATTTTGAACTTCGTTTCATTTTTATAAGACATTTTTTTCTTGAATTTTTTAAAGTAAGTGTTTTGGATTGGAGTATGTATTTTTTGCAAAAGATTTAAAATGAGTTTTTTTTTTTAATTTAAATCTTTGTGATATTTTTTTTAATTGAGTTTTTGTCTAAATTTTTGAAGGAAAATTTTTGAACTTCATACTCTATTATTATGGGAAATCGAAGAAATTGTACAAGAAAATATGATCGAAAAAGAGACCTTGAGGAACGTAGAGAAGAGACGAGACAATCTCGCAAAAGAAAGATAGAAGCACTCTCAAATATTGAAGGGAGAAATCAACCTCAACTAGAAGTTGAAATAGGTATGTAAATGTAAATATTATGATTTTGATATATTTAAAATTTTCGTAGTTGATGATGAGATACAAAATTTTGAAAGAAAAAGTGAAAGAGATATTGAACCAATGATTGAAGATAGTGAAAATGATTAAAGAAATTCAAGTGCAGAGATTGAATCACAAGGTGTATATATATATATATATATATATATATATATATATATGTTAAACACATGCACGTATTATTGAAATTATACATATATTTATTAATTTAGTTATTTATTGAATATGTAAATTTATTATGTACTATTCATTTGAATATGTACAGAGAAAATCAATGTTGATGACGAGATGTTAGAAAATGTTGACACTCACACATATGGAGATAAAAAAGCTGACCATTATATACAATGTCATGTTAACTGCATTTTTTAGAAGTATTTCATAAAGGAAAATGTGACAGTTCAAGCCCAAATGTTGAAAGGTCTCTTATCATTACGGAAATTAAAAGAAGCTACGACTTTATTGGGTATTCGAAAATCAACCAAAGATAAAAAATGAAGGAAAATGTGATACAAAATATAAATAGTGTTGTAAATTCAATTAAAAGATCTAGACAAAAAAATATTTCAGTTGTACGTAGAGCAATACATATAACAGTAGTTTCATCAAATACTAAAGATAATCGCTTGGTAAAATCTATGGCACGAACATTAGGAACCTCGCGAAAAACTTTGCACAAACATCAGAAATTTCGATTGCAAATAGATGTAAATGATGAACTTGTTTGTTGTAGAGTTATTTGTAGGAAACCATACAAAGATAGAGTTTGAGAAAATGTTAAAAAAATAATATATGAATATTGGAAGAACAATTCGCGTGTTTCGCCCACTGCAAGGCATGTGATACGAAGAAGAATAGCACGAAATCAGTACGAAGAACATGAAAAACATTTCTTGGAAACCACTCAGATAGAGTTTTTCAACAAGTTCAAAGAAGAGAATCGTGAAATTCATATTCCAATCAGTGTTTTTGTTCAACAAAAACCATGGTATGTAAAACCTATCACCGTATGCGACACTTGTTGTTGTCGTTATCATGTGGAGTTTGAGTTATATTATGACACATTCCTTGATTTTGGTAGAACATTTTGGAAGGATTCACCTCCTCCTTCCACTATCCGTGATTTCATATCTCAAATTCTGTGTGAAAGAGAAAGCGATGAACTATTTTATGAAAAGAAATATGTTGGTGCTAAAAAATGTGATGATTGTGGAGATTTGATTAAATTTCAAAACAAATATCATACTGATATAAATGATCAATCATTGTCCAACATGAAAGTGAAATGGAAGAAATATGAATATATCCATACATCGATTCAAGGTGTAAATAGTGTTAAAATAATTGAATTACGAGAAGAAGAAATTTTTGTGATAGACTTTTTGAGAAAGTTTGAGGCAGAAATTTACAAATACACCAAGCATTCCCATAGAGCTCGATGGCAAGACTTGCAATTAAAAATATCCCGTGAAATTTTTCCACCAGAGACCATTTTGTCAGTGATTGATTTTGCAGAAAACTACAAATTTGTTCCACAAAAATAAATTCAGAGTGAATACTATCATTCTGACCAAGTCTCCATGCTTGTCCATATTCTATATAGACATGTTGAACAAAACGTCGATCATATAGAAATCACCAGTGAAAATCGACATATTATTAAAGACTATCGCTTTTATATCAATGACAATCGTACACATGACACATATTTTGTACAACACTGTTTTGGAAAAATTTATGATTCCTTGAAAAATCGTGGAATAACATTCAATGAACATTGGATATGGTCAGAAGGATGCACAAAACAATTCAAATCTGCACGATCATTTTTTTGGTTGTATTGTCTTCATAAGAAAACTTGCATTAAACATTGTTGGAATTTCTTTGAGACTAGCCATGGAAAAGGAGAACATGACAGTGCAGGGGCATGCATAAAACGAACATTTCGAAAATATCAAATGAACCCCTCTGCAAGCCGACTTGTGGACGCGAAAGAAGTTGTTCAACGGTGCATCGCTGCTCTAAGCCATGAGACTAACCGATCAAGGAAAGTGCGAAGGTACTTTCAATTTAATTTTTATTGGATATCTAATTTTAAATAGTGTACATTTATCACAATGATTATCTTTGATTGTATTTTGATATCATATTTACATTCTTCTTTAAATTTTCCATATAAAGGTTTTTTTGGCATATTGGGATCGAAAACGTTGATATATCAATTGGAAATGATGTTGAAACAATAAAAGGGACTCGAAAATTGCATTCAATTAAAACAAATTTGTCCAGAAATGTGTTTGCATTGGATAAAAGAAAATATTTTTGTTTTTGTCATGTTTACATAGACAACACAAAATCCAATGACGTTTGTGAAAACGAAATGTATGTAAAAAATTGAAAACATACAGAGCTAAATACAAAGAGAAAAATGTCCGTTGTAATGTTTGAAGAAATGCAATCAGAAGAGACTACAATATCATCCGATGGTGATCGAGTTTTTGATCTTGTTAGAGAAGGTAACATTTGAATTGCTTTCTAATGATAAAGATCTAAAAATAAATTTGAATATGTATAATTTTGTCAAGTTTGTTTTATTGTGCAGGAGATGTTTTCGCTGTAATTGCACCTATTGACAACGATGAAAATGTGAAGTATTATTTGATGCGTTGCACTGAACGAAAAATGAAATTATTAGAAGACTATAATGATCACGGATTTCCATATGAAATAGAATCTATTATACTGAAAGGTTATTTTTTCAGACAAAATAATCAAAGTGGGAATTTTGTTTACTTTGAAGACTATGAACCTAATTTCATAAGTTGTCAATATAGTCACTTGGTGTGTGCAGCACGCATAAAGTTGATCGAGGTTCAATCAAACAAAAAAACGAACATTAAGAAATGGAAAATGTCAAAATTCGATCATGAACGGATTATTGAAGATGGCATTCCATTGGAATTTTTTTGATTGAATTGTCCAACAATTTATTCTCTTTGGATTATGTATTCAAACTTCCAGTACTCAATTAAAAATTGAGTTACCTTGTTATGTTATCTGTGCAAATGTTTGCACATGTACAAATTGTTTTGGTACATGCACACTCTAGTATCAACTGAAAGTAGCTTTTCTATACATGCATTGATGAAAAATGTTTCACATATTCAATATATATGTTCTAGAATGCAATTAACTGCAACATTTTTCATCAATGCACATAGTAAAACTACTTGATGTTGAAAATGGCAACAAGAAACAGTGAAAGAGGCCTCCTGAAACATCTTTCCTGATCCTAGTTGGAAAGTGATCACCTAAACTAGGTGGGGACCACACATGTGATTTTTGTCGGAAAAATCTATTTTTAGACTATGTCTATTTTTAGACATATGGAGCATGGTTCAGGGATTGCATGTATGAGATTCTTGGAGTATGTGTCATGTTGGTAAAAATAGATGGGACTCTATTTTTAGGTCAAAGAGGTCAAAGGCTATTTTTAGACTGCCTCTCCTAAAAATATGGAAGTCGAATATTATTAGCTCTTAATAATATTTGGACTATAAACATTATCTTATTCTCTTGAAGCACTTCAGTTTGATGCCTGGATGTGGCACATGCAACTGACAGAAGGAAATACGCTTTTCCTAGGGTTTAAGTGAAGCTATTGCATGAAGACTTTAGTTAGAACTCATGTGAGAGAGTTTGGTGGAGTTGATTGAGGAAGTTAGTGGAGTTGTATTCAGTTTAACTAATCTAAACATAGTTGAGCTTTTTGTATCCAAGTTAACTAATAGATACAATTAGTGAGAGTAGTGTGAATTAATTATTAATTAATTCACTAATTATAAACTCATAAATCAACTAAAGAATACATCAGTTAACTTCAGTGCATGGACAGTTTCAGTGGAGACCAGTGCAGAAATAGGTGAAAGAGCAGGTTAACTATCAGTTGTGACTATACTGTTGCTATTTGCAACACACAGATAGGTGGAGTAATCAATGAGGATTATGCAATTCAATCCAGGTGGTTTATCTATATAAAGAGGCCATCCCATAGCATTGAAACATGCAATTCAGGTTGGCTATCAAGTGGCTAAAGGTTGGAGCATGAGTTTTGCTAGATCTAGCTTGATAGTGTGTAGCAAGGGAGGTAGTGCATGAGAGCTTGCAAAGAGCTTTGTACTATGATTGTTACATGATCTCCATGACATGTATAATATACGGATAGTTGGGGGTTTTTAGCTTTAAGCTTTCCCATGAAATATTGTGTTCATATGTGTGAATTTTTATGGCTTTAATGTGTGCATGCAATTGATTTTATTTCCGCATGTGATGATCAATGGTAGAAGAGATTCTGTATTATGCATGAAGCTAAAATAGTGTGTGATCAGGAGAATCTCGGTGAATAACTCATCCATTATTCAAAATTTCTACATGGTATCAGAGCGATATTGATCATTGGAGCAATTGCAAAGCATTGAAGCGGTTGAGTTTTAGGATAAACTCAAGAAACATAAAGATGGAGAAAGCCGGAAATATACATGCATATTGTATATAATTTTCTACATGGAATGAGAGCGAGAATTTTTGGGTGCGCGAGTTTGTAAGGAATATCTGAAAATTTTTGGTGAAATATTTTCAGAAACAAATAGCATATTTGGATTCCTTGCGAAAAAATACCCAAATTGAAAAAAAAAATCGGTTGAATCGGAGCTCGGATGAGGGAGATATCATCGATTTAAAATCAGCTCTTTTGTTAGAAAATTTTGCGACGGCGGGACAATTGCAATGTGCGCGAGCCAAGAATCTACATGCACTAAGGTACAAGATGCATGCAAAGCTTTGAGGTGCAAAGCAGAGGTTAGTGACTTGGTGGTTGAGAGGGATCCTCTCAACATGCAGCGTGAGAAGCAGTCTCGGAAGGTTGTGGAGCAGCCACAACTGGAGATGCAGAAGAATCTTTATAGATTTGATGTAGATGGGATGTCTACGGAGCTTCCTGCTGATGGGAAGTGCATGAAAGGCATGCAACTGATGCTTGAGAGGGAGCAAGTTTTGCATGCAGGTATTGAAGTAGATGGGATGTCTACGGAGCTTCCTGCTGATGGGAAGTGCATGAAAGGCATGCAACTGATGCTTGAGAAGGAGCAAGTTTTGCATGCAGGTATTGAAGTAGATGGGATGTCTACGGAGCTTCCTGCTGATGGGAAGTGCAAGGAAGACATGCAACTGAAGCTTGAGAGGGAGCAAGTGTTGCATGCAGGCGAGAAAGACATGCAATTGAAGCTTGAGAGGGAGCGGGTTTTGCATGCAGGTGATAGTCAACCTCGGGATGTGGATCAGCCAAAAGAGGATCATGGAGTGGAAGAGACCACTCATGCAGAGAAATTTCATGCTAGACGAGTAGAGGGAGTGCATGCAGCTATACCACCAGGTATGAGGTGGGGCGACATGCATGAGTAATCCCATGAGGAGATTTCTGGGCAGATTCATGATATGGTGTGGATCTCATGAGTTGAACCTGGCTACGAGGTGCCCATAGCGCAGCAGTAGCAAGATCAGTTGGAGTGATGCAGGCATATCAAAGTGATAGTGTCGGATACTGGAGCGCGGATCAGAGTTGACAGCAAGTGCAAGAGTGCATGGGTGCAAGAGTTCAACAGCGCAGTAGTTCCTGATGACATGTGCAGTTGGTACCAGCAGAAGTCGAAGACTTTGATGATAGATGCTAGATGCATCAACACTGATTGAGTTGTTTGGAGCCTATTCAGTTTCAGAGGAGTTGCAGAGCAGATGCATGGAGTTGCATGGCGTTTGTGGAGGTTGCAGGGTGAATGCATGGAGTTGCATGTCGCATGCAATAACAGTCATTTCTTGTTGAGAGGGAGTGTTGAAAATGGCAACAAGAAACAGTGAAGGAGGCCTCCTGAAACATCTTTCCTGATCCTAGTTGGAAAGTGATCACCTAAACTAGGTGGGGACCACACATGTGATTTTTGTCAAAAAAATCTATTTTTAGACTATGTCTATTTTTAGACATATGGAGCATTGTTCAGGGATTGCATGTATGAGATTCTTGGAGTATGTGTCATGTTGGTAAAAATAGATGGGACTCTATTTTTTAGGTCAAAGAGGTCAAAGGCTATTTTTAGATTGCCTCTCCTAAAAATATGGAAGTCGAATATTATTAGCTCTTAATAATATTTGGACTATAAACATTATCTTATTCTCTTGGAGCACTTCAGTTTGATGCCTGGATGTGGCACATGCAGCTGACAGAAGGAAATACGTTTTTCCTAGGGTTTAAGTGAAGCTATTGCATGATGACTTCAGTTAGAACTCATGTGACAGAGTTTGGTGGAGTTGATTGAGGAAGTTAGTGGAGTTGTATTCTGTTTAACTAATCTAAACATAGTTGAGCTTTTTGTATCCAAGTTAACTAATAGATACAATTAGTGAGAGTGGTGTGAATTAATTATTAATTAATTCACTAATTATAAACTCATAAATCAACTAAAGAATACATCAGTTAACTTCAGTGCATGGACAGTTTCAGTGGAGACCAGTGCATAAATAGGTGAAAGAGCAGGTTAACTATCAGTTGTGACTATATTGTTGCTATTTGCAACACACAGATAGGTGGAGTAATCAATGAGGATTGTGCAGTTCAATCTAGGCGGTTTATCTATATAAAGAGACCATCCCATAGCATTGAAACATGCAATTCAGGTTGGCTATCAAGTGGCTAAAGGTTGGAGCATGAGTTTTGCTAGATCTAGCTTGATAGTGTGTAGCATGGGAGGTAGTGCATGAGAGCTTGCAAAGAGCTTTGTACTATGATTGCTACATGATCTCCATGGCATGTATAATATACAGATAGTTGGGGGTTTTCAGCTTTAAGCTTTCCCATGAAATACTGTGTTCATATGTGTGAATTTTTATGGCTTTAATGTGTGCATGCAATTGATTTTATTTCCGCATGTGATGATCAATGGTAGAAGAGACTCTGTATTATGCATGAAGCTAAAATAGTGTGTGATCAGGAGAATCTCGGTGGATAACATATATCGTTATTCAAATTTCTACACTTGAACAGTTAATTGCATAGTAGTTTTACTATGTGCATTGATGAAAAATGTTGCAGTTAATTGCATTCTAGAACATACATATATATATATGTGTGTGTGTGTGTGTGTGTGTTTTAGAATGCAATTAACTGTTCAAGTAGTTTTACTATGTGCATTGATGAAAATTTGTTCACGTATTCAATATATATGTTCTAGAATGCAATTAACTGAAAGTAATTTTTCTATGTGCGTTGATGAAAAATGTTGCATGTACTGGATATATACATGAACTCAATGCATGTCTAGTTTTTCTTGTGGGATTTTTTGGTAAAAAGTATCCACAATGTAAATAAATCATCCGCAGTATAATTCTGTATGAAGATTCCTTTCAAACAAGAGACTTGGAGCACTTCTTCTACTTTTGGTGGGATTTGACCCACATCTCTATTCCTGATTGAAAATCTAGTACAAAATTTGTCTATCCAATGGTCAAATATGTTCTATGTGCATTGATGAAAAATGTTGTGCACGTATTGGATAGATATATATATATATATATGTATGTATGTATGTATGTATGTATGTATGTTCTAGAATGAAATTAATTGTTCAAGTACTTTTCCCATGTGCATTGATGAAAAATGTTTCACGTACTGAATATATATATTCTAGAATGCAATTAAAACTGAATGGACCATCAATTTACCAATTTATAAATCAACAAGGCTACCTGGTTGAGTGCATTAATGACATTGACCCCAATTCAACAAACATATATCTACTTCTTATATTTCCAATTAAAATTAAAGAGATTTATATGGGAAAGAGGTAGAACATATAGACTATGAACTACTTTAGTTCATAGGTCAATGAAGGTATCATCATGTCAGAAAATGTTTCAAGAACACTTGATCATACTTAAAAGTAATCTTAAGATTTTTTATGATCTTTACATACTACATACTATTGTTTGAGTGAAATGTTTTTTAAAAACTTCCCAAATGTACTTCAACCATGTCCAAAACTTGAATTTTAAAAACTTTTTGATTATATCAAAATAAATTAATTCACATGTCATGCCAATTGTATTTCAAATATCCAATAAAAACATTAAACATTTAATATTATATCACATGCTGAATGTAGATTGAAATGGTATCCAAAACTTAGTTTTAAAAACTTTTTGATTATATCACAAGATTAATTCACATGCCTAATGTACTTCAACCATCCAAAACTTGAGTTTTAAAATTTTTTTGATTATATCACAACATTACTTGACAGTCCATCCAATTGTAGTTCAACTATCCAATAAAAACATTTAACATTATATCACATGTGTCAAATGTAGATTAAAACCATCCAAAACTTAAGTTTTAATTTTTTTTTTATTATATATCATGAAACATTACTTCACATGCCATGCCAATTATAGTTCGACTATCCAATAAAAACATTTAACATCATATCACATGCCAAATTTAGATTGAAGCCATCCAAAACTTAACCTTTAATCTAACAAAAAGTTATAGATCACAACATTCCTTCACATGCAGGTATTACTTCACATGCTATGCCAATTATAGTTCTTGACTATCCAATAAAAACATTAAACATTTAACATTAAATATCACAAGCCAAATGTAGATTGAAACCATCCAAAAATTGAGTTTTAAAAACTTTTTGATTATATCATGTATCATTACTTCACATGTCATGCCAATTATAGTTCAACTATCTAATAAAAAAAATTAACATTATATCACATGCAAAATGTAGATTGAAACCATCGAAAACTTAGCTTTTAATTTAACAAAAAATTATAGATCACAACATTACTTCACATGCCAAATGTACTTCAAGCATCCAAAACTTAAATTTAAAAAAAAAAAAAAACAAACTATAACACATCATTACATAACATGCCAAATGTAGTTTAGAAGCAAAACATTAATTTATAGATGACAACATTACTAGTAGTTCAATTATCCAAAACTTAAGAGTTTTAAAAACCAAACAAATTGTATAACAACATTACTTCACATTCACACGCCAAAAATACTAAAACAATCCAAAACTTAACTTTTTGGAACAAAACAAATTATATTAACACTGTAATAAAATATGTCTAAAAATTGTAGATCTCACAAGTATCAAGTATCAAGTTATATATATATGACAATGCATCTAGATAATATATAAAAAAGTAAATTTAAGACTATCTAAATCTTGAAACCAAATCTACAAATCATGTCCATCAAATACAGATCGATGCAGTGTCTTTCCTATCAGAGTCTCAATCCGCGCGTTATCTTGCGAAGCATGGGAAACCTGTACACAATGCACATACAAACATTAAAATTTGATGTTTTAAAAATGAGTGAGAATATATATAGTACTTCATGTAAAAAATAAAAATAAAAAAATCATGCAATACCTCATGAGGTTCCCTCTCCATTTGTTCGCTTGCTACAAGTTCCCCCATGGGAAAATCCACAACAGTAAACTGTACAATATACATGTACAATTATATATATATATATATATATATATATATATATTTGAGATGAAGATGTACGTGTACATATATAAAGTTATTCTCAATAATATTAAAAAAAAGTTAAACAACTTATTCGAACATTTGAAAAAGGTGTGGATGTTATATCTCGCGTAGCTAAGAATAGTGGATCAAAAAATCCACATAAAAACCTAAATTAAATTTTAAAAGTATAAAATAACTAAAAAAATCAAGATATATTATAATAAAACTTAAATAAACTTCAATTTATAAATTATAACTTTTAAAAAAACATATATATATATATATATATATATATATATATATATATATATAAGTGAAAAATTGAATACTTCTACAGGTGAATATGGAATATCTCCTAAGAGAGGCTCCAAAAGAAAATCTCCAAAAACCTAAAATTCAAAAAATTTAAATAACTCAAGATATATATATATATATATATATATATATAATCTTAAACATAAATTTTAAAGTGAAAATTTGTCCATACTTGTTGTGGATGTAGCACATCTCCTAAAGAAGTAGAAGGTACATCTCCCAAGGAAGGAGGAGGTACCGCCATCCCAAAAACATCGGACGGAATCGAAATCTATTAAAACATTTTATTATTATATATGTACATGTACATGTGTACACAATTATTTATTTTAAATATATCACTTAAAAAACATTTGTCAACATATCTTGATGGTGAGACCCATCTTCATTGTTTGAACCAGAAGCCCCGAACGTGATATTAACATTTTCGCCATTCATCATGTGTGACAACTGCAAATGGTGTTTTAACATATAATGATATATTTTTGTTAGATTAATGTACATACAAATAAATGTATACATGTACATACACATGTATTTATTACAAATTGTACACATGTATGTTTTAAAATAATTGAACCCTAAGGTCATTAACATATACCGTTCCCGTGCCCTCTTCCTCATGAAAAATTAGGTCTTGTCAACCATTGCGACAATTCTTTACATATATTCGGAGATCTTTAACATTCATGTTGTCAATCTCTTCATTTGTCCAATACACAAAATTAGCACGTGCATTCTCACGGGCTCTTTGTCGATTTAGACAAACATCGACTCCACCCAATCCATTGTAAACATTGTCAATCATGACATCCCTTGCTTCTCGATTTATTTGAGAAGTCGCATCCATCTCTGACCGCAAAGTTTCGACCCGAAAAGGTCGACTCACCAATGGCGGCTCAAGACGAGGCAACTCCACATCTCGCCTAGCGCCCCTACGGTCACACAATCGACCTTTCCCCTGACCAAAAAATTCTGACGGAAGGTCATTGTAATTGGGTTTCATTTTCAAAAAAAACTCTGCGTAAAACAACTTTGCAAAATAAACAGGAACCTCGTCGTTCCATGGGAGCCTTCCATAAGCCGCAAGGTGTCTATCATACAAATAGTGAGCTATATTGGGGTGCTTGAAATATTGCACCTTCAGCATTTTTCTTTTTGGCCCTTCCTTGAAATTAAACATTGACTTCGCCATATCTTTTGTAACTCTTTGTTTTACATCCTTCCATTTATCGGGACTCATTACTGTTTCCTTTCTCTTTCTCATGACTTCTACAAATGTATCAGTCGTTGGCCCAATATTTTTTTACACATTTACTATTTCGCCCAATGAATGTGTAATTATTTCGAGGCTTTGTCGACTCTCAGCAGGTAGAGTCAAAGCTACGAAATCTCTTTGCAATTTTGCATGAAGTTGTTGACACCTTTCTAAGGTGCATTGTGCCATGTTTCTTTCCCATGGTATATCAAAAATGTCGGCCAGATACGTTGTGGTGGGTAGACAACCTTCTTTTTTAATGTAGCGTTCTGTCCTGCGTCTATTTTGACCAATATTTGGAACATTTTCAGCCTCTGCATCATATATATATATATATATATATATATATATATATATATAATTTTGTATATTATAAAAAACACATGTAAACAAATTTGTACAAATTCAATGAAAAAAATATTGAAATTGATGGCAACCTAGACGTGGTTGGCTAGCATCTTCTCTACCCTGAAACTGTTGAGAACCTAGCGTTCTGTCCTGCGTCTATTTTGACCAATATTTGGAACATTTTCAGCCTCTGCATCATATATATTCATATATATATATATATATATATATATATAATTTTGTATATTATAAAAAACACATGTAAACAAATTCGTACAAATTCAATGAAAAAAATATTGAAATTGATGGCAACCTAGACGTGGTTGGCTAGCATCTTCTCTACCCTGAAACTGTTGAGAACCATAACGACCCTGCTGAGAACCAGCACCACCAGTCATTGATTGGTCTCCGAGAGAATAAATATCACCACCTTCACACAACCTGTTACCACTTATTGATGGTCTTCTAAGGGGATTTCAACCACCACCAACGAAGCTTCATAAACAAATACGAATTTATAATCAATTGAAAAATACATGCATACATATAAATACACGTGTACATATTCATTGATTAAATTGTGTTAAAACCATGCCACGAGTAGGTGAAACATGGGCATCCATGGCTAGAGTAGAGACCCCTCTTTTCTTATTAGCTCCTAAAAAATAAAAAATGAAATAACAACTAATTTAACTCGCAAAGTTGATAAAAAATCAATTCCATATGTACACACATGTATGGAGATTAAGATTATATTTAAATTTACCATGAACAACTCTCGATTCCGATCCCTGATCTCCCCCTCTCGTAGAGATATGGGATTCTGTTGATCTTCGTCGTTCATCCTCCATGATATATATATCTACGGTGGACATTTACAATTATTTTTTTAAATAACTAATTTAAATTAAATTCAAAATAAATTTTAGAAAATTAATGTAATTTAGTATAAACAAATTATGTAAAACACAACTTTCAAAGCACTAATTAATGTGTGAAACTCAATTTAAGCAAAAAAAAAATTATAAAAATGATAAGTTCACCAAATTGTGTTTTACATGGTGGAAGCACACTTGGTATAAATTCAAAAAAACACATTGTCATTAAAAAAGAAGTGAAACTCCATTTAGACAAATTTGTTTAAGTCCCTGCATTTTAATTTCATAAAAAAATAAAGTTCACCACTTGTTGCAAATGTGAAGTTCACCAAGTTGCGTTTTACATGGTGTGGTGGGAGCACACTTGTTATATAATTGAAAAAAGCACATGGTCATTAAAAAAGACACATTTATAAGTACACAACACACACATATACAAGATATGTTACAATGTCGATCAATAAATTTTGAAGGAGAGCGTCTCAACACTAATTCATCTTTGAGAGATGAATCTTGAATTTTTGAAGAAGAGCGTCTCAAAACTAATTCATCTTTGAGAGACGAATCTTGCATTGGCATTACCCCGTATAATTATAATTCATCTTTGATAAATGAATCCTGAATTTGCATTACCCCACGCAATAAATTAGCAGACATCTTATTCACATTTGTACAATGCCTTATACTAAAAAATTGAAATTGGCTAACAATATTTTTTGATATTCCATGCAGTTCTTTTAGCCTCTCCTTCTTAACTTGGTATATGTCATTCATCTGGTTGCACACAAGTTCAGAATTGGTGAAAACTACAATTCCATTTGATCCATACTCCATCGTTGTTCCAAAGACTTCTATCAATCCAATATAATATGCCTCGTTGTTTGTTGTTCTTCCCAGTGTATTCATTTTCCTTTGAACGACTTTGCTAGTCGCAATATTGGAAAGTACATATGTAATCATTGCATTCCCTGGATTGGGATAGCAAGAAACTTCTATGCATAATTTCCAATTTTAAACCATATTTAATGGTTTTCTTATCCTTAAAAAAAAAACAAATTCAATAAAAATATATATATTAAATTGACATTTATTGCAAATGCATGGGAGAAATGAAAAAATTATATTTATATCTATTCCATAGATTCACTGTAGGAGCATTTACTAGGTATGTCACCTTTCATAAAAGATGAGATCCAGAGGCTACCCGGCCCTTTACAGACTCTGCCTATAGAACTACCATGGATATGAAAATGAAAAACTTTTAATTAGATCTATTCTAGAAATTGAATGTAGGGGCATTTACTATTACGTTAAAACCTATGTTTTGTATCAAATCACTTTTAGTTTCAATGGGAAACTTTTATGGCTAATTTGTGTTTTACATGTTGAATACAAAAGGTTTTTTCTCTCTCATTGTTTGAGACCATGGATATGAAAATGAAAAACCATATACTTGGTTAAAACCTATGTTTTGTATCAAATTACTTCTTGTTTCTAAATATTATATACATGTTGACTATAGCGGCATTTAAATCTATTCCAGAGATTGACTGTAGGGGCATTTACTAGATATGTCACCTTTCATAAAAAATGAGATCCAAAGGCTACCTGCCCTTTACAGACTCTGCCTATAGAACTACCATGGATATGAAAATGAAAAAATTCTAATTAGATCTATTCTAAAGATTGAATGTAGGGGCATTTACTAGATTAGGTTAAAACCTATGTTTTGTATCAAATCACTTTTGGTTTCAATGGGAAACTTTTATGGCTAATTTGTGTTTTACATGTTGAATATAAAAGGTTTTTTCTCTCTCATTGTTTGAGACCATGGAGATGAAAATGAAAAACTATATAATTGGTTAAAACCTATGTTTTGTATCAAATTACTTTTTTTTCTAAATACTATATACATGTTGACTGTAGGGGCATATAGATCTATTCCAGAGATTCACTGTAAGGGCATTTACTAGATATGTCACCTTTCATAAAAGATGAGATCCAGAGGCTACCTGGCCCTTTACAAACTCTGCCTATAGAACTACCATGGATATGAAAATGAAAAACTTCTAATTAGACCTATTCTAGAAATTGAATGTAGGGGCATTTACTAGATTAGGTTAAAACCTATGTTTTGTATCAAATCACTTTTGGTTTCAATGGGAAACTTTTATGGCTAATTTGTGTTTTACATGTTGAATATAAAAGGTTTTTTCTCTCTCATTGTTTGAGACCATGGATATAAAAATGAAAAACTATATAATTGGTTAAAACCTATATTTTGTATCAAATTACTTTTTGTTTCTAAATACTATATACATGTTGAACATAAAAAGTTTTTTTTCTCTCTCATTATTTGAGACCATGGATATGAAAATGAAAAACTTCTATTTAGATCTATTCTAGAGATATGGCTAATTTGTGTTTTACATACATTGAATATAAAAGGTTTTTTTCTCATTGTTTGAGACCGTGGATATGAAAATGAAAAACTTCTATTTAAATCTATTATAGAGATATGGCTAATTTGTGTTTTACATACATTGAATCTAAAAGGTTTTTTCTCTCATTATTTGAGACCATGGATATGAAAATGAAAAACTTCTATTTAAAACTATTCTAGAGATTGACTGTAGGGGCATTTACTCTTAGGTTAAAACCTATGTTTTGTATCAAATCACTTATGGTTTCAATGAGAAACTTTTATGGCTAATTTGTGTTTTACATGTTGAATATAAAAGGCTTTTTTCTCTCTCATTGTTTGAGACCATGGATATGAAAATGAGAAACTTCTATTTAGATCTATTCTAGAGATATGGGTAATTTGTGTTTTACATACATTGAATATAAAAGGTTTTTTCTCTCGTTGTTTGAGATGATGGATATGAAAATAAAAAACTTCTATATTTAAAACTATTCAAGAGATTGATTGACTTGTAGGGGCATATACTTTTAGGTTAAAACCTATGTTTTGTATCAAATCACTTATGGTTTCAATGGGAAACTTTTATGGCTAATTTGTGTTTTACATGTTGAATATAAAAGGTTTTTTTCTCTTTCATTGTTTGAGACCATGGATATGAAAATGAAAAACTATATACTTGGTTAAAACCTATGTTTTGTATCAAATTACTTTTTGTTTCTAAATACTATATACATGTTGATTGTAGAGGCATTTACTGTAGGGGCATTTAGATCTATTCCAGAGATTGACTGTAGGGGCATTTACTAGATATGTCACCTTTCATAAAAGATGAGATCCAGAGGCTACCTGGCCCTTTACAGGCTCTGCCTATAGAACTTGTAGAAGTTAACACTACATGTCCCAATTATACCCTCTGAAGGGTGTAGAGAACCCGTGGAATCACTCAAACTACTTTAAAGTTTGATGATGAGCTACTTGGTAAGAAAAATAACTTGAGGAGGTAGATAATCCTAAATATGTTTGTAGGCTAAATAAGGAACTATATGGACTTAAACAACCACCAACAACATGGTAGTATTTAAGTTAGACGAGTACCTTAAAAAATGTGTTTCAAGGGGCTAATAATAATCTATGGATAAAGGCTCATGGTGATGAATTACTAATTATGTTTGTGTATGTGGATTATATTATGTTTAGAATCAATAAAAATCATCTAGTAAAATATTTTGTGTTTCAAGGGGCTAATAATAATCTATGGATAAAGGCTCATGGTGATGAATTACTAATTGTGTTTTTGTATGTGGATTATATTATGTTTAGAATCAATAAAAATCGTCTAGTAAAATATTTTGGTGAAGAGATGAAATTTGAATTTGAGATGTGAATGATTGGAGAACTTATCTTTTACTTAGAACTACAAGCCATAAATTATACAAAATTCAATAGGCATATCCATTTCTCAATATAAATACCTAAAAGATATGTTGAAAAGTTTGAAATGGAATACTATAAACCTAAGTGAATATCCATATCAATTGGATGCAAGTTATGTGCAGATGATGGATGATGAATGAGGTGATGTTGATCATAACCTTTACATCTTTATGATAGGAAGCTTGATATACATAACAAGGTTTAGACTAGATATAATTTTGGAATTCAAGTTATGTGTAGATGATGGATGATGAATGACCTAAGTGAATCTCCATATCAAATTGGATGGAAGTTATGTGCAGATGATGGATGATGAATGAGGTGATGTTGATCATAACCTTTACATCTATATGATAGGAAGCTTGATATACATAACAATTTTTAAACTGGATATAATTTTGGAATTTATATTATTTGGAATATTTCAATCAACAACTAAACAGAGTCATCTATTACCAACAAATAGATATTAAGATACTTGAAAGAGACTACAAACAATGGACTATAGCACCCAAAAGGTGAGAAAGTCATCTATTACCAACAAACAGATATTAAGATACTTGAAAGAGACTACAAACAATGGACTATAGTACCCAAAAGGTGAGAAATTTACATTGACAACATATAGAGATTCAACTAGGCTTGTGTGGATGACATGAAAAGTACAAGTGGACAATGTATAATTCTACTTAGGAAGAGTCTTCGGTTTAATGGTTAAGCAAGAAAGAGTCATTACTTTCTCTATCTAGAGTAGAAGAGTCGTTACTTTCTCTATCTAGAGTAGAAGTGGAATATAAAGTAGTTACTTCTTTTTGAGTGTTTTTTATGAAATGGGCTCTACAAGATATTAAGGTAAATTTCAGTGAACCTATATATCTATTAAGTGTTTCAATACAAGTGTAATAATAATTTCAAAAATAAAATATTCTACTTCCTTCAATCACTAAACATATCATCATAAAGTACCACTTCCTCACACAACAAGTCTTTGAAAAAATAGTGAAGATGGAATACATACCCACAAAGCCTCTTGTTAGAGAAGCACTTGAATATGTGATGAACAAATTAGGGATAGTTCTTGTAAATTATCTTGTTAGAGAACCATTTGAATATGTCAGAAACAAATTAGGGATGGTTCTTGTAAATTATTGTCACTTATTTGACTTCAAAAGAAGAGCCTATGAAATTTAGTGCAATATCCATGTGGGAGAGTACACAATATCTAAGGGGGAGAATACAATATAAGGAAGAAATAAAAAGAGTAACAAAAAGCATATAATTGTGTCAATAATTTGAAGTAGTCAAGAAGCATAACAAAGGACCATCATCAAATTCAAATTGAAAGATCAAGTAGTCTTCTTCATCAAGAAGCAACATTAACTAGGCTCATCATTTAAAGGGTTCATTTTTTAATGAAAAAATTTATGAAAAAAAAATACGTGTATATGTATATATAATTTATATAAACATGTTCCAAAATATTCTCAAATGTACACAGTGATATTATAAATTTTCATATCTAATTAATAGATATTGAAGATGAGTCTAGCTCATTTTTTATTGGCATGATCATAACATTCTCAAAAGCTCCTCCTGAATCTAAAAATGAATATGGAATGAGTCATTGTACATTATGATAAATCTTGTATTTAAATGACATTTGATCTATGAATAATATGGAATGAATCATTGTACATTATGATAAATCTTGTATTTAAATGACATTTGATCTATGAATAAAAAAGAAAATGGGATCTCTTCATGTATATATATATGTGTGTGTGTGTGTGTGTGTGTGTGAAATAAAAAGCAAAGGTAATTCCACCAAGCCTAAAGGAGCATGTTGTTTGATACTCCCAAAGGACTCCCACCTATTCGTGATCATGATCATGCAATTCATTTGATTCCAGGAAGTGTTCCTCCAAACATCCGACCTTACAGATATCCTTATGTCCAAAAGAGTGAAATTGAACGTATGATTGCAGAAATGTTAGAGGCTGGTATAATTCAACCTAATCAAAGTTCTTTCTCTACTCCAGTAGTATTGGTGCACAAGAAGGATGGATCATGGCGCATGTGTCCGGATTATAGGGAGCTCAATAAGCTCACTATTAAAGATAAATTTCCCATTCCTGTGATTGATGAATTTGTTGGATGAATAACATGGAGCAATTTCTTTTACCAAGTTGGATCTTCGTTCAGGATATCATCAAATTAGAATGAAGACTGAAGATATTCTGAAAACAGCATTTCGAACTCATGAGGGTCATTATGAATATTTGATCATGCCTTTTGGCCTTACCAATGCACCTTCTACATTTCAAGGGTTGATGAATTTCATTTTCAAACCCTTCCTTAGAAAATTTGTGCTAGTATGTTTTGATGATATACTAATCTACAGCAGGTCTTTGAAGGATCATGTTCAACATGTTGACAGGGTGCTCAAACTATTGGAGGAGAAACAATTATATGCAAAAACATCCAAATGTTTCTTTAGAGTACAAGAGGTGGAATATTTGGGTCATATTGTATCGCACGAGGGTGTTAAGGTAGACCCTAACAAAATTAAAGCCATTAAGGAATGGAAAGTCCCCACAACCATAAAGCAGTTGCGTGGATTTCTCGGTTTAACAGGGTACTATCGCAAGTTTGTTAAGATTTATGGGAGAATAGCAGCATCTCTAACAACATTATTGAAGAAAGATGCATTTTCATGAACTCCTTAAGCAACTAAGGTGTTTGAACATCTTAAAGAGGCAATGTGCCTAGCACCAGTCTTAGTTACACCAGACTTCACAAAAACCTTTATTGTGGAATGTGATGCCTCAAGAAATGGAATTGGTGTTGTTTTAATGCAAGAAGGAAGACCCATTGCTTTTGAAAGTCGTTTAATCAAAGGAAAGTATTTACAAAAGGCTATTTATGAGAAGGAAATGTTGGCAATACTACATGCACTAAAGAAATGTAGACCTTACCTAATGGGAAGACACTTCAAGGTAAAAATTGATCATGATAGTCTTAAACACTTTTTGGAATAAAGACTATCTTCGAAAGAGCAGCAAAAGTGGGTCACAAATATGTTGGGTTATGACTTTGAAATCATCTACAAAAAAAGGAATCTAAATGTTGTTGTAGACGCACTCTCAAGAAAGGATGAAGAGGTGGAAGCATTGCTTTGTGCCATTTCTATTATCCAACCAGACTGGATAACCGAAGCAAGGGATGAATGGAAGAAGGACGAAGAAGTTTGAATACTCATTTAAAAGTTGCAGCAAGATCCTCGTACATCGGATACAGTTAATTGGAAAAATGATTCCTTATGGTACAAAGATCGCTTATATATTTGCAAGAATACCCAACTAAAACAAAAGATTCTTTTGGAATTGCACACTTCTCCTTTAGGAGGACACTCAAGAATTTTAAAAACTTACTACAGGGTGAAGAAAGAATTTATTTGGGATGGCCTTAAATCTGATATTCAAAATTTTGTGGCAGAATGTTTGGTTTGCCAGAAAAATAAAGTTGAGACAATTAAGACCCCGAGTCTTCTACAACCTTTATCCATTCCAAGTCAACGTTGGGAGGAGATTTCAATGGATTTTATCACAGGTTTACCTAAGTCCGAAGGAAGTAGTGTCATCATGGTGGTAGTTGATAGACTTACCAAGTATGCATACTTTTGTGCATTATCTCATCCATTTAAAGCAAGTACAGTTGCTATTGCATTTATGGAAACTATTCAAAAGCTACATGGAAACCCGGAGATTATTGTAAGTGACAGGGATCCCATTTTTACAGGAAATTTTTGGACGGAATTATTTTCTTGTTTGGGTACTCAACTAGCTCATAGCTCATCTTATCATCCTCAATTCGATGGTCAAACAGAGATAGTGAATAAATGTTTGGAAGGCTATCTTCGTTGTTTTGTATCCGATAAGCAAGAAAAATGGGTCGAGTGGTCACCTCTCGCTGAATGGTGGTATAACACTTCCTTCCATACTGCAGCAAAAATGACCCCATTTATGGCACTTTATGGATATCATCCACCGCCCATCACATCTTCTTTAAAGGAAAATTCTAGGGTTCAAGCAGTGGAGGATCACATCGAGCATCAACAAGAAGTTCTCCAACTCTTAAAGGATAACCTAAATTTGGCACAAAATCGAATGAAACAATAGGCAGATCAACATCGCAGTGAGAAGTTTTGATGTGGGAGACTGGGTATTTTTACAACTACAACCATACAAACAAATGTCCCTCAAGCAAGCTAAGAAGGATAATAAATTAGCGCCAAAGTATTATGGTCCTTACAAGGTGTTGCAAAAGATTGGTACTATGGCATACAAATTGGAGCTTCCTATTTCTTTGCGAGTGCATCTAGTTTTCCATGTTTCATGCTTAAAAAAGGTTATAGAGGACAAACTTCCAGTTCAAACAATATTGCCAGAACTTGATGAAGAAGGAAAATCCATATTGGAACCTGAAGCAGTCACAGAAACAAGAACTCGACAGCTACGAAATCGATCAATTTCATAGTATCTCATCAAATCGAAGAACTTACCCACTGAAGGTTCTACATGGGAGGATGATAATTTTATACAGAAGCACCTGAAGCTACTCAAGCGTTTAGGACAACACTTTTTTGAAGGAGAGGAGCATGTTAGGTCCTTATATTACTAGTATAGTCCCTTATTGTTGTTAGTGTAACCCCCTTATTGTTATTGTTATACCCCTGTAACCCCCATATTGTTATTATTGTGCCCTTACATTATTATTGTTAGGTCGGCTAGGATTACATTGTGGCCCCACTAGGATTACATTGTGGCCCCATGGACTCCTATATATAGAGGGAGGTTTTATCATTTGTATCATCCAAGAATTTTTCATTCATGTAATGTATTGGAGGTTGCCCCCTCAAAGTGGCTTATTTTTAAGGCGTTGATATCTCTTTTCTTCTATTTTTTGAGCTGGTTTCACAACAGCTCCTCGCTCGTCCCGACTTCCTGCCGAGTGTATCCCCTTGTCTCCCTCCCCTAAGCCTCCTTTCTCCAGTGCTGCTAGATGTTGGTTCTAACTTTTTTTCTTGCTTCCCTGGCAGGACAACCTCATCATTGTGTCGGCTTTGAATGGTGACGTTGATGCTGACATTCCAGCCTTCAACTCTTTGGTTGTAACGACCCCTCGTTTCCAGAAGCAAGGAACTTCACGTTTTATGAAAAAGCGGATGAAATCTTGAACATTGCCATTAGCGCCCCGCAAGCTCGCTCTAGAGCATTGCAGTTTGCGTACGGTGGCCTTATTGGGAAATTTATGGGTCTTTGGCCATCACCCCATTTAGTGTGTTCCTAGATAGAAAATAATTGGAAGCCTTTTATTCAAGGAAAATTTATGTCAACCTTTTGTGGGAAGGGATTCTTTACTTTATTTTTTTAGAACAGGTTGGACAGAGAACTGGTGTTCAGAAGTGGCCCATATTTCATGAGAGCTCTGAGGCTATGTCCAAGTTTCAACCCAGAATGTGATGTCCAGTCCCCCATTCTGGTCTGGGTTAAGCTCCCATTCCTTCCACTCCATTAATGGAATGATGCTACATTTCGTTTGATTGGCAATGCATTGGGAAGATATATATACTGTGTTGAACCAAAAGATGGATTATTCTCCTATGCTCTAATTTGTGTAGAAGTTGACCTTGAAAAAGGCCTACCTGTGGTGGTAAATATCCATATGGATAATGGGTTCCATTTTTAGGAAGTGAACTACGACCAACTTCCCTTTAAATGCAAGTTGTGCCATGAATATGGGCACTTTGCAAAACAATGTCCTAAGCAACAGGGAAACCATGAACAGCAAGGAGAAGCAAATGAGCAGTGGCAAAATGCCAAGAAGAAGAAAAGGAATAACAAATAGAATAATGGAACTGGGGCAACCTCTACCTCAAACCTCAGGAAAGAAGGCATATCTCAAAGCAAACCATCTCCCCCATTGGAAAAATAAGTTTGCAGTTGATGATGGGGAGCCTAGAGTTCATGCAAAGGTCTCCCACCCTCCTTCGACTTCGATGCAGAACCTAGTTCATCCCACAAGCCCAGAAACATCTAGCAATGCAAAAGAAACTAAAAATGAAGAGGATGAAGAAGAAGGTTTATTATCCTGGAAATAAATAGCAATAACAACAATGCCAGCAAGCTCGGAGATGAAAAGTCAGATAGCATGCAAATAAGGGATATAGAAAGAAAGACAAGAATATTAGGGCTGAAAACAAATAAAGAAATAAGGAAGGAAAAGAGAAAAGGATAAGGAACTAGGCTTCCAACACACAATCCCACAACAATTAGCAGAACTGGGAACCAAAGGAGGAAATAAAGGAAATGTAGTTGGCCCTGTAAAAGGGACAACGACCTCCAAAGGTAAATAATGAAGGTTATCTCCTGTAATTGTAGGGGTTTTGGTTCCAGAAAACAAATAATGGAGGTGAAGTCCTTAATACAAAAAGAAAAACCAGATGTCGCAATGTTCCAGGAGACTAAATTGAGCGAGACTGACATCTCCTCCACTCACCCTTCTCTGTGGCGACTCATAAAATAGAATCCAATAGTTCGAGAAATGCTTCGAGATGCCTCTGCATAATGTGGAATCCTGCAAAATTACAATTGGTAAGTTCTTTGAAAAATACCCATTAGATAGCAACCTCTTTCAATATTTTAGAGCTAAAACAAAATGTTTCAGTAATAAATATATATATATATATATGTCTGTCCACTTTAGAGAAATACAAGAGTGTTGGAAGACATTAATGGAATTAAAAGAATATTAGTATGGGAGTAATTGTATACTTGGGGGAGACTTCAACACTACCCTGGGTCAAAATGACAAAAGAGGAGGCTCCTTGGTTAGAGATGCTTCCCAATAAGACATGGAAGACTTAATCCTTAACCTTTGACTCTTTGATGTAAAACCTCATAAATTCCTTTATACCTAGAACAATAAGCACATTGGGCCAAGTCACATTGCTGCTAGACTCTACCGTTTTCTTGCCTCTGTTGTTTGCTCATGCAAAACCTCTATCTAAAATCCTTCATTCTCCCTTGGTGTGATTCAGACCATCGTACTATCAGCCTTCTAGTCTCTTCCTCCATTAAACTTGGCATTATTCCCTTCATATTTTCTTGTCTCTTACTTTGTAGGCTTATCTTAACAGTTTATAGCCATCCCAAACTAGTAAGGAAGAGAAGTCAATGGTTCTACTGCTAGCCATCCCAAACTTTGAAGGAAGGGAAGCCAATGGTTGTACCGATAGAGCAAAGAAAGTGATTGTGTGAATTTAACGTACAGTGTTTTTGGAATTGCATATGATTAATAGGATTTTAAGGGTACATAATGGTGGTGAGTTTAATAATTCAATGGAAGGAATTTTAAACTTGAGTCAAGTTTTTCTACACTAAATTGGGGGAAAAAGTGGTAGTATGAATACTTTATTTCTTGTAACAAGTGGGATTGAGTCATTCTTCTTATGCAATCAATGTTATTAGCACATTGTGATAACATTAAAGCTCTCAAATTATACCATCTCAATGAAAAAAACTATATAATTCCAACTATTTTTTATTATCCTATGCATTTGTTTTTTATTAGGGTTTAGAAATCAAGGTGTACACATGTGAGAATTGCAGTAGCAACCCCCTTTTCATATCGTTTTTAATTATAGTTTTAAATATATAAATCAATCCATTTCTCTAAAACCTTAAAGTACTAGAATTATGTCATTTGAACAAAATCAATTCCAACAATTCTTCTAAATTTCTGATCAAACTTTTGCCAAAAAATAACCAATAAAATGTATAAAAAAAATAAGAAACATTGAATATGCATACATTTTTTTCAACGTATCTCAAATGTTGACTTTGAGATTTCAACTCTTATTGTAACTGTTTTTCTTCTGAATTTCTGATCAAACTTTTTCCAATACTAACCAATAAAATGTATAAAAAAAAAATATAAAACATTGAATATGTATACATTTTTTCAACGTATCTCAAATGTTGACTTTGAGATTTCAACTCTTATTGTAACCATTTTTTTGAAAGCTATTGGTTGAAACGAGAACCAAAAGAAGTCATTCTACCTTCTAAGCAAAGTTTTATTACCATATTCGAACGAATATTCTTTAGCATCCAATCAAACGATTTGCCATCTTATTGGTCTTATATCGAGGCATATCAAGGTAATACTTATATACATCTTATATATTTCATGTTACTTCAAGATCTCTTCTTGAACCTAAAGGTAATGCTAGCATTAGTCATTAAGCATTTAATGTTTAAGATATCATTTTGTGGACACAACATGTATCCTTATATCAACCATGAGGTAGTATATCGACCATGAAAACAAGTGGCTCGTGCAGGGTTTGCCTATATCTAGGATAAAAACAAGTGCCTTGTGCTGGTGAAAACAAGCAGTTTGCATGCAAGTCGTTGAAAATCAATCTCGTTGTCGAGGTTGGGCAATTAATCTTCAATCTTCGTAGTCTTCTTCCTGAGATACAAGGAGACGGAGACGGAGACAGAGACAGAGAGTTAAATCCATAGTTGGGTCTATGCTTCTCTAATAACTAGTGATGTTTCTATGCTTCTCTTGCAATTGGTGAAGGGTTGCAACTGGTTATGTTTTGTTAAATTTGGAAACTAGGGCCAAATTCCACTCTGGTTTGTTCAGTTGATGGAAATAATAATCCCATTGAATTCCTCTTTTCGAGAGGACTAAAATCGATCTAAATATCGCCAAATTCATACAAGGAAAATATTTGTTTATTCAATAAGAAATTTTGTAAGTCATGTTTTCATTTTGGCGAGAAAAGTCGAAATTTTTAATTTTTAATTTCCCTCCAAATATTAAGATCAAAGTATCACATTCATTAGCAAAAATAGATGTCCTCCAACCTCATTCGCACAATCATCCTATGAGCTCCTATATCAAAAACGAAGGCAGCGGATCTAGAGCTAGGGCAAGGAGGCATCTAGCACGAGTTTGGGAGAACATTGTCTTCCTCTTAAATGCAGATGTCTGGCAGCGAAAGGCAAGAGTCTAGGTCAACGTGGAGGTGCTTAAGGGTTGATTCATGATGGTTTAGCGCAACAGACCTCTGGCCACATCACTAGCAAAGAAAGGCAGCAGAAGTATGGGTTAGCATGGAAGCGTTTGAGGCAGCGGACCTCTAAGCCACATCAAGACACAATAGCAGAAGTATTTTGGGTAAGTTTATATGCTTGCTTTATGGATTGTCATCACTGTTCAGTAGGTCGTAAGGCTGAGCTTATATAGCGTCCCAATTGGGGACTATTTTGTGAGCCATGTAACCTTATTCACCCTAGCCATAGCAAGCCTCATATGATTAAAGGATAGCGAAGGTTGAATCAAGGTGGTCTCAAACCCTAGGCAGACCGCATTCAATTACGTATCAGATCTAAGGAGTAATATGTGATGTTTCTAGGTTTACATAGAACATGAAGGCAGCGTTGAAGGGTTGTTAGTATCAATATATATTCAAGCTGGATTAGAGTCACTATGATACCTTATCATTGTATCTTGGAGTTGAATTGGGATCTCTATGATACCTTAGCCTAAGCTCTCAAACCATGTTAATTTATTTGAAGGGATTCTTGGTTGAAGACTGAGCTCTGGGAGCTCCTGTGGGCTTGGGGTACTTATTGAGCTATGAGCGACCATAAGGTGAGTGGTTCACCTTCCCCTAGTGGTGTGTTGTGTACAGGGTGACTGGTTCACCTCCCCCTGTGATACCCCATGATGGTTGACATATGTGTAGGGTGAGTGATTCATCTTCCCCTACTGTTGGTGACATGTGCATAGGATGAGTGGTTCACCTTCTCCTATGAAAAATGAGCAGGATGAGAGGTTCACCTTCTCCTACGAATACCCCAGTGAGAGATGCATATAGGCATCCGTTAACATGTTAGTGGGATGTGGTTCATCCTTTCCCCACATGTAGGATGCTCATTCCCCATGATTGATAGTTGACATGTCGATGGGATGTGGTTCGTCCTTTCCCCACATGTAGATTTCTTCCTACTATTGTTGTTTTGCATGCGTGTAGGAGGTGGTTCGTCCTTTCCCTACACTTTGTGTTGTGCAAACGTGTAGGAGGTGGTTCGTCCTTTCCCTACATATGATTGTGATGTGTGTTTGTAATATGTGGATTATCCTTTCCCTACGTGTGATTGAGTGCAAGATGTGATATATTCTTTCCCTGTGGTGTTCCTGCAACATCCTACCCATGTAGTCCAGGACACATGGGAAGTACCTCTCATATGGCCAATGAGTTGGGAAATGAGGATAGAAACCATAGCACTATCAATGGACGCATCGTGTATTGTCGTACTCTCTATAATGCTAAGATGCATGGTGTTCAACAACTTGATCTGGGATCAAGTCTGATTGAAATTCTACCTCTAGATTGACTTTGGGTCAATGGAGAGTGGCAAGGTCTTGTGACTCACTCTCGATCAATTCTTCTACATTATTCATATAAATGTTCAACATAGTAGAGAAGAGAGTCAGATATGGTTCATGATGATAGAGATGGTTCATGATGGCATGATGATCTATGGCAGCAAATGGATTGGTAAGGGGAATTCTCCCTAGTTGAGAGGGAGTGTTAAATTTGGCAACTAGAGCCAAATTACACTCTAGTCTGTTCAGTTGTTGAAAATAATAATCCCATTGAATTCCTCTTTTCGAAAGGACTAAAATTGATCTAAATATCGTCAAATTCAGACAAGGAAAATATTTGTTTATTCAATAAGAAATTTTGTAAGTCGTGTTTTTGTTTTGGTGGGAAAAATCGAAAATTTTAATTTTGAATTTCCCTCCAAATATTAAGATCAAAGTATCACATTCATTAGCATAATAGATATCCTCCAATCCAGTAAGTTATGCACCAAACTTACTTGTGATGTTATAGGCATCTAATTTTGTATCAACTATTTTGGTCTTCGTAGATGTCTGTTTTGGCAGTATTTGGTTTTTTGAAACCCTGATTAGTAGTGAACACTACCAGCACATGTAACATGTAACTTATCTATTAATGAAAAGTTACGAATTTTTCCTTTGTGAAAAATAGATATCCTCCAACCTCGTTCGCACAATCATCCTATGAGCTCCTATATCTGAAAGAGGGCAGCGGATCTTGAGTTAGGGCAAGGAGGCATCTAGCACAAGTTTGGGGAGAACATTGTCTTCCTCTTAAATGCATATGCCTAGCAGAGAAAGGCAGCAGGAGTCTGGGTCAGTGTGGAGGTTCTTGAGGGTTGATTCATGATGGTTTAGGGTAGCATACCTCTGGCCACATCACTAGCAGAGAAAGGCAGCAAAAGTATCGGTTAGCATGGAAGCGTTTGAGGCAATGGACCTCTAAGCCACATCAAGATGCAGTAGCAGAAGTATTTTGGGTAAGTTTATATTCTTGCTTTATGGATTTTCATCATTGTTCAGTAGGTTGTAGGACTGAGCTTATATAGCGTCCCAATTGGGGACTATTTCGTGAGCCATGTAACCGTATTCACCCTAGCTGCAGCAAGTCGCATATGATTAAAGGATAGCGAAGGTTGAATCAAGGTGGTCTCAAACCCTAGTCAGGTCACATTCAATTCTATATCATATCTAAGGAGTAATATGTGATCTTTCCAGGTTTACATAGAACATGAAGGCAGTGTTGAAGGGTTGTTAGGATCATTATATCTTCAAGTTGGATTAGAGTTACTATGATACCTTATCACTGTATCTTGGAGTTGAATTAGGATCTTTATGATACCTTAGCCTAAGCTCTGAAGTATTGAACAACAATAGTGTATTATGTGTCTGCTTTAGCATTTGAGGCCATCTACTTTCAAAATATTCCAAGTCAATTATGACTTTGAATTGATGTCCTCTCTCTCTCTCTTTTTGTTGAATAATTAAATAATAAGAAGAATTGATCTAGGGTTTTCCCCATCCTGGGGTTTTTCCCTAGCTAGTGCCAATATTTGTGCTCTTTGGTCTTGGCTTGTCTTCTGCATTGATGTTGTATGTTCTTTCTTTAGTTACCGTTATAATATGATTGCTAATCTGGAATAAAGAATGGCTCATGGGGTAACTATCTCAAGCAAAGAACATGTTAAATAAATTAACATGTTTCTATGCTCCTCTCTTGCAGTTGGTGAAGGGTTGCAACTGGTGATGGGTTGCAACTGGTGATGAAGGGTTGCAACTAGTGATGTCTCCATGGTTCTCTTACAACTCACTAATTCTCCTAAGTATATTTCCTTTGTTGCCTTGTGCTTAGGCTGGTAAAAGCACTGGACCCGACACTTGTCTCTACCCAATCTATGTGAGCATGATTGGCTTGAACTTTAGATAGCTTTGATCAAGTCATATCTGGTTGATTCATAGGTTTGTAAAGGATGGATCGCCTTACCTCGCAAATAAAGCACTGACGCATTGGAACTGCCATTTCCTCTTCCAACACGGTTAATTTGCGAGGATTTTCTTAAAGTCTTCCTATACAGTTAATTTTTTCTCGCTCCAGAGGCATTAAAACCTGAGTTCTTAAACGCTTTGTTCTGGTTCATTGTCGAGTAAAATGAGGTTTTAAGGTTTGTTGATGACGCGGAACTAAGTCATAGTTCATTTTTGAGTAAAATTAGGTTTTAAGGTTTGTTGATGAAGAAGAACTAACATATAAATCATTTGTGCAGGTTACCCTCAAGGATACCCCCAAGGTTATCCTCAAGCTTATCCACAACAAGCACCGCCTGTACAGGCGTCGCCAGCTTACGGGTCGCCACAGCGACAGTGACAGTGGCAGCAGCAGCAGGGCTTTCTGGAGAGATGGTATGCAAATCCTCCTTTCCTTTTCTTTGAACTTCATTGCAATAAATTTTCTAGAATTTTTATTATGGTTTGTATGTTAATTGGGGCTTTTGTATTGGAAATTTTGGTTGCAGCCTAGCAGCTCTGTGTTGTTGTTGCCTTCTGGATGAGTGTTGTTACAATCCAACTGTAATATGTGACTGGTGAAAAAGAGATACTTATGAATTTATCTAGTGTCATATTTATGCCAAAGCTTCTAGGGTTTCTACCTACTCTCCTCTTTTGTATGAATTTATATTATAATATCAATCTATGTGATATCAGAGGCATTGAAATATTGAACAGCTTTCTTTAGAATTCAAAACTGGGAATTCAAGGTAAAGATTCTCTATCTAATAATAACTTACAAGTACATTGTTTCAACAATAAAACAATATTATTTATTAGTTGTCATCAGAATCTCTTAAAGAAATTAGCGTTGATCTAATTGTTTATTACATATTTTTTTTTCTATTTTGTGACAAGTATCTTGAATCTTACTCATTTGGACTCTCTGGTTGAAGTTGTCTAATTTGTCTGTTGTCTGATCTGAGATATGCTCTCCGAAAAACTACGAATTTCCTTAATAAAAGAGTGCCTCTCGCCATTATTAGCTTAGAGTGGGCTCTATTTACATAAGAGTGCCTCTCGCCATTATTAACTTAGGGTGGACTGTAGTCAATATAGATCTGCAGTGTGTGTCTTTTATATAGTGTGGATCTTTGCGCAACTTTCTTTGCTTGATGATAGCATAATAGAAGGCGTTTGAAGGTTTGGCCTGGGAAAGAGCAAATTGTGGCAACTCCTGGGAGAGAATGAAAATTCTATCGGCAATGTGTTTGAGACAAAGGATTTCTCTCACTTCTAATTTGGTTTCCAGTCACCCCCTTATATAATGTGTTATCATTTGTACGAGGGTTTGGTGACCTGCAAACGAATCTAGCTAAGGCATCAGGTGGACTAGGCGAGGGGAGCTAGCTAAGGCATCAAGTGGACTATGAGTGAACTAGGTGAGAGGGAGGTGGATTCGAGCCCTGAGTTTTGTAGCATATTAGCATGAAATCCATTTGCTCTCCATATGTCATATTAGCATGACATAACGTTAAGTGTCATGGTCAAAGTTCACATGCTATGTTGTGGATACAAAGAGGTGAAGAACATGGCTTTCATGCAAGGGCCCACATGGTCCATCGAGGTCGTTTTTTTTATATATTGTTTCATATTTTTTAACTCTTAATCTATTGAGAAGTTCCTGATGAATTTGTCTTATCTGCTTCGAAACAGAGAAACCATTATAATCTGCTGGATGAATTTCAATTTCGATATTGACAAAATTACATACAGACAAGGATCTTTTGTCTGCTCCAAAAGAGCAAATAACATTAGATTCAGCTGGATGGATTTCAATTTTTATATTGACAAAATTCCATACAGAGAAATCCTTCTAAAAAGTATTAGAAAATAGGCTAAGAATGGCTATTGCTACCTGTCAAGAGGCCATGAACGGAAGCGTTCAACAGGCTAATTAAAGTTATTCTCCTTCGTAATAACTTTCTGCAAAATTAAAGAAAAATGTTGGCTGATTTCAAAACAGTGCTCGCAAGGATTGAGAATTATAGCAAAAAATTTCCTCTGTTTTATACAAAAAAATTATGGCATGGAGTGTACTTTTTTTGCGATTAGAAGACCTTATTACAGCGTTTGTTATACACTAGCACCAGTGCTGGCAAGGTCTGAAAATTTAGCAGACATTATTGTATGTTAAAGTAGCAACTTATCAAACCCTGATGAATGTAGCAGTCGAAGGACCAGGAAGGTTATTAAAGTCTTTCGAGCAACCAATCCCATCAGGTAAGCAATCAAGTCAAGGATTGATTACCTAATCAGGGGTTGTGTGCCTCAAATGTATTAATATTGCTTGATGCTACAATCATCATGGTTTTGAATCATTCCCCTAGAAATTGTGTTCACAACATTGAGATCAGATGGCTGCAACATATTTTTTTTATAAGCGTTTCTAGTGTCTATGATTCTTGGGCGTGTATTATTTGATATGGAAAATATGTGCTACTGGAGAATATGAAGTTGGCTGGAGGCTCAAAAATTCCATCCCTATCATAAGAGTGATTTCATTTTGTTGCATGATCTGTTGTTGTGGTTGCAGATACACATCGAGGGGCTTTGCCAGCCCAGCAGCCCAGACTCTTGTGGTATCCTCAATGGCTGGTGGTTAAAACCGGTCGGTCAATCACCTATCTTAAGCCTTATTCAGATGGGTTATCATACGCCTTCATGGTCCTCCTAACAGTCCCTCTGAAGCATACTCTCTTTTTTTCAAAAATGTATCCATAAATGGCCTTAATAAGTTTAAGTTAATCATCCCATGGGATTCTACTGAAAAAATGAAAAAATACAGTTTTCTTCCTTTATCATTAAAATTGCACCACATGTTTGAAGGTACGGCCATTTTGAATTTATTTCACATATGCCCACTAGAACTAGCAGACTAGAATCAATAATGGATATGGTGGACCTCTTGAATCCAAACAAGAAGCCCTTCTGAAAGTTTACTAGCAGAAATATTTATCCAAAAATTGCAACTGCCAAATTTATCATCATCTTCAGATTTGCTCATCGGAAGCTCCAGGTTATTGATATTCTATATTGGGGAGAAGACAATTTCATCTGTGAACATTGAGACTCTGGTATTCTAATCTCTAAGAGCTCAATCTCAGGTAGAAGATCACTTTTCTCCTTATGCAGTGCTCTATGGAAAATTGCAGTTCCTAGTGCCTTTGTTTTAAAACATGTCTCAGCTGGGCTTTTTGGCTTTCCATTTTTGTTCCCAAAAGCTTGACTTTTGGACTGTTATTTTGAATACCCCTTGGCCACTCTATAAATCCCTTAATGCCTCTAGTAATGTGAGGATTGTTGGCATCTCGTGAACTCCATGTCCCAAGATTGGAGGGACTGTACGCCCCATCAACACACTGTCAGCCAGGAGAATTCACAAATATTGAGCTCTTTGTGCATACAAGCACATTGTTTTATGTTGGAATTGTCTTGTAGCAATCCCACTTTCCAGAGTTGGGCCTCCCAATCTGCCCTGTAGGTTACTTTTTCGTTTTCAATTTCCCTTCTGTAGTATGGTGGGAATCAATTTATGTGATGACAATTGCATAATATTCATTATCTTCCCAATCTGTTCCACTTTTTGTATAACTACCATCTGTTGCATCTCCATTCAAAGATTTTTTGCTCTCTCGAGGAGCACTGCTTGATTCCTGCTCATCTCCCTCACTTGTCTAGTCCTAGAGGCTTTCTTCCTCTCTTTGGTCTTCATCTCCCATGGCATGTGTACGTCATTCTTCTTCTCCAATTTTTATATCTTGATGGATTCTCATTGAGTTTCTAGTAAATCCATGGCTCTCAGGAGTTACTGTGACAATCTTAAAGGTATGGCTCCTGGGGCCGTAAGATCCATCCTCTAGATTCCATCCAATCCTAGAATCAGATATCTCATTATTAACTTTGAATGGGTTCAAATCTCCAAAGGCAGTGAAAACATCCTCTGAATTTGGAGTCTGATAAGAGAACTCCTTAATGTCTTGAACCTGTATTGAACTTGCAGCCTCTCTAAGCAATTATGCATCTTGCATATCCACATCAGCTACAGAGGCAGTGCCACTACCTTGTAATGTCATTTTAGAATTTATAAATGCTTCCAAATCTTCTCGTAGTTTATCTAAAGCTGAACTCTTCTCTTCTAATACCAAATTTGCTTTTATCAGCTTCAACTGAACCCTCTGTTCACGCCACACCTCTGCCATCTAGAGCATTTTTCGTTCTTCCTCAACTTCTTCCCTAAATTTTATAGATTCCAGTTTTAGTTATTCTACTTGAGCTTTGTCTATGCCAATCTCTCTTTCCAATTCATCACAGACATCCTCTATGAGTTGCCTCGCCTTCCTTTCTTTCTCAAGATCTTGCAAAGATCTCATTATCGTAATTTTTTCCTCTGCAAACTCTTTTGCTAATTTTCCATTAAGTATTTCCATCCTTCTCTTTTATTTCCTTTCATTGCTCAGTTCCTCCTTCATAGCGCCGATCATTGCCTTGATTTTCTCTTGTTCCTTACTCTGTCATATGCCTCTTTCCTCTGCATGTTTTTTCAAGAATTTGATATGTTGAGTCTCAAAGTCCGCCACAGGATCCTCTTGATCTTCATGTTCGAGGATTGTTTTCATCATTTGGAATTTCAGATTTTCTGGCTTGGGTGACTGATTCATAAAGTTATTAATCACATCATCTTCAGTTTGATCCTTGAATTCGAGGGCTTCTACTAGTGTCAGAGGTGGACAGATGTTTTGCTCCCAATATGTATCTAGGTGTTTGTGAATTTTTATCGTGGGCAGACTTGGTTTGGAAGGTGGATAAATAATGATATTTTTTATAGTCGCCTCTAGTGATAGTCATGCTACCTGCTCGACAGCCTATGTAAGCATCTGCTGTGGCCAGCCAAGGTCGCCCAAGAATCAATGGGTGCCCTTCCATCCTGTTTTTTGGATTAATGACTAAAAAATCAGCTGGGTATTCCCATGAGTCCACAGAGACCATGATGTCTTTCACTGTACCTTCCGATCTGATAACAGATTTGTCAGCTAGTTCCAGAATTGTGGTCATAGGTTCTAAAGCTAATATGCCCAGTTTTTCGCAAGCTCCTGTAGTTAGGATGTCAATGGCTTCCCCCAGGTCAACCAATGTGTTTGGAAATGAGTGTCCAAAAGTTTTCACAGTTACAATGGGGTTTCCTGGGTCTTCATATTTTACAGGTGATTCCCTACCTAACAAGTCAAATAGCATTCCTACCACATGAATGGTGGGTGCAACCATTGTTTTCTTAATCTGTTTTTTTCCACATAATTCTTTGATTGTCTTTGCATAGATGGGAGTGTCTTGGATGGCTTGGAGAAGAGGAATTTTGATACAAAGGTTTCTTAATTCCCCCAGGATGTCAAAATATGGAGTGATTATAGGTCTGGGTAGGTTTAATCTCTCAGGAAATGGAGGCGGAGTCACCCTAAGTTCTTCAGGTCTTTGTTGATCAATTGTTTCCTTATCTTTACATGTTTCTGTTATATTCATTAGGCTAGGCTCTGTGGGTGTTTCAACTTGGGACTGAGGTGGAGTTGTGGCCTCTATAGGTAATATGGTACGTCCTGATCTTAACCTCAATTCGTTGCACTATTTATGTTCGGCATTGGATTTTGGATTTTCTATGCTCTGAATTAATTGAACCGGTCTATTATTGGGATTAGGATTGGGTTGGGCTGGTAATTGACGGCGTATGGCAGGTTGTTGTATGCTGAATTGGGTAGGGAGCTGGCAATTGTTGGGTCCCTGCTTCTATCGACAGATTGGCCATTCCCATAGGTCACTGCCAGTTCCAATTGGTGTTTTGAGTAGGAGGGTTTGGCCATTGGTTTTGATATGGGACATTCTTCCAATAAGGGGGAGAGGTAGGGAAGTTTTTCCAATTAATCCCTGATGGAGGTTGCGTAGGCCAAGGTGGCATAGGAAATGCTTGGTTTGGCCAAGTTGGGAAGGGGTTTTGAGTCTGCCAAGTTGTTGCAGTATTTTTCTGGCTGAACTGCGGCAACAAAAAGTATTGAGGTAGGTCTTGTGGTATGCTAGGTTGTGATTGCCATTTCCGACGGTGATTCATTAAATAGACTGGCTCTGTTTCTTCTTCTGCTTCCTTGTAGACGGCTTTCAGCCCAGGAAGTGAAGGACACTGGTCCGTAGTATGATCCTTAGTGTAGATAGCACAAGTTTGGACCATGTCTAAAGGACACTCCCTCTAGCTGTGCTTCTTCCGACTTCTTGGGAAAAAGATGGCCAAGTTTTTTTCGGCTATAGATTGTTTCTGCTTGGCTTGTAAAACATCAAGTTGCGTTGTCAAAGTACCCAGGATGTCAGTTTTGAAATTTTCTAACAAATTTCCAAATTCTGCTCTGGTTACATTGCCATTGGTCTGCTTAAGATCCTTCTTCATAGAATCACGCCCAACAGGTCTATTGCGTGAGCTACCCCAGGAGCATCTAATACATAAGGAAATAATCTCGTCGTATTCCTCCTGGTAAACATCTCCCTTCCCCATTATGTTAAGCATCTCAACCCATTCTTCCTTCATCCCTTTAAGCATTGTGGCTTTTAAAATGTCCTTGGATAACGTGGTATATGGGGATCTTTGTAAATTGTATTGAAATATTTCTACGTATTCCTCTTATGTTTCATTTTCTTTTGAAGACATGTTAAAGATTTCATCTTTTAGGTCTCAGGTTCGACAATAGTCTTGGTATTTGGTAAGAAAAATATTCTTCAATTGGTCCCAGTTGTTTATAGTTCCCCCTCCTAATCCCATGAACCAGTGGAGTGCAGTTCCTTTTAAGGTAGAGGGAAATAGTTTTAGTTTCTGGGGATCGGTTGTGTAGTCATATCCTCTGCATAAGACATTAAATTCAAATAGGAATACATCAAGATATTATGTGGTTAACCCATGAAAGGTGGGGATATTGTTCAAGGGAATGGCTTTCATAGGGGCATTGGCAGCATGATCAACAATAGGGTATTCTAATGTTGATGTATGCCTCTGATTCTGATTTTGATTATTTTCCATCTGATCAAAGAGGTTCCAGAAATCTTCGGGAACTTCTTGATCTAGAGGAGAGATTCTAATAGGCTTGGGAGGTGAATGCGGTGGGGGTTTTACAACACTTCCCTAATCTGGGATCCTAAGAACTTCTATTTCAATCACTTCTTTAGGCGACTTAGGTTCTGATATTTCTATGTGAATTCCTCCACTAGTTTCCCCCCCTCCTTCTTGTAGGTTGCAAGAGCCTCTCTCTTTTGAAGGGTCAGTGCCTCTATGAATGGCAGTCTGCAGGCTTTGCTCAGACCCCTTTGTCTCGCAGTGAATCTCGGCGTAGGCTATAGATGGTGAGGTCGCTGCTTGAGGGAATGCATTAAGACTTTGAGTGGAAACAGTTATGGGTCCTATAGATGCCTGAGATTCAAATTTCCTAATGATTTCGTCTATATATGTTGTTCTTCCAAGGATCACCCGTCCTTTGGGTTGTGAGTATGGTTGCGAATGATTTCAGATTGTTTCTATCCTTTTCTTCCTAGACATAAAACAAGAGCACCTATCATACGGTTCTTTGTACAACTTGCTGGTGAGCGGGCTAAAGGGCAAGCATGTTGCTTGCTGGTACGCAGGTTCTTACCTCTCGTTTTCAATACCCAATTCTTCACAGCAATGGAAAAAGATGAATAAAGGATATTACTCTTAACACTCTCCCCGGCAACGACGCCAAAATGTTGGAGCTAAAAGACGTGACTTTTTATTGACAACTCTAGTGCTTTCTCATTTAATTATCAACCCGAGGTAAGTCTTTTTATTCCAAGAGTGTTGGCACAATATATGCGAGTCAGTTCATCTAACGGATGTTCCTTGTCGCTTATGAGGAAGAATTTACTAACTTCCTGAGCTTGCTTATCCTACGAGGGGTAGCTTCTATAGGTTTTTAACCTGAGATTGAGCAACAGGATTTTGCATTTATCTAATGGAACTAAACAATAGTTTAACTGAACCAAACAACAATCCAGAGAAATCAAGCAGAAATTGAATTGAATTCAACAATCAACTGAACAATGATGGAATTGAATGGAACAGCAGTCTAACTAAGCTAATCAGTAATGGAATTGAATTGAATCAGCAGTCTAGCTAACTAAGCAATAATGGAACAACAGTATAACTAGCTGAGCAGTAATGGAACAGTAGGATAACTAAGCTGAACAATAATGGAACAACAGTATGACTGAAGTGAATTAAATAACTCGTACGGTAAGTAATAAAGTAATTTTTCAATGGAGTTCTCTTTATGACTTAATTAATCAACATTGATCGATGGTTGAATGCTTCGTTATGCTAGAAGGAGAATGCAATTCATAAAGACAGATAATACTGAAATCAGCTTATTCTACGATCTGTAATTCAAATGCAATGGTATTAAAAGAAATGGAACTATCTATTGATAACAAAGTATTGCTATAAGTCGGAAAACATTATTGCGATTGTCCTACTTTAAGAACGCAATTTCTAACAATCCTGAAGAAAGAGAATTGTATTTGTATTGATTGGAAATATACTTTACAACTGCATCAGATTATTAAGCATTGGTTCTGCAACTACACAAAGTATAAAAACTTGTGTGGAGCTTCCAGGGGTTGGGCCCAGACCACCAGAAGCCCTAGCGCAGTAAAAACTTCAAAAGATTATTGTTCAAAGCTCTGTATTACATCCAATGATGTTATAAGAACATAATTAGACAGATTGTTTCTGATTTGTCTATTACAAAATTAATTTCATGTCTTGTCTTCGACTCCCCTTCTCCTCTGTCCTTTTCCCTTTTAAAGGCGATTTCAAAAATTCGAAAGTGTTTTCCAAACGACAGCCCGTTGCGCGTGGCTTTCGTTTGAGTTCTTGGGCTCGAATTCATCTATCTGCCTTCTGCTGGCTGCTGGGAATTACTAGGATCTCATATGCTTGCATCCGTTGGTTGGCTTTCGTTTCCTATTGGTCCAACCATTCTGCCTTCCTGCATGCGGAGATAAGAGAAGTCAATTTTCTATTATAAAAACATCATTTTCATCATTAGTCCAATTGTTCTCATTATCATAATCTTTTATTCTCTTTATTGTTAATATGAAGAGGGATTCCCCCGAAATTATAACATAATTTGAAGTACTTCCAGGATGAGAATCATACTATAGGTTTTAACCCTAAACAGAAATTATCTACACATGAATCTTATAACAGAAAATAAACAACAACGAGAGCATAAAACATAAAACAGATAAACACAGAGATTTTCCCCTGGAGCGGGACGACCAGCTTGATTTTTCATTATATTCCTTTTAGTGTTACAACACATATATATACCTGTAAACATACATAAACACAATCCATTAATACTGGATTAGAACATAACGTGTTCCTATTATTTTGAATCAAAATGCCGGGAAATTAGAAAACCATCGTGCCCAAAGCCATATGCCCAAAGCCATGCACAAACCATGGGCGCGGACACCCCACCGAGTGGGGACCAGTGCTGTGAGCGCTACGCCGGACCCCGGCAGGGGGCTACCACACCTTGACCCCCTCGTGCGCCCAACTCAAAGGCGTGTGCTTAGACATGGAAATAATATAACACATGCCCAACATTCTCCCACTTGTTGTTTTCTTTCCACAGGGGGCCACAGGAGAGCTTAGTCATTGGGTCAATTCTTCAACACCCATTGTTTCTCTACACCAAGAGAACTTCTGAGTGCTCACGGACTTCGTCAATGCATCTGCAACATTCTTCAAAGTGTCCACCTTTACCAGCAACACCCTTTTAGCCTCAACCATATCTCTAACAAAGTGATATTGAACATCAATGTGCTTTGTCTTTGAATGGTAAGCAGGGTTCTTAGCCAAGAAAATTGCATTTTGGCTATCACAGTCTATCCTTATAGCTTGCTGTACCAGCCCCATACTTGAACACAATCTCTGCAACCAAACTGCTTCCTTGCTTGCATGAGTGGCTGCTATGTATTCTGCCTCTGTAGTTGAAAGAGCCACTACAGACTGTCTTTTACTCATCCAACTGACTGCACCTCCAAATAGGCTAAACACATACCCACTTGTAGATCTTCTTTGGTCCGGATCTCCAGCCCAGTCTGCATCAACAAAACCACGAATGTCCAACATTCTTTCCAATCCTGGTCTTCCCTGGTAGCACAAGCCATAATCACTAGTGCCACGTAAATATCTAAAAACCCGCTTCACTACTGTCCAATGCTCCTTCCCTGGGTTTGACATAAACCTGCTCAATACTCCCACTGCATGTGCAATGTCTGGTCTAGTACAAACCATTGCATACATCAGGCTACCCACTGCACTTGCATATGGAACACGGGACATATTCTCCTCTTCTTCTTGTGTCTTGGGACACTGTTCAGCAGACAACTTTACACCTACAGGAATAGGAAATTTCACCGGTTTACTATCCTGCATATTGAACCTCTGCAATATAGTCTCGACATACTTCCTCTGGTTTAACCAGAGCTTCCTCTTTGCCTGATCTCTCTTAATTTCCATGCCCAAAATATAGTTTGCAGCACCAAGATCCTTCATTTCGAATTTGGAGAACAGTTGGGTCTTCAAATCTTGGATAATTTCTTTGTCATTTCCAATCAACAACATATCATCCACATACAAGACCAAATAAATAACACGGTCACCAATTAATTTAAAATAAACACGGTGATCCTCCTTGCTTCTGGTGAAGCCAAGTCCCCGTATATAGGTATCAAATTTCTGATACCACATCCTTGGTGACTGTTTTAACCCATACAGAGACTTCTTCAACTTGCATACCAGTTCTTTCTTACCCTTCACCATAAAGCCTTCAGGTTGCTTCATGTAGATCTCCTCTTCTAGATCCCCGTGAAGAAATGTTGTTTTCACATCCATCTATTCTATCTCAAAATCAAATGTAGTAGCAACAGATAAAAGTAATCTAATAGAAGTAACCTTGGCAACAGGAGAAAAAATATCACCAAAATCAATTCCCGGCACCTGGGAATAACCTTTTGCTACCAACCGAGCTTTGTATTTCTCCACCTTGCCTTCTACATTCATCTTCTTTTTAAACACCCATTTTCTCCCAATGGGCTTCCTTCCAGTCGGCAACTCCACCAGATCCCATGCCTCATTTTTGTGCAAGGATGCCATTTCATCAACCATGGCCTCCTTCCAGAGTTTTCCATCCTCTGAATCTACTGCCTCCCTGACAGTTCTGGGATCATCATCAGTTATAGTTAAGGCAAAATTTGAACAGAAAGCAGATGGACTATACCTTTCTGGTTGTCTTCTTTCCCGAGCTGATCTTCTCAAAGCTGGAGTTTTTGGCTCTTCCTCTTCTGAGTCTTCTTCTGTTGTAGAGTCTGATTCATCCTCCTTTAGCTCAAACTCTATCTTCTCAGGTTCCTTTGGTATGAGTTCATGTTTAACAACATCTTTCACCTCTCTAAACACCACATCTCGGCTGTACACAACCTTCCTTGTTTCTGGGTTCCAAAGCTTGTAACCTTTTAAACCATCCTTATACCCAATAAAGATGCACCTTTCAGATTTATTATCCAACTTGGTCCTTTTCTGCTTTGGAACATGTACATATGCATCACATCCAAATACCCTTAGATGTGAAAGAGAGGTTTTCTTACCAGTCCATACCTCATGTGGAGTCTTATCCTCCAACGCTGATGAAGGTGATCTGTTAACTAAGTAACATGCAGTCTCCACTGCCTCTGCCCAGAATTCTTGTCCTAACCCGGTACCACTGAGCATGCTTCTTACCTTTTCCATCAGTGTTCTATTCATTCTTTCTGCAACTCCATTTTGCTGAGGTGTGTATGGAGTAGTCTTCTGCCATGCTATACCACACTTCTTACAGAACTCTTCAAATTCCTTCTTTCAGAACTCCCCACCATTATCTGTCCTCAATGCCTTTATCTTCTTCTCTGTCTGGTTTTCCACCAGAGCCTTAAATTCTTTAAATTTTTCAAAGACTTCAGATTTCTTCCTCAAGAAATATATCCATGTATTCCTTGAGAAGTCATCTATGAATGAAACATATTACACAGACTTTCCCAGTGATGGAACTGACACAGGCCCAAACACATCACTGTGCACAAGTTCTAATATCTTGTTTGCCCTCTTAGCACCAGAAGGAAAACTCACCCGATTCTACTTCCCATATACACAATGTTCACAGAAATCGAAATCCAAAGAGCAATTAGACATACCTTCTACCATACCATCTCTATGCAGTATCCGAAGGCCCTTCTCTCCAATATGTCCAAACCTTTGATGCCATAGCATGGTCTTTTCTTTTCAGGAAAACTGACTGAAGCTCGCTCCACTGAGAACTGTGACATTACCACCCATCAATAATAGTGCTACCTTGTAGCTTGTCTTCGAGAAGTTCGATCCGAACTCCCGCGTATACGGTGTTCCTCAGAGAACCATCTTGCGAGCATCTTTCTCGAACAACTGTTTTTACACCATCATCCATCTTGCTTGCAATCAGTTGTGCCAATGCAAGAATATGCAGAACACCAGGAAGTGTTCTAATCCTTCCACCTTGCAGCTTCAGCTTGACCTTTCCACGTCCAATGATTCTGGCCCTCCTATCATCCCCTAGGAAGACATCACCACCATCATATTTCTCATACTCGCAGAACCACTCCCTATGGGGAGTGAAGTGAAAGGATGCACCTGAGTCAATCAACCACGACTCATGATCTACATGTGTATTTGAAGAAGAAGCCAAATACACATCCCCACCTTCATTCGAGGTGGTTTTTGCCTCTGCAGAAGGAGCTTCATCAGATCCCTTTCCTTTCTCAGGAGCTTTAGATCTGCATTCCTTTTTGTAGTGTCCTTCCTTTCCACATTTCCAGCACACCTTTTCAAACTTTCTAGGAGATTTAGATCTCCCTCTAGATTTAGATCTCCCCCTCGAAACCTTATTCTTGTTTCTATTCTGGGACCTTCCTCGTACAGATAAGGCATCTCCATTCTGACCCTCCATATTTCTCCATCTCATTTCCTCTGACAGCAAGGCTGAGACAATGTCATCAAAATTCAAGGTAGTTGTGCTACCTATTGCAATAACAGTTATCACAGTGGTGAATTTACAACCTTTGATGCTTATCTGGCTGAGATTTTAATATCAACGAGATGACGACCGACTTACCACGATCGTGAAGGCGTTCTCGGATGCTCGTACGAGGTCTCCATCCTTCATCCTCGAGTTGTCTGACTTTTTCTCAGAACAATTCCATTCATAGGAGACTTAGATTGGTACAAAGTCCCTAGCTTGTCCCACAAGGTCTTCGCCGTAGCTTCCCCAGATACATTCAACAATACTGAATCTGAGACACACAACCGTATTGTGCTCTTAGCCTTCCGATCCAGTTTCTTCCAGTCTTCATCTAACATTACCGTTGGTTTAGTACCTGGATCTACCGCGATCCACTGATCTTTATCCACCAACAGATCCTCCATCTTGAGCTTCATAACTCAAAACTCTGACCATTAAATTTCTCGATCTCTATCTTCCAGTCGCTCGCCATCTTCTTTCACTGCAAGAATCAATCCCGCAGATCTCCCACTGAACAAGGTCTACCTCAGGCCCGAGCAAAAAACCCTCAGCAGCAAAGGCGTCCCCTTGAAGCCAAAACAGCTTCGATACCAAATGTAGGTTTTAACCCTGAACAAAAATTATCTACACACGAATCTTATAATAGAAAATAAACAACAGCGAGAGCATAAAACATAAAACAGATAAACACAGAAATTTTCCCCTGGATCCCAAATCGAGACGACCAGCTTGATTTTTCATTATATTCATTTTAGTGTTACAACACATATATATACATGCTGAAGCATACATAAACCCCAATCCATTAACCCTGAATTAGAACATAATCGTAGTTCCCTTGACCAGATCTACAAAAATACCAGGGGCCGAAACCATGTGCAAAACCATGCACAAAACCATGGGCACTGACTACCCACCAGAAATTAAGGACCAAAAATTTTCGCTGAGGCGCTGCCCCAAACCCCGACAGGGGGGGATACCGCCCCCCCTGTGACCCCCCCGTTGCACCCAGCGTAAAGGGGGGGCTATCGCCCCCGCGCGTGCTTAGTCGTGGAAAGAATATAACACATACCTTAATTTGGGCCCAACATGTTGCAGGGATTTTCCATTCCTTGATGGGTTTAACTGGTTAGGGTCTACCTTAAATCCATCGTGTGATACAATATGACCCAAATATTCTACCTCTTGTATGACAAAGAAAAATTTGGATCATTTTGCATATAATTGTTTCTCCTCCAATAGTTTGAGCACCCTCTCAACATGTTGAACATGATCTTTCCAAGATTTGTTGTAGATTAGTATATCATTAAAAATACTAACACAAATTTTCTAAGGAAGGGTTTGAAAGTGGAATTCATCAAGCCTTCAAATGTGGAAGGTGCATTACTAAGGCCAAAATACATGACCAAAAATTTGTAATTACCTTCATGAGTTATGAATGATGTTTTCAGAATGTCTTCTATCTTCATTCAAATTTGATGATATCCAAAATGAAGATCCATCTTGGTGAAGCAAATTGCACCACATAATTCATCAATGCTAGGAACGGGAAATTTGTATTTAATATTGAGCTTGTTGAGCTCTCTAACATCCAAACACGTACACCATTATCCATCCTTCTTGTGCACCAATACTACTAGAGAAGAGGATGAAGTTTGGCTAGGTTGAATCATACCAGCCACTAGCATTTCTGCAACCATGCATTTAATTTCACTCTTCTAGGCATAGGGATATTTTTAAGGTTTAATGTTTAGAGAAACACTTCCGCGAATTAAGTGAATATCATGATCATGATCGCGAATAGGAGGGATACCTTTGGGAGTCTCAAATACCTTGGAAATATTGTCAAGGACTCTTTAGAGATCTAGAGAAATGGGTGACTTAAATGTTTGAACAAATAGTGAGCATAATTGTGAAATTACACCTCATTATTCCTTCTTTATAATATTTTTCATGCCATTATATTTTATTATCTCACTGAGTCTCCATGTGACACCCTTAATTAGATTCCCTTTTCTTCCAAGAAAAACTTCAAGAAAAGTCCTTGAAAAATAAAATCTAGTGTCCCTAAAGATTATAACCATTAAACTCTTAATACAACATCATCGCCACCCATTCGAATGGAAATAATTGCACTATTCAGTAAATATTCCCCCACAATTAGATTGATATTATGGTACTTCCATGAGAAATTTATAGTTCCTCCATCTTCACTTGAAACTTACAATGAACAAAATTATGTGCACTACATGAATCAATCGGCACTATTACCTTTTTCTTCTTGATATATCCTTCTATCTTGAGAAATTGAGCAGTGGTAATTCCAGAAAATATGTTTGGATGGATTTATTCAACCCTTGTAACTAGTTCCTGGTGAATATCTTCTTCGTTTGATGTTTCTTATTCCTTTTCTTCCTACTCTTCACAATCTATGTATAAAAAAAATTTCACAACGTACTTAAGACCTTTATTGTATTTTATATCAGAAATGTAACAAATACCTTTTGCTATTTTTTCCTCTAGTTATTTTGGTGTCAAACAAGTTATTTTTTGGAGGCTAGGAGCTTCAATACTTCCATCTTTTTAGTTGTGAGTGGTAGACCTCCTTGTTGCCATAATTTGGCTTTCAACATTTCTTGCCACCCTGAACACATTCTCCAATGACTTGGGTTCCCAAAGGTGAACCTCATGTTGGATGTTATCCCTTAGGATCCCTATTAATACATCAATTATATGCTCCTCTAGAATATCGGTTACCTTGATATTCAACCTTTGGAAGTTATCAACGTGCTCTGCAATTCAACCCCTTTGTTTGAGATTTATCAATTGGCTAAAGAAGGTATTACTCTTGGTATCATCATATTGTATCATCGATTCCTCCGTAAAAAATTTCCAAGTGAAAAGTGATTTATGTGAACAATTTCATTGATACCACATAAAATGATTGGGTTATAAATATCAAAATGCAATGCATACCTTTTGTGTGTGTCACGCATCATGTAGATCAAAGATCCATGTTACCAGATATTTGTCATCAAACTTCCTCATATCAATATTTAGTATGTGATTGGTATTAAACCCAAATTTGGAGTCTCTAAAATCATGATTTGCATTCCTTTTGTTCTCATCATGGGTTTCATGGAATACCTTATCACCACTAATAATCATTTCTTGTAGAAACTTTGTCAAACCTTATTCAAACCTTCCATGTCCCCTTTTATTTATTCTTTTAAACCATCCTTAAAATGTTTCATGACCCCTTTTATTTCTACTTTTATACCATCCATGTCAACATTCATCATCACTTCCAAATAACTTTTGTTTTCCCTTTGGGAAAGTGAAAATTGTTGCACGTATTCCCATAATTTTGATATATCATGTTGCATTTATTCCTCTTCTTCATGTGTCATATTAGATCTTTATATGGGCTTAATGGGTGTATCATTTTTTTGTTTTCAATTAATTTTGGAACCAAATAATGATATTTATGCTTCACTCTTCCCTTTTAATCACTTCAATCTGATTTTTCAAACAAAATTTATGCAAATTTTAAAATACACACCTTTTTTGTTTTTAATAGCTTGATTTTGAGCTTTATGATATGGTCAACATCAAAACTATTTAGTCTCCATGATTTTAACCTGCTAAGGTCTGAAACTTCATTTTGGGGTATCTTTCTATATCTTCTTTCCACCCCCACAATCTAGACCAAGATTGAATTTTTCGAGATGAATTTGTGCCAAATATCCCACGATGACCTAATTATGGAATGGTTCAGTATAGAAAACTTGTACGGGATGCTTCATATCATTGTTTCAACATTTTCCCTAAAACTTCTACCTAGGAAACTAAATTTTGTTAACCTTCATTCAATTTTTTTTGAATTCAAATCCGATGCTCGAAGGGAAATTTATGATAATTATCCCTGGGACACCTATTTGAGACTGAATTCTAGAGCATACAAAAATGTTAACTTCCTTGGACCATTCTCTGAAAATATATTGAACCAAGGTCTAAAATTTTAACCAAATGTTCATAGAGATTTTTCCTCGGCATGGTAAAAGTTCCACATTCTTAAGCTTCACAGAAAAAGGTTATAGTGAAAATTCCATGATGACCAGTTTGAAACTGCAAAACCCTAAGATCAAGAGCTTTGACACCAAATGTTGTGTATCCAAATTAAAATTACACAAAAACATAAGAAAATATAGACCAACAACTTGATAGTAAGCCACTTCAATGGTGAAACCTTCTTTTGCATCACATAAATGAGAAATTCTTGGATGATTCAAATGAAAAGACCTCCTTGGTATATATATGAGTCTAAAGGGTAAAACTATAATTAGGGCCTACATAAAAATAATAATGTAAGGGAACAAAAATAACAATATAGGGGCTACACTAGTATTATAAGGACCTAACATATACACCATATCCCTTCTCATGGTTAACACATACATGTGATTAATGTGATGGAACAATCAGTGTTTGGAGGATTGTGCTTAGTTAAGGATTAGAGCCCACCCAAATACATAGAAAAAAATTTGTTTAATACTTCATTCTTATAACTCTCATGCATTGAACACCCAATTATACAGTATAATCCATCAAATATTCTCGAGTGTTCATAGCTACCAAAAAATTCGTAGTTCAACTAAAGTCTCTTAGATTATTTGCATAGTGGGGAATTTGCAGAAGATTCTAAGTTTCCAAGGATGATGGAGAAATTGCAGGAGCTAGAAATATTGTTCAAAACCAAAACCAGGGTAAAATTTGATAAATTAACAAAAACAAACCTCAAATTATTCCTACACAATATTTGATGGGATAAATTGGATTAAATATGATGGTATCATCACTGGATAACATTCAATCCATGCGAATTTTTTAATAAGAAGTGGAAATATCAGTCAAATTTCCTAAATGTAGTCAGTATTAGAGATTGTTTGGGTGCACCAATGATAGCATATTTTGATGACTAAAAGGGAGAGGCCACAAAATTCATCATAAGTAGATTCCATCATCACACCCTCTAGTTCAATTACCCTATTGAAATAATAGCAATTCTATTCCATCGAATTACAAGGCTTCCTCATATGTGTGGAAAGATCTCCCAAAAAGTCAACATAAACAATTGGTTATTGGAATTTACCAAAGGAACAAAAACAAAAAATAATTAATGGCTTAATCATCAGTCAATCGAAAGAGCCTCATGTAAAATGGGCATGCATAATCATGTTGTTATGCTTCACTGTGATGGGGCAACCATCTAATGTCAAGCTCAATATGTTTGAAGCCATTGATAAAATTGTGAGGTTGAAGAATCAGTACAATTGGGAAGAGAATCTCTATGACATATTCAAAACAAATTGCAAAGAGTGTCAATACTTGGGTAAGGAAATTTTCTTTTTGTCCTTACGAATTTGGGTTGCAATGGCTCAACTCTCACTCATCGAAGAAACCAATTTTACCAAAAATATTATTCCTTTGAAGAAAAATTACAAGTGATTCTCATCAAATTGCTTGTGGAAAATTGAGTTTCTTCCACCAGAGGAAATATTTAGAAATTTCTTTAGAAAGTTGAAATATGTCTCCCATAGATGGACGATACCCCAACAAGTTCATCATGATCTACCTCCATATTCACATATCCAACTAAACCTAGACACCATTGAAGAGTGGTATGACAATAATTATTAAGTATAGCCAAAGGAATTTAATTATCATCTGATTTCCCTTAGTATATATGAGAAATTAAAATGTAATACAAATATAGTAATATAAATCCTACAAGCCATTCTCTAGACACCTCAAGAAATAATAATACAATTAATTGATGGAAGGAGGAAAGGGAGGTAGAATTTTATTTTCAGCCTTTGTCGATCATCCCGACTACATAAACCACCTACACATCCATTAGTTAGAAGTTGAAGGAAAAGAAGCTTGTTTGTAAAACAAACTCAACTGCCAAAAAAAAAAAATTTGGCATAAAATGGTTAGTGTTTCTTCAATACATACCATTTGATGATCCAAATCAAAAGAAAATCTTTGATAGGATTTCCTACCAGGTACTAGAGGAATAAGAAAAGAAAGTAAAGTCAACCTGGTGCTAGATCAAGGCTAACAAAACAATGGTGCATTCCACAATCGAAAAATAAATAAATAAAGAGACATCAGTATAGGCTAAGATAACTTTTTATGCAAACAATAAAAGAATATAGGATGGCTAAGAAAGAAATGGAAGACAAATAAATGTCGCAAGAAGAAAGTACATATGCAACCTTACCAAATTCGAGGACTCATACAATCCCAAAAGTAACAAAACCAAGGACAGAGAGAACAAAACCAAAACGTATTAATCTAACAAGAATCTCACCACCACCATTCCCAGCAAACATCGAGGAAGAACCACAAAATGGGATAGATAAGAATATCAATGAATAAATTAAAGAGGGGGGCCAATTGTTAGCTAAAAGGACTCAATCCAATACTTTATCTATGTTGCCTCAAAATTTTAGGATTTAGAGCTTTCAAATAAGCAGACATATAAGTCCTCTACCACAACTTCATAATCAACTACACCCTCATCACATTCATCCTTTCCTCATCAAACAATTCAAACATCAATAATAACCCAATAGCAGTTTCCACCTAGTTGTGTAGAAAAACATGCCACAATAGTTAGAGTTGAAAAAGAGGAAGGAAAAAGAGGACTTGTAGAGTGAAAAAGAGAATAAGTCCAAATTTTCATCCATAGCTACATAAGCAAAGAAAAGTCTAAATCTTCCCATCATAATACATCTGACTCAAGTATCGAACACAAAAATAATTCAAAGTTTGGAAAAAATATCATAGGATATGACTATCCAATGGAGGAAAACCATTGAAAAGGTTCAAGTAAGAAAGAATAAGGAAGAAGAAGTTTGGGAAAATTATATAACCCTTGCTCAATGTAAATATTAAATGTAATTTTTGTCAGTACAATAGGAATGACTAGATTCCATGCAATCCCTTGTGCATTGTCTAATCGATCTCAACATTTAAATAAAGGAAAAAATTCAATAGCTTCAACAATCAAACAAGTGAGCTAGAATTGATGAAATTCGTCTATTTTATAGAAGGAATTTTCTTCCTTTGATAGTGATAGGAAATATTTGGATAAGGCAACCACCATGATCATTGTGCTTAACAACTAGACAAAATACTAACTTGCATTAAATTGTGTATTTGGCAAGTGCTTATTAAAGACTTAACAAAAAAAGGGGGAGTTACACTAAAAGGTAAAGTTATAGAAACCCTCAACACACAAATAGAACAGGAAAATAAATAGGAGACAAGTATTATGCAAGATGAGACACAGAGGATTTGTTATTCTATTTATTTTGCAAAGGTTAGCAGAAAACAATTTTCCTACAATGGTTCTAGTATGATAACAACATAGTGAGGGTTAAAACCCTATAAGTTAAAGTAATAATGATTCAGGGGAAATAAAAAATCTATGCAATTAAAAGAATAGAATAGAAAATGTGCAGCAAAATGCAAATTTTGAAAACATAACAAAATTACTACACTTCCATACCCAATGAATAATATTTTTATTAATTAATATAGATCACCTCTACAGAAGTTACATGAATGTGGCTTGCAATATCCTCCTCCTTGGGAGGGTTCTTTTTTTCTCCTTTATGTGGTTATAGTGGCTCCTTGCATAATTATGCAAAGAGAAAAGTGGTATATGGTGAGACTCTAATGGGGAGTACTCGAATGAAAGAAAAGCAGAGGTTGGATGATCAAAATGGTCAAGGTAAAAATGAGTGGAAAAAACCTCTCTATTTATAATAAAATGTTAGGTTAGATTTGATATGTTCAAATAATAAATATATGTTGGACTCAATCAAGATCGAACTAATTTTGGTATTTTAGTATTATTTCTGAGAGGAAAGGGTCAAAGAAATGTTCAATAACTAACTTACAAAAAAAAATTAAAAAAAACAAAATATATATATATATATTATTGAGTTAATTAATGAAATGGGTAAAATAATTAACAAACAAATGGGTTACTTAAATTACTTCTAGGTGAAATAGTCAAATGTGTTAGAAATAATTATTAAATAATGATTTAATAAATTATTCCTATGAGAATGATTAGAGGATTAAGGAATAATCAACAAATAAATTATTTATTGAATTATTCGTATCGAAATAAAAAATGTGAGTGTAAATATTTTTTATTATTTTCACTTTAATGGGTAAAAATATGAGAATAACATAAAACTAATGGATTTATGGGTTATTCCCATGTGGGTAAATTAATTAATGGAAATAACTTAGGAAAAGTGGTTCCTTAGGCTGGGCTTTAATGTGTAAAACCCAGACTACATGGCATATTTAAATCAACCTTGTAAATTATGGCTAGGCGATCACTTTTAGGGTAATAACAAGCCTTGAGAAGAAAAGAAGTGTAATATTCCCAAATTTGAACATCACATTTGGAATATTAGAGTCCTTGATCTTTTTAATAAATTAAGTAAATAAAAGGGTGTAGGGACCCACAAACCCCAAAAGATGAATAAGATCCATTTTTATGTGTGTATGTGGACATTTTTTATCTAAATCTAGAATCATGGAGTAGTGGAGCAACTCCATTACTGGAGATCATGTCTCATTTATGAGATAGGTTATGGAGGGTGAAACAGTCAAAGAAGATCATGTATATTAAATATTAAATCACATGGATCTTTCATAAGGTCAACTGAGATCATGATACATTCAAAGAAGATCATTCATGATAAGATAGTGGAGGAAGTGGTGCATTTAATGCATGCATGATAGAGAGGGTGAACATGATGGAGGGCATGGATCAACAGCGCAGTCAAACATGGAGACTTTGTCCACATGTGCAGTGCAGTATTGGAGTGGGCCTAGGTTATGGAAGGCTCATGCATATAATGAAGGGGAAGGCACAATGGAAGGCATGATTTGGATTTTGCATTTCTTGATCTATTTAGATCTAGATTTGTCTTAGGACATTTCTATGCAAGCTTGGGCTGTTTAGCAGAGCTTGCAGGGTGTTCCCAGGCGAGAATCCCACCTCTTTTTTTAGTAGCTCTAGAAAGAGGATTGTTCTTCATTCCATATCAAGCATTGGTGCTATCTTCAGGAGGGTGTTTCTAGTATTCAACTAGAAAATCGGTGGAGGATTCATCCTACCACTTGTTCTTCATATTCAGTCTTCCAAAGCATCAGATCTATATCTGGCATTCAGGCCTTGGGGTTTTGCCTCCTTATTGCAGCAGTCCCTTCAAGGATTGTGCAGTTCAGTCTTACAGATCTATTGGAGGAAGGAAGTTTCTAGCATTTCAGTTGGAAATCCTGTGAGGGATAACCTCCTCACATTGGATCTATTGTTGCCATCACCCAGGAGCTAATTTGACATATTTTTCTATGGGGAAAGGAGCCTCCCTCTCTCACAGCGCAGTTTTCTGAAGTTGTTATTCATTCTGCAGCTATTTTTAATGGAGGAGATTGGAGGAGCTAGATCTTGAGCTTTTAGCCCAAGGATCTAGTGAAGGGATCAACCCTTCTTGCTTAGATCTGATTATACATCATTGCAGCCATCATATTATTAGATCTAGCTTCGGATCTGCATTCCCAATAGCATATTCATGTAGCCCTAGGGAGAAGGTTGTCTTAGACTTATAGATCTGAGAAATCCTTCCAAGGTTATCTTGGGAATCCATCATAGAGCCCAGATCTACAATTTCAGCATCATCAGAGCTCCTATTCTGCCTAGATATGACTTTCTATCTTACAGGGAGTTGCAGTCCCTAGATCTGTAGCAGGGACAGTGCAGTTTACCTTCCAGCAGAGCAGCAGTTATGCAATCCCTCTTGGGGTATGACCGCAAGGACATTCCGAGCTAATTTTGTGGCTTGAGTGTCTCATATTTTGAGCACTGTTGTATTTGCATTTTGCACCTCCAAATATTTATAAAATGGCTCAGTTATTTCTGCATATTTTGATGTGTATTTAGATCTGTTGTTTACTTAGTTGCAGTCCTCATATTGTGTTTTAATATTGCTGGATCCACAATCTTCAGATATCATAAGATATTCCCAACCTTGTTGATTTTCCCTATTTTGGGATATTACAGTGGTATCAGAGCATGATCTTTGGCTCAGCTTGTGGACACTTCATCTTTTACATTGAAAGAAGAATAGATAGATGAGATCTATCATGGAGGATGTGAAATCTGTCACTCCTTTCTTCAGATCCATGCAAGATCTCTCCAAGGAGGTCAATCAAATGAAGGATGAAGAACAGAGAGAAGATCCAAGAAGAAGATTTGGTGAGGAAAGTAATTCCTATCAGCAACAAAGAAGACCAGAGAATCCTAGATCTCCTCATAGATCCACTATGCCCACTTTCTTTGAAGAAGGTGAGAGGTATAGAAGTGAAGAATGGAATGAACCTGAGACTCATGAGACTCTCAGTCTATATCTTGAAGGGTACAAAGCACAGTCTAGAGCTTCAAGGAGAAGCTAACTCTCCAACAATTCTTCCATATTAGAGAATAAAGAGGATCTCGTAGTAGCAATGGAAGGAAGAGGCATAATAGATTCTATTTGCCTACATTTGATGGATCTTCCTCAAGCAATGTCAAGGCTTGGAGGAGGGAGTTAGATTCATTTTTCAAGCTACATCTTGTGGCTGAAGAAGAGGTTGTTCAAATTGCAGCACTTCATCTCTTAGATGAAGCAAAAGATTGGTGGTTTGGGCACATAGAGTATGCAAAGGTGACAAAATATTCAGATTTCTCTCACAAGTTGAGGGAGAAGTTTGAGATGAGCCATAAAGAGACATCTCCCAAGGAAACCAAGGAGAATGTCAATCTTGTCACTCTGGACAAGAGGTCACTACTTTCACCACCTGTTGCAAGAGTACTTGTATCTGGAGAAGAGACACTTGCATCTTTGCAAAGTAGTCTTGAGCTCTTGACATATGGAGTCCCATGCATGGATCAGGAGATTGATGAGGAGGAGGAGGGAGATACCAGCATTGGTACACTTGAAGAGAAGAGGTCATCACTCTTACCAGCTGTTGGAGACACTATTGTCCCGGTTGGAGGAACTCTTGTGTTCTGTCAAGAGGTTCCCACATATCAGTTGATCCAAGGTATGCATAAAATTTCAGCACATATTGTTTCAAGTCCAATGCATAACCAAGGGTTAGAACCAAATGCTGATTTGAAGTAGAAACATATCACAGCGCTGTCACTTAGTGGTTGTGACAAAGAGAAAGCATCATCATTCTTGGAGCATTCTGGAGGTAGCTTCACTCATGAAGCAATGGAAGCAAGGATGACAAATGGTAGACATCTTGAGAGGAGAAACATTTTCTCCCTTCTAGATGACCCTTTCTCAATGAGCATCTCACTGCTCAAAGAGAAACTTCTACTTGCAGCAAATCCAAAACTTTTTTGGTTTTGGAGGGCCTTTGGTGAAGAGAGAATCTCATTAAGAGATCTCATGAGAGGTGCACTTCAACATTTCATGAAGTGCAAAGTCCTTCAACAGTTTGGGGAGGATGGTATTCTACAAAGGGAGGATACCATGACTACGCAGTGCCTCATTCATCATCCACATGGGAGTGAATGGGTAAGGATGATAAGCAAGGGGTTGCATGACCACTTGCAGATTGGTATGGGCCAGCATGCTTGGTTATGTTGGTTGCCATTGGGAGATTTATGTCACTCTCTAAAGGCTCCTATTTTTCTGATCCATGCCTTAAAGAACACATATGAGATGAAGAAGGAGGCATGGCTACGCTGGCTGCTCTTGGGTGAGTATGGTTACCCCACCCAATAGCTCACAATTTTCTGATTCATGCCTTGAAAATAAAAGATAAAATGCAGCAAAGGAAGGCATGTTCATTTTGGTTGTGTTTAGGGGAGTTTTTCTTAACCATATTACATAAAGGAGATGGGGGATGGCTGTAGGATTTAATGCAGCGGAAAAACTAAAAGACACACACACAGCAATTAAACATGAAGACAACGATTAGCGTGGTTCACCCAACCAATCTGGGCTACATCCACCAAACAGAGGTATCGACAATCTTATTCATCAACAGGATATTACAACAGCAGAATTACTCATCTACACTTCGTCTTCCACACATCTCACATGGAGGATCATCATATTTTGTATCTTTTATAGATGATTACTCTAGGAAAGTATGGGTCTACATGTTAAAAAGAAAGTCTGATGTATTCACAGTTTTTAAGCAGTTTAGAGCATTAGTAGAAAACATCACTGGAAGAATCATTAAATGTTTAAGAACTGACAATGGTAGTGAGTTTACTTCAAAGGCATTTGATATCTATTGCAAGGAAGTTGGGATCGAAAGACATAGAACTACTGCTTATACTCCTCAGCAAAATGGAGTTGTTGAACGCATAAACAGGACTCTCTTAGAAAGAGCAAGAAGTATGCTAAGTAACGCAAATTTGTAGAGGGAATTATGGACAGAAGTAGTATCTACGGCTTGCTATTTGATAAATTGATCACCATCCACTGCAATAGGATGCAAAATTCCTCAAGAGGTATGGAAAGGTCATCCTTGTGATTATTCTAAACTGAAAGTTTTTGGTTGTGATGCATATGCTCTAATTCTGAAACATCAGCGTTCTAAATTAGATCCTAAATCTAAAAGATATATCTTTGTTGGATATGGTGATGGGATTAAGGGATACATGTTGTGGGATCCTACTACTCACAAGATCATCATTAACAGAGATGTTAAATTCAATGAATCTTCACTTGATAATCCAGATGTAGATATTAAATTGAAACAGGATAATGTACCTAAGTTTCAACATATTCAGTTTGAAACCATTTCAAATACTGATGATAGTCCAAATGAACAAGTTTCAGATGCAGATCATGAAGAAGTTCCTACAGATAATAATTAACAAATTATGGAAGAACCAGAAACATCTTTAAGGAGGTCCACGAGAATCAGACATCCTCCTAAAAGGTATGATGATTATGTTACTTCAGTTGCTTTAACTGCTAATGATGATGAACCTTTATGCTATCAGGAAGCTGTAGAAGGTTCTAACAGTGATAATGGAAAGAGGCTATGAAGGATGAGATGATGGCACTAGACAAGAATGCCATATGGGATCTGGTAGAACTTCCTAAAGACAGAAAAATTGTAGGATGTAAATGGGTTTACAAATTGAAAAGAGGTGTTGATGATAAAGAAGACAGGTACAAAGCGAAGCTGGTCGCAAAAGGTTTTTCTCAGAAAGCAGGAATTGACTTTCATGAGATATTTTCACCAGTTGTTAAAATTGTTTCAATTCGGATTGTCTTAGCATTATTTTCTTTACTTGATTTAGAGTTACAACAACTAGATGTTAAGACTGCATTTTTACATGGAGATCTAGATGAAGAGATTTATATGGAACAACTTGAAGGGTTTGTTCAAAATCACAACAAGAAATTTGTCTGCAGGCTCAAGAAATCATTGTATGGTCTGAAGCAGTGGCCTCGACAATGGTACAAGAAATTTTATTCTTTCATGCTGAGCCAAAATTATATAAGAAGTGAATATGATCATTGTGTTTACTTTAAGAAATTAAGTAATGGCATATTCATTATCTTAGTGTTGTATGTTGACGATATGCTTTTAGCAAGCAAAAGCATAACTGAGATCAACAGGTTAAAGGCTCAGATGGCTAGGATGTTTGATATGAAAGATCTAGGAGCAACAAGACAGATTTTGGGCATGGATATTTTCAGAGATAGGAGCAATGGTAATCTGTGGTTATCACAAGAGAAGTATATTGAGAAAATACTCTTAAGGTTTTGTATGAACAATGTGAAGCCAGTTTCAGTCCCTTTAGCTTCCCATTTTAAGCTTTCTTCAAGTTTATGTCCTAATTCAAATGAAGAAAAGGAATATATGTCTCGAATACTTTATGCTAATGCAGTAGGAACTTTGATGTATGCGATGGTATGTACACGATCAGATATTTCACATGCAGTTTGGGTTGTCAGTAGGTATATGGAAAATCCAGGGAAAGAAAACTAGGCAACAGTGAAATGGGTGCTTCGGTATCTGAGAGGCACAAGTGATTATTATATCACTTATGACAGAAGTAGTGAATTTGTTTGTAGATATGTTGATTCCAATTTTGCAGGTGATTTGGATAAGAGAAGGTCAACTTCAGGATATGTCTTTACTCTTGCAGGTGGAGCTATTAGCTGAATGTCAAATCTACAAAACATTGTTGCTTTATCCACTACAGAAGCAGAATACATAGCTGCTTCACATGCTTGCAAAGAAGCGGTTTGGTTGAAAGGTTTGTTTGGTGAGTTTGGTAGGTTGCAAGACAACATTAAGTTATTTTGTGATAGTCAAAGTGCAATTCACTTGGCTAAAAATCCAGCCTATCATAGTAAATCAAAGCATATACCTATAAAGTACCATTTTGTAAGACAGGTTATCACTGAACAGGGAGTCTCTCTTGAAAAAGTGCATACAAAAGAAAATTGTGCAGACATGTTCACGAAACCAGTTTTATTAGAGAAGCTACGATGGTGGCTAGCTTCTCTTGGCTTGCAAAGAAAATAAAAATAATAAAGGAACGAGGTATCAGGCTAATTGTTGTCAAGGTGGAGATTGTTGAGATTTATTCTATATTTTTTTGGAGAAAATCTCATAGATAATGCCAACAATGGGTTTGTTCCAAAACTAATGGCATCAAATCAGCAAGAGGAGATATTTTATCCTATTATGTTGTGATAGAATTTATGATTCAGTGTCTTCTCTACATCTATAAATTGTAAGCCTGTAGAGGTAAATGAATATGAGATGTGAGGTGTGAGGAAGAGGAAGTGCAGATGAGAAAATATGTTGTTGTAATCTCCTATTGATGAATAAGATTGCTGGTACCTCTGTTTGGTGGATGTAGCCCAGATTGGTTGGGTGAACCATGTTAATCTGATGTCTCTATTTTATGATGTGTATGATTTTAATTATGTTTTCCACTGTGATTGACTCTAACAATGGCAACAAAGGGCCTTACTCCGGTGGTTATTATTAGGAGAATATGGTTTGACACCTTTGTCTACCCATGTTACTCCTTCCCTTCTTCTTTTGCCTAACTTTGGAATGATGAATTTTGGATCCAATAAGGCCAACAGCGTTAAGAATGAGAGCATAACAATGCTCAATCAAATTCATGGAACATGGGATGAAGGAATGTATTGTATGATGAAGCTTTTCCTTTGTGGAAAGAGCTACTTATTTTTATGTCTCTCATGTACTTATGATAATGTTGGATATCATATGATTGTCACTTTGAGCTTTATGGTGAGAGGAGGACATCTAACCATGCAGTTGGAAGTCATCTCATATATTTTTGAAAGACAACTATGGAACCAAACATGCATAATATATTGCAGCAAATGGAAGAAGCCTTCCTTATGTGGATGCCATTTGGAGGGGAATAGATGGTTGATGCATCTATCTTTTGAGTTGCTTGAGGGCAAGAAACATTTTTCCGGGGGGGGGCTGTAATATTCCCAAATTTGAGCATCACATTTGAAATATTAGAGTCCTTGATCTTTTTAATAAATTAAGTAAATAAAAGGGTAGAGGAACCCACAAACCCCAAAAGATGAATAAGATCCACTTTTATGTGTGTATGTGGACATTTTTTATCTAGATCTAGAATCATGGAGTAGTGGAGCAACTCCATTAATGGAGATCATGTCTCATTTATGAGATAGGTTATGGAGGGTGAAACAGTCAAAGAAGATCCTGAATATTAAATATTAAATCACATGGAACTTTGATAAGGTCAACTGAGATCATGATACATTCAAAGAAGATCATTCATGATAAGATAGTGGAGGAAGTGGTGCATTTAATGCATGCATGATAGAGAGGGTGATCACCACGTGAACATGATGGAGGGCCTGGATCAACAGCACAGTCAAACATGGAGACATTGTCCACATGTGCAGCGCAGTATTGGAGTGGGCCTAGGTTATGGAAGGCTCATGCATATAATGAAGGGGAAGGCACAATGGAAGGCATGATTTGGATTATGCATTTCTTGATCTGTTTCAATCTAGATTTGTCTTAGGACATTTCTATGCAAGCTTGGGTTGTTTAGCAGAGCTTGTAGGGTGTTCCCGGGCGGGAATCCCACCTCTTTCTTTGAGTAGCTCTAGAAAGAGGATTGTTCTTCATTCCATATCAGGCATTGGTGCCATCTTCAGGAGGGTGTTTCTAGTATTCAACTACAAAATCGATGGACGATTCATCCTACCACTTGTTCTTCATATTCAGTCTTCCAAAGCATCAGATCTATATCCGGCATTCATGCCTTGGGGTTTTGCCTCCTTGTTGCAATAGTCCCTTCAAGGATTGCGCAGTTCATTCTTGCAGGATCTATTGGAGGAAGGAAGTTTCCAGCATTTCAGTTGGAAATCCTGTGAGGGATAACCTCCTCACATTGGATCTATTGTTGCCATCACCCAAGAGCTGATTTGACATATTTTTCTATGGGGAAAGGAGCCTCCCTCTCTCACAGCGCAGTTTCCTAAAGTTGTTGTTCATTCTGCAGCTATTTTTAGTGGAGGAGATTGGAGGAGCTAGATCTTGAGATTTTAGCCCAAGGATCTAGTAAAGGGATCAGCCCTTCTTGCTTAGATCTGATTATACATCATTACAGCCATCATATTATTAGATCTAGCTTCGATCTGCATTCCTAGTAGCATATTCATGGAGCCCTAGGGAGAAGGTTGTCTTAGACTTACATATATGAGAAATCCTTCCAGGGTTATCTTGGGAATCCATCATAGAGCCCAGATCTACAATTTCAGCATCATTGGAGCTCCCGTTCTGCCTAGATCTGACTTTCTATCTTACAGGCAGTTGCAGTCCCTAGATCTATGGCAAGGACAGCGCAGTTTACCTTCCAGCAGAGCAGCAGTCCCACTTGGGGTATGATTGCAGGGTCATTCTGAGCTACTTTTGTGGCTTGACTGTCTCATATTTTGAGCATTGTTGTATTTGCATTTTGCACCTCCAAATCTTAATAAAATGGCTCAGCTATTTCTGCATATTCTGATGTGTATTTATATTTTTTGTTTACTTAGTTGCAATCCTCATATTGTGTTTTAATATTTTTGGATCCACAATCTTGGGATATCATAATATATTCCCAACCTTGTTGATTTTCCCTATTTTGGGATATTACAAGAAGGCTCAAGTTGAATAAAATAAATCATGTGACCACCTTCAATGAATTCGACAATAAATACATTAGTTGGAAAACGAGGTAAAATTCAAGGACTTCCAACACAAATCCATAGAATACCAACTCCATTGTATATCTTATTTGAATGATCTAGATGCCCAACTGTGTTATTTAGCTAGGTAATGGAATACATTTTGTTCAACACTCGCACAAATTTGCTCTAAAAAATTACAAGACAAGGTTTTTGGAAACTCGGGCATTACCACTAGTAGAGGCACCTTCCCCTACCTTATCAAAACACCAATTTCTCCAACCTACAACCTCTAAATATCCACCCCATGTTAATATTATCTAATAGACCTTATTTGAAGAGGAGGTAGAAGGCCCCAATTGGTCACTAGCAAGAAAAATAGAATGGGGGAATTAAGACCAAGGAGGTCGCTACCAAACCTTGCTTAGAGGAAATGTCAGTGGATCAATTGACTTCACCACCATAATAGGCCAAATAAGTACCCTAGCCTCCAATTCTACTAAATTATTAGTACTACTATGATTATTTTCATTAATGTAAACATTCCACATCTCCCCTTCCTCAAGGTGAAGAAGGAACTAAGGGTGGGGGAAATGTTTGATGGGCTAGCCGACTTAGTCGACTAGATCCACAAGTCAAAATAACTGACCAAACTCTTTATAATATGTAAGTGATTTGACCATCCAATCGAGTTACGACTCCATGTCAGGTTGATTATTTGAGTAATTAAGGTAGTTGGTTAGTTTAACCACCTATATTCTCGTATAAATATAAGATAGACTGACAATGAATGTAATAAGGCTTGTGCATTAATATAAGAAGTGTTTTGGTTGGATACCACTAATCTTTTTCTCTCTTATATTTATTTCATGTGTTGCATTCCTCTCTTTACTTAAAAATTTCTTGGTTTATGAATATATGTTGGTAACAATGTGTATATTTCCCTAGATTACAACAGTCCATAGTTGAATGATATCTCCCAACCTAGCTTGCCCTTTAGCTCTTTTACTATTGAAAGCCAAAGGCTAATATTCTTTTCTAGAATAATTATGTACATCTTGGCTAAAATATGGCTAATCATAATGATCCTGTAATTATAGGTAATTATTTTACCCCACTTTAGATAGGAACAACACGACTATATGTCCAAGGCTTAGGGAATCCTTGCTTCGCTATTAAATTGAAGAAATTATGCATGCTCGAGATGAGGATAGATCCTCCCATTTTAAAAATTTAATCTTGGTAACATTTAGTATCCTTTTTTTTCCCATTAGCAAGTTGTTTAACCCCAAACACAATGTTTTCCAAAGAAAATATAGCATCCTTTATAGGGCATTCAAGATGTTATCCATGGAGTTAGGGGATTCATAAAAGGTTTTTAAGGTAAATATTCTACTTCTTTAAGGGAGCCAAATTATTTTATTCATTTTTAAGAATTATAATTTTACTCCAAAATTTTCTAGAATTATATTTAGGAAGGTTCAATAACTATTCTTGCTTCTTATTTATTTTCTTCCTTTAAATAAAAAGTTTTGTGTATATTTATATCATCAAGTTTTAATGTTTCCTTAGGAGCATCCCTAATTTCTCTAGCAATTTTAAAATTATTATCATACCAAGTGTTGGTAGTTTTATTATTATTTTTATATGATGCCTCAATAGGTAACTTTATAATGGTAACAATGAGGATTGTAGTAAAATTATGATAGAGGTTTTCAATGTTATCCTTATAAGTGAAGAGGTGACAATCCCAATTTAAATACTTTAAGAAGAGATCCAATTTACTTTTGTCAAAATTCGAGTGCCTTTGACTCTAAAAATTCTCTTGCATGTGTATGTTATGCATACAAAGTTTAGAGTTAAGGTTAAAGGTCTATGATGAAAGTCAGACTCATGGTCATTTAAGAGGTCAAAATTGACAATTTGGCTAGACACAGGGATATCAAATATCACCCAACCCATGACACTATGGTCAATCCAATGAATACAAGTCATCTAGTTGGATTTTGGCCACTTTATTATGCCATTGCAAATTATGGTCTTGAGAACTAGAATGTTTGACTAGCTCGATACTAAATTAATTATTTTTCAGGTATTAGGAATTTATTTATAATCTACTAGCTAAATCAAGGTCTTGATATGGCCAAAGAGTATTATGGTTTGAATCATTACTTAGAAAATTAATTTTGTTACTTGTGGTTCTAATATTAAATTATCCTAACAAGAGGATATTTCCTTCATTCCTTAGACTATGAATATCATGTTATAAGGTATTATGATGGAAATTCTTGTCTCAATTATTTTTCTTATAAAAGGTAGAGATGATAGGTGTGAAATAACAAATTGCGATATAGATACTCTTAACGGTAATATTAGATATTTCAATCCAAATGTACCAATTGAGGACGTCTATCTTATGAATATGAGTTTAAGGGAAGATTTTTTTAATATATATATAACAAGTTATTCCAACAATTCCTCTCAGAGAATATTTAATGTTCCAATCCACCCACTAAATGAATCCATCTATGCAAGGGACCTTAGACTCATCATGCTTCCAAGTTTCCACTAAAAAAATGATATCAATCTCACTCAGGATCCAACTTAACATAGGAAGTCTATGCCATGGAAAGTAATGACAGTTCAAAAACAGGATATGGAATGTTCCAAATGCCTATTTATTACTCTCATTTTGGTCTTTATCCCAAATAATAGCTTTCCTATTTCTGATGATTGACCTTTTTCCATCCTTTCTAGATTCCTTTACCTTTTGAACTTCCTTCCTTAATTATTCTTTCTCTATTATAATGATATCCTCATTTATAAATATTCATGTCCCTTTTTAGGTTTTGAGAATTGTTGAGTATATCAAATTTATGGTCACTACAACTTACCCTAACATGGATAAGTCTATCTTTATGCTTGAGTAGCTTTCCCACCCTTTTTGCTTCTATGAGATCATTTTTCTATTTTTTATCCATAAACTACCATGGATATTACATTGGATAGTTCATCACAATGGGTCTGATAAAATTAAGCTCAAAATATGAAATATACACTATAGGGGTGTATTTATCCTCAGATTTATGGATTTGTTAATTATTGTTTATTGCATATAAATGAAAATTATTATCATGCAAAAAATATAGAATAGTGAAATAAAACTCACAAACCATAAATAAACGCAAGATATAATCTAGGAAACCTTTTCAAGGGAAAACGCAGTTGGAAGGTGAGGTTGCTCTACTCTATTTTTTTAAATGGAAAACAAATGCAAGTACAAAGGAGTTTGTTAGATCATGGGTTGCTACAATGGAAAAATCCTCTCTTTTTTCTCTCTCCCTATCTACTCTCTTCTACTTTTCTCATCTAAGGAAAAAAATGCACTTGAATAAAATGGAACCCCTTTTCCTCCTAGTGGCTCGATTATAACACAACCCAATTGTTGAGGTTTTCCATTACACCTGTTATCACTCAAAAAATTCTCATGGTTGTAGGACAGAAATTCCTAAGGTAACAATTCAAACCAATCTTACAAATTGAAGGCTAGCCCCTTCAATCCAGAGAGGACTCTCTTTGACAATCTAATCACTAAATTAGTAATTGATTGTACATTCACATAGTGGCTAGATATTCATTTGAGTTGTGTTGAGGTAGGGATTTATTGGGCACAAGGGGAGATAGTACGTTGGGAAGTGGAGTAAACAAGCTATGGTTTAAGGAAATTTACCAAAATATGGGTTTTCTTATCAAGATTGACAAAGGCAAGGTAGATGGCACATCCTAGACATTTATCATTGTTGTAGCGAAGAGAGGAAAATAGAAGAACAACACACTACGGTAGGGCATATGAAATGAATCCTAAAGTAGCTTTAGAAGATAGGAGTGCAAATATTTGAATCTATGAGACAACACATCAAAAGCAAAGATTAATTTTGTAACATTTATTCTATTCAAATATTAGAAGACCTTACATTCAAATGATATTACAAAGAATGAAACACTCAAACATGTAGAAAATACAAAATAAGAGATACCGTCATTTGAATATTTGTGTCACTGATCAAAATATTCTTGATCTTGGAAAAATATAAATTAATAAATCTCTCAACACACATACAATAGCTATATTTTCATTAAAAATCAACCCTTTTCCCATATTTCTCATGTAATATATAAGAAAATTAAATAAAGTTTTAGATCCACAATTTATGGAAAATATTAATTACAATAACCATCAAGATCCAAAAAATATGGATCTAAAAACCTCTTCAGACGTTTTTATTCTGATCCTTATTTCGAATTTGATGAGGTGCCCTTCAATTGTTGACTTGGAATTTTTATAGGAAACGGAATTTCAAAAACTATGGAAAATTCCTGAAAACTAGGGTCCATAGATGCATTCATATATTCCAAAACATGACACATGTTAGAAAAAGGATGGAGGTTCTTGGTAATTGATTTATCACCTCCAAACACCTCTTATGGTGTTCCAAAATTCATCTCCATATGTTTGGAAACTGCTTTTGAAAACAATGACTAAAACAGGAAAAAACATAATTATAAAATCTATAAAAATAGGCCTCAAACATTGCCCTGTAGTTTCTAAACCATGATGTATGGGTAAAATATGAAAGATAATTTTTTAAACCATCTTCTTCACAACAAAAGAATCTTTTGGTTTTTTAAAATTCATTACCACATGCTTGTAATCTCTGTTTGAAAATGATGACTAAAAGAGGAAAAACAAAGTGTTGTTATTTCTCCTCCTTGTTGACTCATTAGAGAAAATTTCAGCCTAAAAGTGCCCATGAATTTTTCATGTAATTTCCATGTCATAATATGTAAACCAATCGAAATCCTTTAAATTTAAAAAGAGGTACATGTAAATATTTTGGAGGGAAAAGAAAAAAAAAACGAGTTTTTTAATTGTTTTTTTGGCTATAATCCCTATACGTTTACTCAAATTTCAAGTGTATACACTCATTGGATATAGAATTAAATTCTAAATCCAATGAGTATCCATTATGAATACTTTTGAGAAGACCAACATTGATAAAAGTTGCAGATACATTAAAAAAACACAATGAACACACTTTTTTAATGTATTTGCAATTTTTTTCAATGTGGGTCTTCTCAAAAGTATGCATAATGGGTACTTGTTAAATGTGGAATTTAATTTTTCATCCAACAAGTGTCTACACTTGAAATTTGAGTAAAACTATAGGGATATAGACCAAAAATACAATTAAAAAAATTCCCTCCAAAATTCATAACTCATATTTTATTATTTTTACTATTATTTTATTATTTTTCCTTAGGAGGCCACTTTTAGGGTGGAATTTCCTCTAATGATTTGACCAAAACCATATGGCCTTCATCTGCATGCTTACAATCCACAAAAGTTTGTATAATATCATAATTCATCCCTGGAGTATGTTGGCTAGACTGTCAAAAAACTTCATGAAATATTAGTCAAAATTAGGGTTTTGTAACATCAAAATAAATTCCCTTGTTCTTAGCTCAAGGTACTCCTTCACCAAAAATGTAGATTTGTTTATTCCTCCATGGCTTCAACAGCTTAAGAAAGCATGTTAAACTTCTCTTCTTATTTTTTTCTTGTAACCCTTTTGCCACTTTTTTTAATTTCTTTGATGACTATTAGGTTTCTTGTTTATTTCTTTCTGCGGATTCTGTTTCTCTTTCTTAACCCCCTATTTCTATTTTCTATTTCCCTTTTCTGCTTCCCTTTTTCATATTTTGTTGTTGTATGCTTTGCCTCCTCTTCTTCCACAATTATCTTTTTCTTTCTTCTTTTTCTCCTCTCATAGAACCTAACCTTTGGTTCCTTTACAGGGTTTTCAATATGCTCTTCAACATGGATATGACTAGGCTCTCCCTTTGCTTCCTTAGCTAAGGCTTACGTAAAAACTCAATTTTGGCCTCTATTTGATCTTCTAGGGACACGTGGGTTTGGATTTCTTTGTCTCATTTGACTCAATTTTTCTGCTTGCTTATTAAACTCATGACTGTACAAGATTTTAATTAGGTCATGATGACAAATATCATGGGCTTGTCGCTGATGTATTTTTCTCGTGTTAGTGAAAAATTTAGCAAACTTTGATGTATGAAATATGGTAAATTCATTTTGCTAAAACATGTCAAGTGACAAAGAAACCTTGTATGATACAAGTAGGATTTCGAATAACTACCTTCACAGGTGAATAAGAGCATAATAGTTCCAAGTACAACATCCCATTAAGGCTTCAGCATACTTTGGAGGACCCCTTCTTCCCAATCTTGATTCTAACAATCCTCCTTCAGGAAGAAATTCAAATCTACATTCTGTACCCTCTGTTTTTTTAACCATATTTCACCCTCTGTTGGCAAACTTGTTGCTTCAGCAATAGACTCCTTTATAACAGGTAACTACAGTGTCTTGATCCTAACAATATTTCCATTGAAGGAAAATATAAAATCATGGCACCAATTGAAATTATTCCCATTGAAATGTTGAAAGACTAGCTCCCAACATGCATTTCTGAAAAGATCCAACATTTCGAGGTATACCTCAAAATACATGTCATCAGGTTCAAATCTCTTTACATGAAAATATTGGCCCATCTTGAAAAGATCTTGGACCTACAAACACTTTCAATAACCTTAAAACACTCTACTTGAAAGTTGTAAGACACTCAACAAGCTTCCTGCACGTGAAAACTACAAATTTGGGTTTGATGGAAAACTCTATTTTAGAGAAAACAAGGTAGATTAGAGTTTGTTCTTTAATAGATCTATTGGGCATGAAAATGTTCGCAGTTTTCAAATCATGAAGAAGGAGGCATAATATTTTATGAATAAACACTTGGTCTCTCATTGACATTAGAGGGTCGAAAATCAAGTTTTAAAATTTTTCGATACGCGCTACGAAAATATTTCGTAGTGCCAACTGAAATTTCCCTATAGGTCAAAGCACTATGGTAAATATAACAAAAGCTTAGAGTTAGGAGAAATAATTTTGATGAGACATATTCCTAGGCTTAGCTAGCAAACTTTACAAAAACACCATACCCCCTTTACATAATCATGACCTTGCCAACAATGGACTGATAACATTTCCTTGAACTGAAGGTGAAAACCTAATGCTAACAACACAAAAACCTGCAGGAATCATTAAAATCTCAAACCCTTACCATTACCTTTAGTAGTTATTTACTTCCATGTTCTCAAGATGGCAGTTAGTCCATGTCATATATTTCTAGAGTTGTAGTGGTTAGTGCAACACCCCCCTCCGACGTAACTCGAGTGAATCAAACCTAGGCCAAGGCTTCCAAACCATGTTGAGGTTTATCATTACACCAAAACTCATAGGAATTAGTACACTTTAAAACCCTTACCGTTACCTTGAATTGGTGGTTACTCCATGTGATTGGTTCCTAGAGGTCCAATAGTTAGTCCAACATCGATAGCTTATTAGTTGCAAAGTTTAATACTTTTAACTCTTAACAAGAGTTACCATACGGACTCTCCTAGAAAATTATTCATCATGATCACATGGATAACCCATTTTCCATGAATATTTGAGGTCCACATAGCATCCTCTCGAACTATGTTGGCCGAAACATGAAGGTCAATTTTTGAGTGGTAGAAATTTTGCATATGAAATCCAATTGAGGAAATTCTCACATTGTTGTAAAGGTATTTGTGTATAGAATAGAACAAAAATGTGTTGAACTTAATAAAAAATGGTTTCCCGAAAAGAAAAAAAATGTTTGATTCCTAAAATTTCTCTTGAAAGGTTTTAGACCCCAATTTTCCAAACTAGGTCCCACTAGTAAAAACGGTCCCATGAGTTGATTCCTCCACTTTTTCCACTCCAAAAGCTTCAATATGAATGGAAAATAATATAATTATCTAATATGAATCACACATCTCGTTTTGGGAGGCTTTATTTCCCTAAAATACTCTACTAAATGAGGTGAGGAAATATTTCCTCCACCTTCTCTCGGGTGTACATTTTAGCTTTACTTGGAAGTTGTCCTTTCAACCCAATCTTCAAAAAATAATGCTACCCCTATCTTATAGCTATGGACTTATTCTGCAAAACTGTATCCTTCATCAACTTTTCCTAAGCATCCGATTCCAAGTCCTCTACATAAGGTAGGACATATTCCTCTTCCTGATCTAGAATGGAAGACTCGTAGAGTTTCAAAATCTCTACACTCACCACTGAGTAAATGTGCATGTATGGGGGTAGACTAAGTGTATAGGAATCTCAAATGGGCCATATCCTAGAGCCTTGATTTTCTTACCAGGACCCAGTAGTCTTTCCTTATTTAATTGTAACCATACTTTTCCCCCCACCTTAAATGACCTCTTTGTTCTTTGATGATCATTCCTAGCCTTGTATTTTTCTTATGACTTTTGCAGTGATTCATGTACTTGTATATGGATTTTCCTAATATTCTCAATAGTTTTTTCCCTTACTACATCCACTGTAAGATCTTCCCTCACTCATCCTTATTTCCCATATGCAATATCCAAAGGTGAAGGTGGAAAATATCGAAAACAAGTTTCAAATGGGGACTTTACAATAGAAGTGTGGATTTCTTTGTTATAAGAGTGTTGTATTTATACTAGATTTTTACCCCAAGTATTCAGATTCTTTTGACTGTAACCCCTCAAAAGCTTCATCAAAGTCTTTTTGACTACTTCTATCTACCCATCTCTTTATGTATAGTATCTTGTAGACCTCTTCAACTTCATTTCCATATTCTCCCACAATGTAGTACAAAATCCACTGAAAATAATTGTGCCTATCTAAAATAATGTTCCTTGGTATCCCAAAGTGTACCAAGACACGTCCAAAGAACAGGTTCCTAACTTCTTTCCCACTGGTGGCCTTTTTATATGGCATCAGAATTCATAAATTGTTGAAATTTTCAACAACCATGAATATGTAGTCATGTCCCTTCTTGGTTATTGATTAACCTCCCACAAAGCCCATGGAATTTTTTTCCAAATGACAAGTGGATATAGATAAGGGATCATGAAAACCGTGTTTCTTGTTACTAGGATTTCTGGTACAACAAAGCATGCATCCTATTATGAGCCTAGCTACATGTTCCTTCATCTTGGGCTGATACACATGCCTTTGTAAGTTGGGCATTGTCTTCTCTACACCAAAATGACCTGCAACATTGGAGGTGTGAGCCTTTCTAATTAGATGCAATTGCTCACTTTTAGAAACACATAACTTATTCAACTTGTAGAGTAAACCATCCTAGATATGGAAATTACATGTGTTGTCACCATTGTGCGCATAACTCTAGCTCTAAAACTATTGAACCATATGCATGAAGTTCTCTCCTTTGAATATCCCTCTCTATATGCATTATGGGTGAATGCCTCTATGTGCATCAAAGTTCCCAGAACTGTCATATTCTACGGTGTGGCCTTGAAAGCATATTGTCCAACTTATTTGTGCTACCCTTATTGTAGAAATTATATGCACTAAGCATGCATATGTCCTAGATCCACCTGATCTCACACTATTTAACTTTATGCCTTGTTAATCTTTTGCGGAAAATTAATTGCACACACATGTAAAGCATAAATAAAAATAATCACACATAACACAGTTGTTTTTAACGGGGAAAGCCTGAAGCTGAAAACCCCAACTATATATTATGTATCATGGAATCATATGACAATCCTCATACAAAGCTTATCAAGCTCTCAGTACAGTACAATCATCATACACTAATCAGGAACAATCTTGCAAATCCATACACCGATCTTTGCCTCCTGCTAGCCTACCTCCACTGCGTAATCTCTGCTGAAGAATAACTCTGAATGAATTCGAATTACCCTTTCCTTGACTGCGCAATCCTCATTGGCAACTCCAATGTGTGTGTGATGCAATAATTGCATCACTATAGTCACAACAGATAGTCTATCTTGCCCTTTCACCTATCTCTCCACTGGGTCTCCACTGAAACTGCCATGCACTGTAGTTAACTGCTGTATTGTTCAGTTGATTAATGAGTTATTTTGTGAATTAATTAACTAATTAATTCACTCCACTCTCACTAGTGTATCATTTAGTTGGACTAGATACAACTAGCTCAACTGATTCTAACTGAGTTAAACTAAATACAACTCCATAACTACTCTTCGAACTGTGTCATAACTCCGCCACTTGAGTTCTAACTGAGTCCTCCATGCATTAGCTCCAGTAAACCCTTGGGAATTACGTAATTCCCTCAGTCCACTGATGTGCCACATCTGTGCACTGAACTGAAGTGCTCCAAGAGAATAAGTTGTTGTTTAGAGTCTGATTATTATTAAAAGCTAATAATAATCGACATGCATCTATTTTTAGATTGACGATCTATAAATAGACTTCGCCCAATATTCTAAAAATAGAATTTCATCTATTTTTCCAACTTGATCAACCATCCACAAATAGAATCCTGCAACTTCTGAAATATGATCATCATGTCTAAAAGTAGACATAGTCTAAAAATAGACTTGCGCCAAAAATAGCCTGCGGGCCCACTTAGTGAAGGTGACTCTTTTCACTAAGCTCATCATCTTGTTGAATCCCAACACTCCCTCTCAACAAGATAGGGATTATCCTTCACCACGATCCACCTTACTCATGGTGAAGATTTGCTCCTGGTGAGTGCTTTCGTCAAAATATCTGCTGCATCTGATCCTCATAGTGAGAATATGCCTAACAGTGATTGATCTTCCGGCGCACACAATCTCTGATATGATGATACCAGATATCAATATGTTTAGATCTATCATGAAACACAGGATTAACCGAGAGTTTAATGCAACTCTGATTATCACAATGTATCACTGTAGGATCTAAATGTGAACCGAACAAACCAATCAGGATCTTCCTCATCCAGATAGCCTCACATGCAGCTTGACTTGCTGCCATGTATTCCGCTTCCACTGAACTGAGTGCCACGAATATTTTTTTCCTATTGTACCAAGAAACTGTCATAGATCCGACACTGAAAATCCCTCCTGATGTGCTCTTTCTGTCTGTTGGGCTTCCTGCCCAATCTGCATCTGTGAAGCCATGCAACTTCACCTCATCCGTCTGTCTGTACCATAAACCATACTCAGATGTGCCCTTGAAATATCTCAGGACATGCTTGCCTGCCTTCCAAAAGAGCTTGGTAAGCTTAACCATCGCTTGTGAAAGTTGGTTCACCGCATAGCATATGTCCGGTCTTGTATTGACTAAATACATGAACAAACCCACCAACTATCGATAAATAGTGGCATCCACTACCTCTACCAATGTAGCATCCTCTTTCTTCCAATTTCCTGGAAGAGGAGTGTCGATAGGCTTGCAGCCTTGCATGTGAAACTTCTCCAGTATCTCCCGGGCATAATTGCCTTGAGACACAAACAGTTCACCTTCCCGCTGCCATATTTCCAATCCAAGGAAATAATGAAGGAGGCCCAAATCCTTCATCTCAAAATCCTATGCAAGATCTGCCTTGCATGAGTGTATCAACTTCTCATCACCTGTTAGTATTAAATCATCAACATAAAGTACAATGATTAAAAGCTTACCCTCCACCACAATCTGGTACAGTTTTGCATCCGCCTCACTCTTGGTGAAGCCAAGTCTAGTGAAATAGTTGTCGATCAGAGTGTACCAAGCACGAGGTGCTTGTTTCAGCCCATACAGTGCTATTTTGAGCCTGCACACATGCGACTCGCTGCTGAAGATCTCAAATCCTTCAGGCTACTCAATGTACACCTCTTCCTCAATGATCCCACTAAGGAATGTAGTCTTCACATCCATCTGATGAATGTGCCAACCCATCTGAGCTGAGAGAGCAAGGATGGTCCGTATGGAAGAATACCGTGCAACAAGTGCAAAGGTTTCTTCATAGTCAATCCCCTCAATCTGTGAGAAACCCCGGGCAAAAAATCTTGCCTTATACTTATCGACACTCCCATCAGTAGCTTGCTTTACCTTGTAGATCCATCTTGATCCTACAACTAATTTTCCCACCGGCCTTGGAACAATCTCCCAAGCATTGTTTCTGACAATGGAGTCATACTCCTCCACCATGGCATCTACCCATGTGGGCTCCTGCACTACTTCTTCTAAAGAATATGGCTCTGTCACGATACACTTTCTCATAAGAGCCATGTATCCAGTAAATCAGTCAGGTGACTGTCTTTGTCTGCGCTATGATGTAGGGACTCCTACATTTTATGCCGCATCAAGCTTCAGTCTCTCAGCTTCTGTGGTACGCTTTCTGCCTTGTCTGATGTTTGGTTCTGCATGAGTGGACTCCTCCACTCCATGAATCTCCTCCTGTGGCTGATCCACATCCAAAGGCTCATCTTTGGGAATAAGAAGTTCCTCCTCCGCATGAAAGTGTAGCTCCCTCTCAAGCGACAACTTCATGGCTTTCACCTCATTGAATTTTATATCCCGTCGCACAACAGTCATCCGACTGTCTGGCAAATACACACGATAGTTATGAGGTGTTTCTGTGCACCCCACAAATATCCCAACTTCTACAGTCGGCTCCAGCTTCTTCCTGGCATCCTTTGTCACATGAATGTAAATAAGTGAGCCAAAAATCTTCAAATGAGAAATATCAGACTTCTTACCAGTAGAAGCTTCTTCGGGTGTACTCATGCCAAGTACTCTATGAGGACAACGGTTTTGCACATAAACCGCAGTGTTGCATGCTTCTGCCCACAAGTATATCGGTAGGCCATGGTCATGCAGAATCGCTCGTGCAGCACCCACAATCATTATGTTCTTCCTCTCCATGACCCCATTCTGTTGTGGGTTATGAGGCGCTATGAGTTCTCTTCGAATTCCTTCTTTGCTACAGAAGTCTTTGAATTTGCCCGAGATGTATTCACCACCATTATCGCTTCGTAGAGCTTTCACTTGCTTCCCCGACTCCTCCAACAATGCCTTGAACTCACAAAACTTTGAGAACGTTTCACTCTTCTTCTGCATGAAGAAGATCCAGCATCTACGAGAATAGTCAACAACAAATATAACATAATACATGTGTTTTGTTGTTGAAGCAACCGAGAAAGGTCCTCACACGCCTGTGTGAATTCTCTCCAGGATCACCGAAGCACGGTTCTCCTTCTCATGAAAGGTGGTCTTCACAAACTTACCCATAGTACATCCCTTGCACTGATCTGACTGCGCAAGAGTACCCTTGGGAATTCCAGTAGAATTCTTCATAAAATCTTCATCGCATGGTGAAAATGGCCCAATCTCCTGTGCCATAATTCGCCCTCATCCCGGCTCACCACTTCTTCTGCTTTGCCCACCATTGCAGCGCAGCCATCTACCTCTAGCTTGTAGAGATTCTTAATTCAAACCCCTATCTTCTTGGTTTGACCCGTTGTTTTATGTCGAAGGAAGGATTTTCCCTCACTGAAAACAACATCATAACCCTTGTCTCCCAGCATTGCGACTGAGACCAAGTTCTTCTTCAGACCTGAAACATGCATAACATTCTTCAACAAGAATGGATCACTGGACTCCCTCTCAAAGGTAATGGTCTCAATTCCAGTGGGACTGTACCGACCATCGTCGCCCATCTCTATATGCATCTGGAGGTCCTTCTCCTCCAAGTCACTAAACAACTCTTTGTCTCCCGTCATATGGAAAGATGCACCACTATCAAGATCCCACACTGATCCCATACAGCTTGAAACCAAGCATGCGATCAAGGAGAAATCAAGTTCAAATTTCTAGGCTAAGGCCTCTCCAGCTGCAGATCCAGCAACCTTCTTGTTCTTCTTCTTCTGTGGACAGTTAGTGATGAAATGTCCATGTTCGTGACAGTGAAAACACTTCACTTTGGACAAATCCTTCTTCTTGCCTTTAGCATCGAATTTTGAAGGATGTTTCTTCCCCTTCCCTTTCCTTTCTTTGGCAGCCAAAGCACAATTCTTTTCATATTCATTCTTTGATGAAGATCCATCCCTGGTACCCCGCCTTATCTCCTCCTGCACAAGATCCGACCAAAGTCGCTCCCATCCCGGCAGTTTCTCCCGTCCATTGACAGAGTCTTCGTAGCTATGCCAACTCTTCGGAAGCCCAAGGAGAGCCAAGCTCACAAGTCTTCATCATCAACAATAACCCCCACACTTCCCAGTTCATCCTAAGACAATCTACCTCTTTCTGTGAGGATTTTTGTGCATGCTCTAGCTCAAGAACTAGATGACGAGCTTGGACAAACTCTTTTTTCATAGTTGTTTTTTCAAAGCTGAGACAACAGACACACTCGTAGTTTGTTGCTCTTTCGCAATCTTGAATTAGTCGTATATTTGAAAACATAATCTGAAGTATTTCTATCCCCGAAATCTCATTTTGCTGTGTTTTCCAATCCAACATTTGAGTGAACAAAATTACACTCGGTGCTCAGCAAGGACTTGTTGCTTTGCAACCAATCTTGTTTATTTATAAATTAATTTTATTGAATTTAGATCAAGCTTGAGTGTTGTAGTTCATGCTTAAATGACGGTAATGGTGGAAAAGACATAGATGTTGAAAGAATATGCTCTAACATGTGCATATGTTTTAATTTAATGTAGTACATTTTACATAAAAACATGGAAGGGCCGCCAAGGCACTGGGTGTCGAAGTGTTAACAATTGAAAATTGGAAATGGCAAGGATACCTCCATGATCCAGACATGTATAAGATAAAACATCATTTAATTATAGTTGGGCTTTGGACATATTATTATTTTATATAAACAATTCTTTTGCAATATGGCATGCGAAATGATTCTCAAGAATACTGGTGACAATACTTTGACTTGCATGCCATACGCAATTGTAATAACTTCCATAGAGCCTCCTTGTATGTGCTATGGAAAGCGACAAGCAAATCCGTTAGAAATATATTTACTATGGTTGTGAGTTTCTAGGTGTTTGTTTATGTGTTTTCAGAAGGAGATGGACTTGTATTAAACTTCTATGACAAAGCATGCCCTAAAGTTTATAGTACAGTAGAAAACGTAGTTGGATATTGTTGCATCCCTCAGTGTTCAACTAGCCTGCAACAGATTCCATTTCTAGACAAAAAAAATATTACTACAATTTTTTGTTACCACTAGGAGATTGGTAGATCAATGATTCCTTGGCATTTTGTGGCCACATAACTTACCCATCAGTTACTTCCCACCATAGTTTAAGCAAGCATTTGCATAAAAAAAGATAGGAATAAGATGTGAATAAACACACTTATCAGGAGTTACTTCCCACCATTATTTATGTCGGAGTCAATTTGTAAATGTGTAGACATCTCAATTTATTAATTCCTACCAGATCAAGACTATAGGATTTGATTTCTCTACTAACCACTATTAATTTAGCATTGACCAATGCAAGTTATAAGGTTTTATCCATTTTTTTCTAGAGCATAATTTCTAACTTGAGCGGGCACTAAGCTACCCTGCAACACTTGTTTTAAATGAATTATTAATTTTGCATTCAATACATTTACATACAATTAGAAATTTAACCATAATCAAAATTTAACCTCCTCCTCTTAGGTGTTCCCTTCCCCTGCTTCAGGGGTATGCTAGTTTTTATAACACTAGTTATAATGACTATCAACATTTACCAACCTTTTAATTTATATAACACTAGTTATTAACATTATCACAAACTCTAGGGTGGCAAAAGGGGGAGGTATTCTCATAAATATCAATGGAAACATCAAAGATAGGGATGCCTGGAGTCTAGGCCGAAAACTAACAACCAAGTTAAGGCTTATGGGCTTCTCTTTGACATGAACTTAGCCATTAGCAAAGGTATCAAGAGGCTCCAAATATTGGAAGACTCCATGATAATAATAAACCCCATGAGAAAGAACACCCCTGCTAATAACACCCTCCTAAACCAAGTCAAAAAAGAAAAATCAAAGTTTGATCCCTCTTCTGGATGAGGTGAATTTCTACCACATCCTAAGGGGAAACAACAAAGAGGCAAATAAACACGCTAATTTGGCTTGTAGAATTAAATGAGAAGCTACAGAGGTGAAGGGGACTGAAGGCCGCATATGTATTCCTTAACTATGATTAGGAATCCTAAGACGAAGAATTGTTCTAATCACACAAATGGGAATATGGGCAACTTCTTTGGTCCTCTGAAAATGTTTGATTGTCTTATAATCCATGTATCTTTACTATCTTCATATCCTCTCCCCCCCCCCATTCCTAGGCCCTTTACCCCTCCCCCTGGAAATTTGGTCTATCACTTGGATTCATCGTTGGCTCCCTCCCCTTCTCCCTAACCCCTTGTTCCCTCTCATTCCATCACCCCTCCCCTTCTCCTTCATTTCCCCCTCACCCTCCCCTCCCATCTCCCATACCCTTACCCCTCCATGTTGTCACGACATTCTCCCCCTCCCATTCTTCAACAAATGGCCACGCCTCAGTCGTCCCTTGAAGTTTTTTACCATATCTAGTCTTGTCGATCTTAACTGCCCCTGCCTTACCCTCGGCTCTCATGTCAAGTTGTATTCATAACTCAACCGAGTTAGTGGCGTCATGCAGCTCGACAACGTGCTACTTGGTCCCTACATAATCCCGGTGTGTGGTTATTCTTCCCCTCGTTTGATTCTAAGTACATTCGGCGCCAAATTGGTACTTGGTTCATGGGAATGACGCTGAGGGAGAAGCATTTATTCCCCAAGCCCTGGAACAGTCAAGAGAAGCATGGGAAGATGGTGGTTATGGAGTTCGGAGATGAAGAGAAAATTAAGGAAATAATGGATCAGCATTAGGATTCCAGTACCACAGGTACTATGACATCGATCCCCCCTCACAGGCATACTGTTGGTGGCTATTTAAGGAATAATGGTTTGAGTATTTTCAGCAAGCCCAAAGACAGGGAGGTGGGGGTTGTCTGGCCATTATCCCTATGTTTGCAGCAGAGAGTTAAGAGAAGCAGTAACAGTTTGAGAAAGGGTTGGGTTAGTGAGTCGAAGGGCTGGCTAGTGGTGTTCTGGGGTTTCTTGATTATGCTTGAAGGCCTTTGGGCTCTCTCAACAAACACTGGAACTTAGGGAATTGAAGAGGAGGGTTTGAGCTTTAGTCTGTCTGCGAAGACTGAGGTGGTTATGAATTCCCTGTGCACTGGCCTGGGTGCCTATGGTTTACTTCTAGAGTTTCGGGTATTATAGGAAGTCAGGGATTATTTGGGTTTTGGTGATTGGATTTCTGAAGCAATGAATCACCTGTATGTGGATTCTGTGAGCCTGGTGACCTTCCTCTGTACCAGCTCCTTTGTTTGCTTTGTGTACTTTTGGTGTTTTGGGTCTCTCAATAGGTCAGGGATTATAGGTATCTTGGAGTCTGGGTCTGGGTCTAAGTTTCCTACAGTCTCTGACATGATGAGCAGAAATGTGAGTTATGCCTCTGAGAGTATTGGATCGAGTTCTTGGGGCCTCCGCAGGCCTAGGACCGGGAGTGGGAATGCCAATTGGGCTCGTGGTTCTGGGAACAGTAAGCTTAATTGTGGTACATGTACCATGGAACACAGAGAATTCCGAAATGGAATTGCAATGTTGCAGATGTGTGTGAACCAGCACCACAAGGATGTTATCATGATCGAGGAACGACATTTGGAAGAGAAGGAGAAAATTCAAAGGCTTGAAGACGAGGTGGAAGCCCTTAGACTAGAAATAGACGAACTGAAACTAAAACTAGCATAGAGCAGCAAGAATGAGGAGGTGTCGAAGCCACCAGACCTCAACTCCCCAGCTCCAATGGAAGAATAATCTCCTCCGGCACCTGCAAATTTTGTCATATGTCTAAACACTCATGTATATTTCTATTATCACAGTTCTATAAAGTCTATGGTACCAAGCAATTAGTTCAAGATTTTGAAAATGGAATAGCTGATATAAAAACTCGAATAAGAGTGGGACAAATTGCAATATTCACAGCGAAGGAAAAACACAGTTTTTGTTGTAAAAATCTCGCTTTTTGACCGCGTGCGGGCGCGTTTTTATACAAATATATATACTCTTTCCGGTTTTAAATAAATAAAAGATATTAAATTAAAACCAAAAAAGAAAAACATTATCACAAACTCAAAATATATATTTTACCTTCTTGTAGTGAAAACTCTCTATTTTTCATATTAGTTATCCCACAACAAAGTATAGAATATTCAACACATGTAGTTGGACCAAAAGTGTTAATTATGTCGATAGGCATGTATGTTTTGGAATTGGACTTTCAAACTTTTAACTTAATTATCTATAATTATTAGATAGACGGTAGGAATTTAACCTATAGAATATTCTAGAACTTTTTTAATAATATACAAAAATTAAAGGTTGAGATTTATTTTCAAAATAGTTATGTATTTTTTGCCCTTTTAATTAAACTCATTAATTAGAAAAATTGTCATATGAACAAGTATAACATGAAATGAGTAATGGTTTAAAAATCAACTAACTGTCCATGGTTAAAAATCTTGTTACATGTAACGAAAATGAGAAAATACAAAGAACTAACAACAAAACACTATAAATGGACTCTGCCCTAACTGCTCATGATTCGTTCTACGCATTCGGCTCCCCCCTCATCTCAGCCTCCTGCTGAGTGTGTTAAACACACACATGGTGGATGGAGAAACTAACCACACAAATAGAAAGATAAGCATTCGTTGCATTTCTATTACTCATAGATGTGCATTTATATTACATTAATGTGACTCTCGGATTCATCTTCTAAGGTCACTTGGACTCCTTTGTAACTGTTCGCCTTCCACACCTACCCATAGAGGATTAGGTGTCCGACATTGCCCCCCTTAATCCGAAGGCGTATGTGTGAGTCCAAAAAGAGAGTTGTAATACAAATCTGCAAAATATGCATGGCAGCACTTATAGGCTGAACCAGCGCTCTAAAATGTTGGCATAAAGAGGTGGTTTAAGGATGACCACCAACATTGGAACGCAACGCTTATTGCAGTTCCTGGAACTCTTCCAAATCTGGCAAGACGTTGAGGGCTTCTACTAGAGGAAGTGTCCCTCATATTTGAAGAGAGAGACCTTCAACCTAAAAGAAGGGAAATCTACAACCTGTGATGGTTTAAGGATGACCACCAACACTGGAATGCTTGATGCATTTCTTGAAACTCAACCAAAACTAGCAAGACGCTGAAATCTTCTGCTAGAGGAAGTGTTCTGAAAGAGAAAGAATATCAACCTCACATAGATGGTTTAAGGTTGTCCACCAACCAAAGGCATGCTCATGGGCATCTGTGTCTCTGACTACAACTCTGAATCTGGAATGACGAATTGTGGCTCAGGCTTGCTTGAACTGTTGTGTTTCTGGCTACAACTCTGAATCTGGAATGAGAGATTGTGGCTTAGACTCACTTGATGTGGCATCGAAGTTTGTAGATGACTACCATTTTCCCCCCTGTCAGGTACAAGGTGAGATGATGGCGAAAACTCAACTGCAAGGGGCAGTGAGAAAACCTTTTGTGGAAAAGGATTCTTTACTTTCTTTTTTGAGAACAGGTTGGACATAGACCTGGTGTTAAGAAGTGGTTCATACTTCATGGGAGCTTAGGGGCTATATCTAGATAGATGGAGCCCTAGTTTAAACTTGGAATGTGATGTCCCCTTCACCGTTCCGGTCTGGGTTAAGCTCTCTTTCCTTCCGCTCCATGGTTGAAATGACGCTACATTTCGTTTGATTGGGAATGCACTGGAAAAATATATAGACTGTGTTGAACCAAAAGAGGGATTATTCTCCTGTGCTCTAATTTATGTATTAGTCGACCTTGCAAAAGGGCTACTTGTGGTGGTAAATCTCTATATGGATAATGGGTCCCATATTCAGGAAGTGGACTACGACCAGCTTCCCTTTAAATGCAAGTTGTGCCATGAATATGGGCACTTTGCAAAAAGATGTCCTAAGCAACAGGAAAACCATGAACAACAAGGAGAAGTAAATGAGCAGTGGCAAAATGCTAAGATGAAGGCCCATCTCAAAGCAAACCATCTCCTCCACTAGAAACGGAAACCCCGGGAAATGAAGATGGCACAAATCAAAATAAGTTCGCAGTGTTTAAACTCGATTCAAGATGATGGGGAGCCTAGAGTTGATGCGGAGGTCTCCCACCGTCCTTCGACTTCGATGCAGAACCCAGTTCAGCCCACGAGCCCAGAAACATCCAGCAATGCGGAAGAAACCACAAATGAAGTGGATGAAGAAGAAGGCTTCTTATCCTTGAAAGAAATATCAATAACAACAATGCTAGCGAGCTCAGTAGATAGTCAAATAGCACATGAATAAGGAATATAAAAAGAAAGACAAGAAGATAAGGGTAGAAAACAAATAAAGAAATAAGGAAGGAAAAGCAAACAAGGATAAGGAACTAGGATTTCAACACACAATCCCACGACAATTAGCAGCCCTGGGAACCAAAGGAGGAAAGAAAGGAAATGTAGTTGGCCTGCTAAAAGGGACAACAACCTCCAAAGGTAAATAATGAAGGTTATCTCCTAGAATTATAGGGGTTTTGGTTCCAGAAAGCGAATAATGGAAGCGAAGTCCTTAACACAAAATGAAAAACTAGATGTTGCAATGTTCCAAGAGACTAAATTGAGCGAGACTGACATCTCCTCTACTCACCCTTCTTTGTGGGGATTTAGCAAAATAGAAGCCAATAGTTCGAGAGGCGCTTCGGGATGCCTCTGCACAATGTGGAACCCTTCAAAATTACAACTGGTAAGTTCTTTGAAAAATACCCATTGGATAGCAACCGCTTTCAAGATTTTAGAGCTAAAATAAAAGGTTTCAGTAATAAATATATATATATATATATGTTTGTCCACTTTAGAGAAAAACAAGAGTGTTGGAGGTCCTTAATGGAATTAAAAGAATCTGAGTATGGGAGTAATGAAATACTTGGGGGAGACTTCAACACTACCCTGGGACAAAATGAGAAAATTGGAGGCTCCTTGGTTAGAGATGCTTCCCAAGAAAACATGAAAGACTTAATCCTTAACCTTTGCCTCTTTAATGTAAAACCTCATAAATTCCTTTATACCTAGAACAATAAGCACATTGGGCCAAGGCACATTGATGCTAGACTTGACCGCTTTCTTGCCTCCATCTGTCTTCTCATGCAAAACCTTTGTCTTAAAATCCTTCATCCCCCCTTGGGACAGTTCAAACCATCGTCCAATCAGCGTTCTGGTCTCTTCCTCCATTAACCTTGGCCCTATTCCCTTCAAATTTTCTCCTCTCTAGCTTGACTTTGTTGATTTTTCTCTAATGGTCTCGAGCTCCTGGCCAGGGTTGGTTGATGGAAGTCTCATCTCTATTTGGGAAGTTACAATCAAAAGATTAAAATCAAACATCAAAAACTGGATAAAAGGAAGCAAGTTTGAAAGACAATATGCTATCGTCGACACAAAAAACCATCTAGCCTCTCTACAGGGACAAACGGAGTCAGCCATGATAAGTTTCTCTGATTTACAAGAAGAATCAGAGACATTCAAATCTCTTCACAATCACCTAAGAAGAGAGGAAAAGTATTAGTGGTTAAAGTCAAGGAACACTTGGCTAAGGGTAGGAGACAAAAATACAAAAAATTTCCATAAACAGACGAAGTACAGGGAAGGCAAAAATAATATATCGCAAATCCAATATGAGGAACAGAGTCTAACAAATTTCAAAGAAATAAAAAGCGCAGCAGTGGAACATTATAAGTGTCTCTCTCAAGCGAATCCTTTAAGTGACCAACCTTGTGAGGATTTTTTCCTGGACTCTGTCCCAGAATCAGCCTCTACTGAAATGAATAAATCCCTGATAACTCCTTCGTCCTTTGAGTAGATCAAGTCGATTGTCTTCTCCTTCTCCTCGGATAAAGTTCCTGGGGCGAACGACTTCTCTGCAAGCTTCTATCGGTTATTCTGGGAGGTTATCCACAAAGATTTATGCAGAATGATTGGCTATTCCATCAAAAATTTCATTATGGGAGGTGGGATTAACTCCTCCTTTTTGGCCCTTATACCCAAAGAGTCAAGTCCATCTTCATTTGTCAGATTTAGGTTGATCTCTCTTTGTAACGTCTCCTACAAGGTGATCTCAAAAAGGCCACAAAGCTTAAAGTCCTCCAATCGAATTTGATATCTCTATTAACCAAGGGAGTTTTGTGCCAGGGCGTCAAATCTTTGACAATATTATTCTAATCCAGGAAGCCATAGACTCTAGCTGGAAAAGAGGTGATCAAGGAATGATAATAAAATTAGACATGGTGAATGCTTTTGATAGAGTTCAACATGATTTTCTTCTAAAAGTTATGAGGAAAATGGGATTTGACACTAAATTTATAAGATGGATCACTTTATGCATCACGTATCCTTGGATTGCTCCTATAGTAAATGGCAAGGTTGTGGGCTTCTTCAAAACCTATAGGGGATTACGTCAAGGATGTCCCCTATCACTCTTTCTCTATATTATAATGGGAGACGTTATGCGTCGTCGTTTGGAAGTTGATCATCAATCGCAGCATCTTCCGAGGATTAGATACAAAGAAATTAGAAGCATAAACCATGGACAATTTGTTCATGACATTGTCTTTCTTAAGGGGGCTTCCCTTGTAATGGCTAGACGGTTCAAAGCTAATCTGGACAAGTTTCAACAAGCCTCAAGAGGAGCCACAAATGATAAAAAATAAAAATAAAAAAAGTCATGTATGTACGTGAAACATCTAGTCCCAAAAAGCAAAAAAGATAGAAGAGATCATGAGCTTCAAAACTGTCAATGACTGGAAAGACTTCAACTACCTGGGGATGCCCATCTTTCTCAAGAGAGCAACTCCAATTGAGTGGCAAAAGATTCTTGACAAAATAAAAATGAAAATCGTAAATTAGGGTGGAATCTAGTTAAATATTGCAAGGAGAACAATATTGGTGAAATCAATGTTGTCCTCTCTTTTGCTCTATATCAATTCTCTGCCCTCCAAGTTCCGAAATATGTTCTACAGCAGCTTGGAATTTATATTAGAAAATTCCTATGGGAAAGGGGAAAGCAAGAAAACAAAAAAAATCACCTTGTAAATTGGAAAACGATTAGATCACCCAAGTTACACGGGGGGCATGGAATTCGGGACCTAGCCTTGGCTAATATGGAAATGGGAGCAAAACTATGTTGGACTATGGAAACAAGTAGAGACCGTTAGTGAGTTTAAGTCATTAGAGCAAAGTATATAAATCAACGTGATAATAGATAAGTACAATTGGAGGCCTCACAAGGTTCTTCCATTTGGAGAATTATGAAAGCATCTTCACCCCTTATCAAGGACCACCTCTATGAAATCCCAGGGAATGGACCCTCTGTTAACATTTGGAAGGATCAAATTCTCGATCTTACACCTTTGGGGTGGATCTCTCTTCCTCTCATCTATGGGATTACTTGACACAACGAGGAGTGGAGCATTTGGCCCAAATCTCAGTATGGGACGAATTTGGTAATTGGTCGTGATCAAGGATAGATAATGTACCTGTTAACCTGATTCAAATGAGAGATAAATGCATGGAAAAACTAGGAGTGTGTGCTCCTATAGCACTATCTTCAAAGGACAATTGGGGATGGAAGAATTCCACTTACACAGTGAGAGAGGGATATAGACAGCTTTTGTTTAATGCTCGAATTCCCCCAAAATCCTCTATTTGGAAAAACAAATGGGCTCCCAATGCAATCCCTAAAGTAATTTTTTTCCACTGGTTGTTGGCACAAAAAAGAATTCTAACAACAAAGAATCTCCAAAGGAGAGGCTTCATAGGACCCTCTAGGTGTCCTCTATGTGAAGTCTAGGAAGAAAGTATACTTCACTTATTTCTACATTGCCATTACACCACGTTGGTTTGGTCGATGGCTCTTGTTCCTCTCTTTTGGAGGACAAGATGTGTCCCCACTGACCTCCTAATATTTTTTTTACCCCTGGCCCAAGTTCTACGTGGGCTCCCTTCAGGCCAAAGTTTCCCTCAAATTCCTCTAGACGTCCTTGCCCAAATACATATGTTGGCATATTTGATTATCAAGAAATAAAGCAATTTTTAAGATGGCATGTCCACCAACGAAGAATGTTGCTCTAAAAGCCCTTTCCTCTTGCTTTGAATTTCACAAACCCTCCATGGACCACTCTTTGGAACCCCCCCCCCCCTCTAAATCGCCCTGACTGTCTCTGTGGGCCTTGCCTAAGTGCCCATCACCCCCAAAAAATACTTAGAGCACTAGAACTTTTTGACTTCTCCGTTTGTCTTAGGAGGGCCTTGCAATTGGATTGGATCGGCAAGGAAAAGGAATGGACATTGAAATTTGATGGAGCTTCAAAAGGAAATCCTGGGGTGGCAAGAGGGGGAAGGGTTCTCATTAACCTTGAAGGAACAATAGTAGATTGGTACGCTTGGGGTCTAGGTAAGAAGGTGAACAATCAAACTGAGTCATATGGACTTTTCTATGGCCTCATCATTGTTCAGCAAAGAGGGATCAGTGTTATGAACATTCTCGGGTACTCTCTCCTTATTATAAAACACATAGTCAACAACAGTTCGGCAGAGAACAATACGCTAAATCAAATCCTTGAAAGAATCAAAGAACTTTGTCGACTATTTGAAAAATATCATTTCTACCATATACTAAGAAGGTTGAACAGGAAGGCAGACACTCAAACAACCAAGCATTGCAAAGAGAGGAAAGCAAGAGCCAGGGAAACGAAACTGAAGGTCACTGCCATATTCCCTTCCCTGCCCTCCCCTTCCCCCCCCCTCCTCCCTTCACTCTTTGCCTTCCCCGCAGCCCCTTCATCCTTCCATTCCCATGTTCCCACATCCCCTATCCCCGCATCTCCTCTCCCTTCAACATGGGGGCTCATAGAACAAGGATTAAGTGGCACGTCATGGTTATATGGTGTAATTCGTGCAATATCGTTAACTCTCCTAATGGAAATAGTACATGAAAGTGCAGGACTCATGGCTATTGGAATGGTATAAGTGTGGGAGTTTACAGAGTTTAATCACGAAAATAGGTTTGTCGCATGATCCACTCTATCAAAACCATCAAAACGCCCTCTGAGAATGTGCCTCAATTAATTTCGTAGAGAATGATAAGATGGCTCGCACAAGGGGCAGTGAATTTGCACCAAAACAAGGTCGTTTCAGCCATCGAAGTAATCATGGACAAGAGTTAGGATTCTCGAGGTAAGAGGCCAATCAACAGTGCCACAGTTCATTACAAATTAAGGTCCAATTATCATATTTCTAGTCAAGGAAAGGTCGAGGTCTTGTAGTATGGTGGTGGCAGGACCAAGGGTTCTGAGTGGGGCTTCCTGTGGGCATTTGGAATTACAACCTTTGGGTTGGGGAGGTTAAGTTTTGTGTCTTTGTCACTCTGGAGGACGAATGGGAGTCACCTGAGAAGTGAACGGGAGTCTTAAGAATATCTGCAATTGTGTCTGAGAGGAATTATGTGTTGGCCAATTGTGAATTGCATCTGGTCTTGGATCGACCTCCTGGCACTGGGTTGGGACTTTTACCTTGGGGGTGATTTTTCTCTTTGGTGGAATTGTTTCTGGAATTTGGCTTTGGGAATTGAGGGAACTGTGGAGAGACCCGAAAAAATTGAAATAGTTGGGTGGAATTCTGGGATAGTTGCACTCGTAACTCTGATAATTAGGTCATGGAACAGCGATAAGCTCAACTTTTTGTCAACAAAGACCTCGAGCTTCCATTCTATGAATGGCATCATGGAACCAAAACACTGGGGATTCCGCCACAAGCGTTCAGGAAGGGTGGCCTACAGAACTGAAAGGAATTGGGAGTCCAGTCCTCCACTAGCAACTTTCTCCCTGCACTTGTTCACTCCCTTTCAAAGGGAACATTTAGAGATATGAAAAGGCTTGTTAGAGCTGAAGAGGAGTTTTCAGTTGCAACAAGAGGCCTGTCAGAGCTGAAGAGGAGTTTTCAATTGCAACAAGAGGAGGCATGCGCAAAGAACGAGAAAAATGGCGAAAAAAACCAGAAAATCCTCCTGGAGGATGAAATCTATGCACTGCACAGTCAGCATGAGGATTTGAAGTTCCAACTCGCCGAGAAGAACCCCATCACTAATGAGGAGTCATTTGGATTTGACCTCAACAAGCCTGCAGACCTACATGGTTAATCTTCCACTAGATTTTTATGCTAACTTATAAGTGTATGTTGCTGCTTGGTCAATATTGTAAAGTCTACATTATTGTCTCAGCAATAGATATGTTGCATTTTGTAGTCTTGTTTAGAATTTGGGCAAGTTAAGCAACAAAGAAAAACAATCTGCCTAATTTTGGCAAGATTTTGAAATGTAATTTCCTAGCTTAGCCGCGATCCAAGCTTGGATTAATATAATATCAATACTCTTTTCTGTTATAAGAAACCAATAACATTTAAAAAAAAACAAACAAACAAACAAACTTGTTACATGTTTTTTGTTTTTAAAAATGTGTGTATGTTTAATTTATATTTTTTTTAAATCAATAATAATATAATTATTATTATTTTATATGAATTTATAATTTAATTTGCTTTTTAAATTTGAACAACTTGACATGTATAATAAATTTTTAAATTTTAACAACTTGACATGATGTATAATAAACTAAGTGATTTGAAGCTTATGTATAATAAATCAATGATTATTATACATTATTTGAAGCTGATTATAAATTAATGATTATTAGCATTTTACCACCAAAAAATTTCTTACTGCCCTAGTATTTTCTCCTCCTATTTCAAAATAGATAGTTACCTACCTTATTTAAAACTATCAAATTTGACAGTCAAAGAGTAAAGTATGGATCATGCTAATCATTTGTTGGATTTCGACAACAAATTTGAATCGAATGCAAATAAATCAAATAATTATTCCAGCGAAATTCTGGTTTGAGAGTTTTTACCCCTGTGCTGTTGGTCAAACTTCCCATATTGAAAAAAACAAAAAACGCCCGTTTCCGTCCTTAATGTTTTCACCTTATCTGAAAGCCATTTCTATAAGATCAGCTGCATAATTTAACTATCTCGTTGCCTTGTTACTTTATTCTAAAATTCTTAATGCTCGTACACAAGTTTTGATTTAGCTTCTTGCTTTCACAGATTGCTCCCTTAACCAAAAAAGGAAAAATAATGGTTTCTTCTCAAGTGGCTTTAGTTCACAACATTTCAGGTTCTGCTACCTTCAAATGTATGTCTAAAATACCGGCTTATCATAATAATATAGGTTTGGTCCATAATAATATACAAAATTGAACCACTAATGCCAGGATCTACTAACCTAAATAATAGATGGAGAAATTACTGTAAATGTCCCAGACATGTATCCAACAGTTTATTAGCTGGACATGTATCCAACAGTTTATTATCTGTGTGTCCAACAGTTTACTATCGTGTGTATCATTCCACTGTTTTTCGGGGTGGTATTTTAAAGTTAATTAAATGCATCCAACAATTTATTATGTTGTTTTTATTTTTTATCGATATCATTCCACTGTTTTAGGGGGTGGTATTTTAAAGTTAATTAAATGCATCCAACAATTTATTATGTCGTTTTTATTTTTTTAATTGCACTGAGCTTAGACTTGGTCTGTCCATCTATTGGATGGAAGAACAATCTATTCACTAAGATGCTAATCATTAGAATTGCGCATAGTTCATTCAAGCTTGGAATTGCATTGAGCTTTAGACTGGGGTTAATCCATTTATTGGGAGGAAGAACAATTTACTCACTTAGATGGCTATGCTATCACTAAAAATGTGATGCTATCACTAAAAATGTGCAAAGCTCAATCAAGCTTGGACACCCTTTGTCATAGTTTAAATTTTCCCAAAAGTGATTTCCATTCTCAACCTCTCCCATTTAAATTCCATTCTCAACCTCTCCCATTTAATACATTTATTTTTGGCTCTTTTTATTATTCCATCATTTAATTTTGGCTTCTGGGACCTGTTGCCTACCCCTCTGGCTTCTGGAACTTGTTACCCACCCTTCAGCTAGGCACTAAGTGGTAATTATGATAGCATCGTTGGCGGAAGAGTGGCACCCTGTGGATTGGACGGGGGCAGGAATATATGTTTGGCTGCTGTATTTGTTCAGCTGCCCTCGAGGTTACACTTCCATTTACATTCAAGATCAGAGATGGGCACTATAATGATGCCTACCTGTTTCTCCTTCTTCCAAATGTCATACCCGCATCTCCTCGATCATCTGTGCATCAAGCACAGACACATCTCTGTCTCTTTAGACTCTGATTATGGAACAATTGATGAATTCTGCAATTTATGCATTGGTTATGGAACTATGCTTATGCCTGTACTGGAACCTGTCATTGAAATGAGAAATACCGGATCCAGTACACAGGACATACTTGCCTTTCCTGTATTCAACTTTTCTGGAATGCCTGTCAATAGGAACAAGCACGAGCATTTTGGACATGGAAAGACACATTTTAAACAAAGCAAGGGTGGGTCAGTAAAAGGTATTTCAGGGCCTATATGATTAAAAAGTGCTCTAGTTATACAGAAGGATATGTATGCGGTCTGTAGTGACTGATTTGGGACTACAAACTAACTTAATGAATGATGGGAGTCCAAACCCCAGGATATCTATTGCAAACCAGTAACAGAACCTCAAGTAATGAATTTTCCAACAGACTGGGCCTATAACAACAGCAGTCTTTCTAAAGGCTCGAGGAAAGGTAACAGAAATTTCTGACTAAGTTTTGCACGTGATCACTGCCTGAGAAATCCCACCTTTTAATACAAGTGTTTCGTATGACTCAGGCCTTCTTCCTGTATGATTAAAGCCTTCCTTGTTTCTTAATTTTTTTGGCTATTAATTTTACTGATGTGGATGAGTCTCTTCTAAATTGGTTTTACTGATGTGGACGATTCTCTTTTCTAAATTGGTTACCAATTTTACTGATGTGGATGATCGATTCTCTTTTCTAAATTGGTTACCAATTTTACTGATGTGGATGATTTTATCTCTTCCAGGGAAACTTTTAGGGGCTAATATTCGCAGGTGGGCTAATTCTCCATGTTTTTTCAAACAAAAAAAATATTCGCTAATTTCCATTTTTTTCTAAAAATGTTTCGCCCAAATTTTATAGTATAAAATTATTTTACCTTAACAATTGCCAAAATTTTACAAAAAATTATATAAATTCATTATAAATTTTAATATTTTTACAAACGTATCTTCAAACATTTTATACTTTGCACGTTCGCAACTAGTAAGATTCGTCAAGGTTTCTAAACTTTAAAATAAATTTTTATCCTTAAAATTTTCCCTGCTCTATCTCTTCTTAATGGATATTGGTAAATCTTTCTTAATGGATATTGGTAAATCTTTGTTGAATAAGTGTTGTTAAATATTTAACATTGTTTCACTGATATTTTTATCTCATTATCTTCCTTGAGTGAACTAAATTAAGCTCCCTCCCTTCCCTTTCCTTTCCTTTCCCTCCCTTTCCTTGAGACGGCTCGTGCCAGCATATAGATATGCACGCTAGTCATATAGATAGGAAAATTAGTCAACCCTAATCCCCTAAAAGGGCAGGAAAATGTAAATAATATTGATGAATATGAGGATTTACAATTCTAGCCATTTCATATTAATCCTCCAACTAATATGTCACAACCTTAGAGCATATGTAAGGGTAGACCTTTCAAAGTAGCCTAACTGACTTAGGTGTCGTAATTCAAAATAAGAGAACCCATAGAAGAATAGAATTTTCTTGCTACACAAAAAATATATTGTAATATAAAATATCGTAATCACAGAACCTTAGAATTATATGCCCAGCTCAACAAGCAAAAATAATAATATTTTAACAGTTCATGACATTTCAGTGGCAAGAAATTCGCAAGATAGAGACAACCAATAATGCAACTAAAGCTGTAGTAATATGTAGAAGGCCCACAAGACCTCCAAAATGTTGAATATGATGGCAAAAAATTTCGCAAAATAGAGAACCAAAAATGCAAATAGAGCTGTAATATGTAGAAGGTCCACAAAGACCTCCAAAATGTTAAATATGATGATCACGTTAAGTTTGTAGACGACTAGATTTTTATGTAAATAATGCAAGTTGATTTAAATGAAAAGTGCTCTCTGAACACCTAGAATTGTTTCCAAAAGGAAAATCTGCTAGTCAAATCTGCTAGTCATGATATTGAAATTCAAAAATTTTATTAACTGGTATGAGAGATCCTTGGGGATCTATGGTGGACAAAAAATTACACCCATCTTACTCCAGTGGAACTGGACATCATCTAAACACACCCAATGGAGACTGATGTAAGCCAATCCCAAAACTTGCACAACATATGCCAACAGCATTCCATAAATAACAAGATATGCCATACATCAGCTTCTCTGGAAAAAAAATGGAAAAATGGTTGCAGCACCAGAATTCCATGACATCATTTTCTCTCTGTGACCTGTCTATCAATTTTGCCGAGTTTTTACCTTTGTTTTGCTGAGCTTTTAACTTTTCCTTCGCCCAATAAATGAAATCCATTCCACATCATGGCTTAAATCACACGATGTAGCCTTCAGAACCAAAGCCTACCAGATCATATCACACAGCAAATGTAATGATCAAACTCCATCTCACTGGAATTGGCTTCCTGTTCAGTATGCCCAAGAAGCAAGTTGCATTATCTGTTTATCAAAACAAGAGAAAAATGCAACCTACCTAACCCCAGAATTTTTTTTGACTTTCATCATGAAATTAATAATACAATTAATTTGCTCTTGCTCTCCAGCTCCATGGCTAATGCAAGATATTGCCACCAATATCTCATTATATCACCACCACCACCAATTTAAATCATTCATCAACTTGAACTCTCTGACCATTTTAATCGCATTTCCCTCTTTCTTTTTACCTTTTCTCTCAATAATCAGTGGTTTTGATCTTCACTCAGTACAAAGCCAAAAACAAAACTTTCCTTACTTGTACATAGCATATCTCTAATAGTCCTGAGCCTTTTTTTTTCTTATTTTAAAGTTTATATATATATTATATATATATACTCTGAGGGCTAATCCTCATTGTGAATCTTTCTCAGACTCCAATATGCCGCATCCTCTCACCGTGCATTTGATATCTGGACATCCCAACCCCGTGGTAAAAATACAGTAAAAACCCATCCCCAACCCCCTCACGCTCTACAACTATAAACATACATTGAATATTTATATATGTATATATATACTATATATATATATAATGTGTTTACATCCCACTCTAAGCAGCAGCCATTGTGTTGGCAGTGAATATGTTCCTGCCTTGATAGTATGACCTTTGCTGAGGTGAAGGGGACACAGAATGTTTCATTGCAGCAGATGAACAGTGCTCCTTCTTCTTTTTCTCATCGCTTGCAATCTGCTGGTATCTACATTCCACGCTGCAAAATGCCCTGTCACCTCTGCAACCACAAAAGACAATCAATCAGACTCAACATTCATTGTGCTGAGTGAAGCAAGGGATGTGGAGAATGATCCATCAACTGTGTGTGTGTGTGCCCATCGAATTTAGGTTGTGCGTTGTATGAATTCATGTGTGATGATCCATCAACTGTGTGTGTGTGTCCATCGAATTTAGGCTGTGCATTGTATGAATTCATGTGTGTGTCCATGTAATATTCACATTAAACTTAGGCTGTCAAATAGCTGCATTGTGTGTGACAGTGTAGTATTGTTCATTGAATTGCACTAATACTAGACAGTGCATTCGGTGCATCATATACGATATTACAAACACGAATAGTTCTTTGCAATATGATATTACAAACACTCAAGTTTTTTTGCACACATGCAGATTTGTAAAATCCAGTGGTAAGCTTGCTTCAGAGCAAGCCCACTGGATTTTGCAAATGTCTTTGCACACATGCAAATTTGAAAAATCCGTTGGTGAGCTTGCTTCAGAGTATGCCTATCAGAGATTTTGCAAATTTGCGTGAGCAAGCAACCAAGTGTTCCTACGCAATGACAACAAAGGGCAAGCTCACCCACTTTCTGATTAAGTTATGAGAGACACATCTAAACCCAATTCTAATATCCACTTCCCGATTGTTGGTTGCACCCAGTTCTAATATGCACTGCCGGATTGTCAGTCGAGCTGTATTTTGACAGAAATAAAATATTGTAAGTTTATGACAACATTGTTTAATTCTCAAAGCACCGTGTTTATATGATTTCTCCCTGAGATCATCTAGTTTCTAGGTTCTAAATGATACTTGAACTCAACTTCAAATTATCCAGGTTCTATCTGAGGCTATTACGGCTCTACCTGAGACGTACCCAATCTCCATCCCCCCGTGGCCAAAAGTTGGGAAGTTTTCAGTAGGGAAAAAAAATGAAATAAAAAAGTGCGCTTTCAACTCACAAAGACACATACACGGGAATTCAGCATAAGCAGCTGAGCTTCACATCCTCAAAGTACTTGTCATCCCAGAGTTAAGATGGGTTTGCATGTTAACTGTATAGATCATTAACCTCGAGGAGAATATCAGACCAGGAATTACACAAGTCTGTACTATATCAGAAGCTGAACATCCAGCTTCACAACCTTCAAGTGCATATCAGACCACGTATTACATGTGTTAAGATAGGTTTGTATGGTAATTGTATAGTTTCTTAATCTATAGAAGAATATCAGACGAGGCATTAAATGGGCCTGCAATAGCTGAACATCCAGCTTCACAACCTCACACTGCACACCAAACCATAAGATTACTTGGGTCTCCGTAATAGTTGGACAACAGCTGGACATCAGGCTTCAAAACCTCGAGATGCGTATCAAACCAAGGGTTTTACCTATGCCGTCAAAACCACCCAGGACTTGACTACCTATTGATACCCATTTAATCAGTAGTTGTATAATTGATCAAAACCAAGCTTCACAACATCGAAGTGCATGTCAGACCGGGGGTTAAATGGGTCGCTGTAATAACATGTGGACATCAAGCTTCGAACCTCAAAAGCGCTCATCAGACCAGGAATTAAATGGGTCTCTACAATAGTTGTACAATAACTTGACATCGTGCCTCATAAACTCAAACTGCACGTCAAACCAGGAATTGAATAATTTGTATAATAGTTGTATAATTGATCAAAACCAAGCTTCACAACATCGAAGTGCATGTCAGACCGGGGGTTAAATGGGTCGCTGTAATAACATGTGGACATCAAGCTTCGAACCTCAAAAGCGCTCATCAGACCAGGAATTAAATGGGTCTCTACAATAGTTGTAAAATAACTTGACATCGTGCCTGATAAACTCAAACTGCAGGTCAAACCAGGAATTGAATAATTTGTATAATAGTTGTATGACTGATCAAAATCAACCCTCAAAACTAAAAGTCCACATAAGACCAGGGATTACATGGGTTTGCACTTATATAAACAGCAAGATTCGCAACGCTTGGTATTAAATAAATTTGTATAATAGTTGTATGATTGATCATCATCAACCCTCACAACTCAAAAAAAAAATATTAGACCAGGGGTTACAACTCACAGAATATCAGACCAGGGATTATATGGGTTCCTACAAATAGACATCAAGCCTCACAACCTCAAAGGGCGTGTCAGACCAGGGATTATATGTGTTCGTAGTTGTATAATTTATCAACACCAAGATTCGCAACCCCAAAATGCAAAGCAGACCAAGGATTTAATAGCTGTCTATAATAGTTGTACAACAGCTTGACATCAAGATTCTTAACCTCGAAGTGCATATCAGAGCAGGGATTAAATGGGCCTCTATAACAGATGTATAATATCTCGACATTAAGTTTCACCACCTCGAAGTGCTTACCAGACCAGTGTTAACAAAGGTTTACATGGGTATGTCCTAACTCAACATATACACTGAAAATCATAAGCTTGTTAATTGTATAATAATAGCGCAACATATACACGATATATCTATTGAAGCCCTGACTTGTCTTAAAAACTGAAAATATGGACACACACCTGTACATGTATATATCCTTCCCGTGGCTCAGCTGCCGCCTGCAGAGATAACAAGCGCTGAGAAAATCTGGAGCATGAAAACCCGGAGAATCCGTGAAGCTAGAAGCCTCGAAAACAGCTGTTTTGCACTTCGGCGGTAATTGAATCTCAGCAGGACCCTCGTATATTTGTTTTATAGTCGGCCTGGGGCCATGGGCCGTTACGCAGGTATAACTCTCCGAATACTCCAACCCAGATTCCCGCTCCTCGCTGGAAACCGGCGGCCGTGAACCCCGAATGGGTATTGGCTGGCTCTGCTTGTTCTCACTAACACCACCCAATTGAGCATGGCGGTTTTCAAAGGCACCCGCAAAGATTTTCACCGACGAATTCTTTGGCGAAACAACAGCAGTCTTGTTATCGCCATGAAGCGCTGCGAGGATTCCGAGGCCTGGCTTCTCCCAGCAGCCTCTGGGAGATCTGGGTTGCTTGGAATAATAATTATCTATGAATTTCTTCGAATCCAAAGGCGAAGTCGGACTTCTGGACCCTTCCGCCTCGTCGAATCCGGGAAATTTATTGTTACTATTATTAGTAGTTGTAAAACCGGTGAACAGGAAAAATGCAGAGGATTTACAGGAACTCGGGTCTCGGTTTTTATCAGAAGACATTAGACGAAACTTGTTCTGCGGCTTCTGTATGGGCCTCGAACGCTTGCCCAGCATCATACCAAAAATAAAACTCGACGAATCCCCCAAACCCCAAGCTCCAGCCGAATGCGGAGGCCCGGCGCTTGAACCCGAGACGCCTGAAACTTTGAACAAAGCCGTCAGACTCCTCCGAGTCACGTTCAATTGATCAAATGGGCATCGAGGTTTGCGAAAACGAAAACACTAAATACGAGCCCCGGTCCTCCAATTCCAGAGCAATTGTATCGGGGCTTCGATTCCCCAAGACCCTAATTATAACCCTTCCTGCAACAAACCCCACCACCATCCTAACTTTATTCCTTTTCCTTCGCTATCACCATTTTTGCTGACGTGCTCCTACAGTCGAGCAAAAAAAAATATAAATCTCTCCCACGCAATAATTGCATCTGCGGAGCCTGCCTTTGGCATTTACCGCCCGCAGGTTAAACCCAAAACCGGAACGCTCTCCAATCATGGTCGCATAAGTACAAAAAACCCTGCCGAGCTTCGAACTCCCGACCTCCCGGCTGGCGCTTAATTATGTTAAAAACAAGGGTTCAGTTAATTCCGTCGTCTCCATAACACGTGTTAAGCTCCTCACCCCGCTGCTTTAGGATTGCCGACCGCACGTAACTCGGGTTAAATCCTGCCCGGTTAAAGTGGGGTAAGCCGTAAAATTTCTTGTCCGGCCAACGTCCCATCATTTGCGGGGCCCGCCTACTTTACCAACGGGCCCATGCGTCGTGACACGTGTCCGGTACGTGTTGTGTCTGTCACGTGGGTAGCCGTTGGAATCGGGGGATGGCTTGCTGTGGGCGCCCCACGTAATTATATTCCCTCGTAAATTAAAAAGAAATATTTATGTTGAATAAATAAATAAAATATTGCTGTGCATTCAATCATATCGCCATTGTTTTTTTCTGGTCATATTCAACCCCACCTTCAAGGGTTAGTAGTGAATGACAGTGAACCGCTAGCGGTCTTAATCAATGGACAGTGACATGTTGAATCAATCCCTCGGACCTCAAAGTTTTATCAAATATTCGCTAAATTTTAAAAAAAGTACCATTTGTCTCAACTACCATAAACTGGTTCAATTATTTGACCCCACCACGAAAGGGACCTGAAATTTAGACCGCTAGCCATCACCCTCATTCATTATGATAGTGCTAAATCGGTGGCTATCGCTTTCATTTATTATGTATAAATATATACAAACATTTTTAATAAATATTTGAAAATTGAAAAAAATTACACTAAATATTATATAATGATATTAATAACAATAAATCACATTATCTTAATAATAATATTTTTATGTTAACAATAAATCACATTGCGTTATTGTTTTTGAAAAAATTTAAATATATAATTTTTAAAGAAGAATATACAACATTCAACCAAAAAAGGGACAGATATACACTTCTTAATCTTAAAATATAAGTGTAAAAATAAATTAAATTTATGTTATAATAGTATGATTAGCATATAAATGATGTAATGTTTAATATATTATAAAAAAAAAACTATTTTTTAAATAATTATTATATAAATTTTAAATGAGATAATTTAATATATAACTCTGTAATATAAGCTCAACGTTAATGAATATGATTAAACACTTGTCACCTTGAAATTTCAATAAGTTTAAATAATCAATTTTTGAAACTACGTTTCTACGTCCTCATAAGATATGTCAAGTAACTTTGATCTTGAGAAATCAATGTAACTTTGATCTTGAGAAATCAATGTCCTTGTATCTAAAACATTGGAGATATTATAATTAATTTTTTATTTTTTTTTTAAATGGTGAAAATTTGAGTTAGATATATTGATAATGTTTGGATGGCATTTTTTTTTTGGAATTTGGTAAAAATAATTTCAAAAAATCAAGTAGTTGGAGTGTTTGAATTGCATTTTTTATGGTGGAAATGGATTAGACACCATCAAACCTTTAGAACACCCAAAATACTAAAATTTAACTACTATAACTCAAATTTTCAAAAAAATTTACCGAAATTTCTGGATTATATTTTTTAGACTACGGTTTTTTAACTATTCTAATACTTGAAAATCATAAAAAAAATTATAGTCAATAGTACAATTTCACATCAAATATATTCATAATTTACTCAAAATTAAGTTTCCATGATAGATGATGGTTTCCATAGGTATATGTAAAACCAATTCCCTAATATACCAAACAAAGGGTTCTTAAAATCTTATTATAATAATAACGTATAAATCTACTCGAAAATTAGGTAAGATAGAGTATTACCCAAACCAACAATGAATAAAAAGTCCACTCATATTGTGCTCTTCTTACGTATACTTCAACATACTTTTCTTGGTATTCAAAACCAATTAATTAAAAAGATGCACATTCTTTTGCTAGGCTTGTTTAGCACTTATGGCAATTGATTAACAAAAAGGAAACAAAGGGCTTAAACATATTTTTTGCAATGTTTTTTTCACTCTTTCCTTTACAAAACCATTAATTCTCACATACTAGTGACTGCCTCTTCCACTTGACAAATTTGATCCTTGATTATGATGTAGGAGAACACTTTTGTAAGTAGAAATTTGTGATATGAAAGTGTGATGCAAAGAAGAACACGATAGATGGAAGCATGAATGGAAAAATATGGGTTTTACAAGAAAGTATTGTGTAAAGTTATGAAGCATGTGATAAGGAGAGTAGCACAAAATGGAAGTATTCTAATCATGTAGCAAAGTTCCATTCAATGGTCAAAATTTGATGATGTAGGAAGTAAGAGTTCTCATCAATTCAAGATTTTGAATAATGTTTCAAGGATATGAGTTGATTTAGAATTGAACAAAACCCATAATGGCAATGTTCCACCATGTATGGAACTTGGATCACTATGGAACTTTCTTCATGCCTGCAATTTTTATTAGATTATTGTGAGATTTATGCTTGAAAGCAATTCCTTTTGCTACAAGATTAGCTTACTCTACATATGAAGAAGGAATATGGTGTTGATAAGAGCACCGCAAAGGATGTGTGATCCAAGCATAGAGATAGAGAGTTGCGCATAAAACACCACCTTAACACCCTCAACTATGTGTGTTAACCCTCGCACCCTAATTACGAATAATTTCAACTAGAGTTGAGATGCAATGCCCTTGGCATTTTCATGTTGTCATTGTCGCTAATGGGCATGGTAAAGAGGAAATGCCCTAAAAACCTCTATAATATTTGATGCAGAGAACACTACATGCATTGAGCAATAGAGCTTATGCACCAAGTTCTAGCATTGCATGTGCAACTTTCAGGGTTTTGTGTGCACACTTATAACTTAGAAAATCAATTACTTCCCAAGGCTGTTATGAAAGGGTAAGCATTTTGTAATCAATATAAATATATGTATCATGCATCTTATTTCCTCTCTTAGATATTTTCTTTAAATAGTTACTTAGGGAATAAGATTTCTCCTCATAATTCTACTCTAGACTTTGGCATGTGAGATTTCCCCATCCCTCCTTGTTGGTCATATTATCATGTATTTTTTCCATTTTAATAATCTGAGTGGAAGAGATTTAATGTTATGCATTTGTCTCAATTGTCAACATGTAACTAATCAATAATACTTCTAAATTTATACATGTTCATGGTGATTTTTGTAACTTTTAGTTCTCTCAACTTTGGAGTTATCCTTCTTGCCAAAACATCTTGAACTCTGTATAGATCATTGAGTACAAAGGCATACAAAAATTATTAAACATATATACAAAAACACAACATGACAAAAGATATGCATGACAATTACAATATAATGAAAAGCACAAGAGGACATTGGAGAATGTCGAAAGGGTTTGCAAATGACAACACTAAGGCATGCGTCTCCTTATAGATCACAATGATTTATTGGTGTTTAAGTGGGGAATAAAATAGATCACTATGATTAATGATGAATTGGTGTTTAGGTGGGGAATTTAGTCTTTCTATCTAAGGTTTTATTATTTTGTCTTCAACTCTATGTAGATTAGAGTCGTCCTTCTTACGACAACATCTTGAACTCTATATAAATCATTGAGCACAAAAACATACAAAAATTAGTAAATGCATACGCACAAACACAACATGACAAAAAATATCCATGACTAGTGCAATGCAATGAAGAGCACAAGAGGACATTGGAAAATGCTAAAAGAGTTAGCAAATGACAACATTAATGTATACATCTCCTTATACTCTAAGCTACCAAAATAGATCACAATGATTATTTGGTGTTTAGGTGGGCAATAAAGTAGATCACAATGGTTGATGATTAATTACGATTTTGGTGGGAATTTAGATAATATTTTTTTATTATAATTATACTACAATATCACATAAAATATATTCATAATTTACTAAAATTAAATATCACGTAAAATATATTCATACTTTACTCAAAATTAAATTTCCATGATAGATGATGGTTTCAATAGGTATATGTAAAATCAATTCCCTAATATACCAAACAAAGGGTTCTTAAAATCTTATTATAAGAATAACGTATAAATCTACTAGAAAATTAGGTAAGAGAGAGTATTTTACCCAAACCAACAATGAATAAAAACTCCACTTATATTGTGTTCTTCTTACGTATACTTTACTTTTCTTGGTATTCAAAACTAATTAATTAAAAAGATGCACAATATTTTGCTAGGCTTGTTTAGCATTCATGGCAGTTGATTAACAAAAAGAAGCAAAGGGTTTAAACATATTTTATGAAATTTTTTTTTCACTCTTTCTTTTACAAAACCATTAATTCTCACATACTAGTGATTGCCTCTTCCACTTAACAAATCTCTATTTTTGGGTAAGGAATAGTTATTAATACACATGGTGACATATCAAGTAAGGAAAAGTCCAATATTACCATAATTTTGCTAATTTAAAGGGTCGAGAAGGTTCAAATATATAAAATAAACAAATATTCATTAAGAATTTCAACATATTTTATGCAATGTTCTTTATGCTTTCTTGCTTTTGCAAAACCATTAATTCTCACATACTAATGATTGCTTCTTCCACTTCACAAAATACCTTTCTCGTTAGGAAGAGTCAATAATATCAGTGGTGACAAATGAAGTGCGGAAAAGTCTACCAATGTTGACATATGAAGTGACGGAAAATCAATAATATCTATCTTAGTGAAGTGACTGATCATGTTCTAGGTACTATCATTATTAATAATTGGGATTTGTCGTAACAGGGCAGTGATATACATCTTTAGAAAATTAGCATGAAATGGTTGTAAATAGAGTCAACATTAACACTACCACTTACCATTTTCCCTCTAGTGATTCTTTGCATTCTTGAAATTAAATATTGACAAATTATAAGTGTTATAATTTCCCTTTTGTTGCAATCAGATCGAATGATCCTTACATCGTGATGGACAAGGAAATTTTTATTTTAAATTTCCTTTGCAAGTGAAATTATTTAATATCCTTTTACGAAGGGATAAAGGACTTTTGAAAGGTTGTGCATGCTTCAAATTTGATCCTTGATTATGATGTAGAAGAACACTTTTGTAAGTAGAAATTCGTGATATTGAAGTGTGATGCAAAGAAGAACACAATAGATGGAAGCATGAATGGAAAAATATGAGTTTTGCAAGAAAGTATTGTGTAAAGTTACGAAGCATGTGATAAGGAGAGTAGCACAAAATGGAAGTAGTCTAATCATGTAGCAAAGTTGCATTCAATGGTCAAAATTTGATGATGTAGGAAGTAAGAGTTCTCATTAGTTCAAGATTTTGAATAATGTTTCAAGGATATGAGTTGATTTAGAATTGAACAAAACCCATAATGGAAACATTCCACTATGTATGGAACTTGGATCACAGTGGAACTTTCTTCATGTCTGCAATTTTTATTAGATTATTGTGAGATTTATGCTTGAAAGCAATTTCTTTTGCTACAAGATTAGCTTACTCTACACATGAAGAAGGAATATGTTGTTGATAAGAGCATCCCAAAGGATGAGTGATCCAAGCATAGAGATAGAGAGTTGCACATAAAATGCCACCTTAACATCCTCAACTATGTGTGTTAATCCTCACACCCCAATTACCAAGAATTCCAACTAGAGTTGAGATGCAATTCCCTTGGCATCTTCACGTCGTCATTGTCGCTAATAAGCATGGTAAAGAAGAAATGCCCTAAAAACCTCTATAATATTTGATGCAGAGAAGACTACATGCATTGAGAAATAGAGCTTATGCACCAAGTTCTAACATTGGATGTGCAACTTTTAGTGTTTTGTGTGCACACTTATAACTTAGAATATCAATTATTTCCCAAGGCCATTATGAAAGGGCAAGCATTTTGCAATCAATATAAATATATGTATCATGCATCTTATTTCCTCTCTTAAATATTTTCTTTAAATAGTTACTTAGTGAAAAAGATTTTTCCTCATAATTATGCTCTATACTTTGGCATGTGAAATTTCCCCATCCCTCCTTGTTGGTCATATTATCATGTATTTTTTCCATTTTAATAATTAGTGGAAGAGCTTTAATGTCATGCATTTGTCTCAATTGTGAACATGTATCTAATCAATAATACATCTAAATTTCTACATGTTCATGGTGATTTTTGTAACTTTTAGTTCTCTCAACTTTGGAGTTATCCTTCTTGCTAAAACATCTTGAACTCTGTATAGATCATTGAGTACAAAAGCATACAAAAATTAGTAAGCGTATATATGAAAACACAACATGAAAAAAGATATGCATGACAATGGCAATATAATGAAAAGCACAAGAGGACATTGGAGAATGTTGAAAGGGTTAGAAAATGACAACATTAAGGTATGTGTCTCCTTATAGATCACAATGATTAATTGGTGTTTAAGTGGGGAATAAAATAGATTACTATGATTAATGATGAATTGGTGTTTAGGTGGGGAATTTAATCTTTCTCTCTAAGGTTTTATTATTTTGTCTTCAACTCTGTGTAGATTAGAGTCGTCCTTCTTACTACAACATCTTGAACTCTAAATAGATCATTGAGCGCAAAAACATACAAAAATTAGTAAATGCATACACACAAACACAACATGACAAAAAGTATGCATGACTAGTGAAACTCATTGAAGAGCACAAGAGGACATTGGAAAATGCTAAAAGAGTTAGCAAATGACAACATTAATGTATGCGTCTCCTTACACTCTAAGATACCAAAATAGATCACAATGATTAATTGGTGTTTAGGTGGGGAATAAAGTAGATCACAATGATTGATGGTTAATTGGTGTTTAGGTGTGGAATTTAGTCTTTTTGCCTAAGGTTTTATTATTTTGTCTTGAACTCTTTGTAGTTTAGAGTTTTCCTTCTTGCTAAAACATCTTGAACTCTGTATAGATCATTGGGTACAAAAACATACAAAATTTTGTAAACATATACACACAAACACAACATGACAAAAATATGCATGACTAGTGCAATACAATGAAGAGCACGAGAGGACATTGAAGAATGCTGAAAGAGTTAGCAGATGCCAACATTAAGGTATGCATCTCCTTATACTCTAAGCTAACAAAATAGATCATAATGATTAATTGGTGTTTAGGTGGAGAATAACATATATCACAATGATTAATGATCACTTGGTGTTTAGGAGGGGAGATTAGTCTCTTTGTCTAAAATTTATTATTTTAAAACTTTTATGATGAATTTGTTGAATGGAATTATAAATATCAATGATAAATAAGGTGTTGTCTAACAATTATATGTTTTGGAGTTTTTGGTGAAACAATTTTTGGTAAAATGTGATTTATTGTTATTTGATATGTGTTTTTCACTGCATATATGGATTCAACACCCTAAAGAACAGTTCACTACTCAAACTTGTCATTTCAATAATTTCGTGTCAAATTCTAAGCAAATTTGACCAAAAAATATACCCAAAAAACTCCAAAACTTATAACAAATCAAATTCTATAATAAATAATATCTACAATTAACTTCAAGTTTTTTAAATATTTATAATTTATATATTACAAAATGATAAATAATTTTTAATTGGTTGACTTTTTTTGACTAAATTACTCTTAACATTTTCATTTTTATTTTTGACATTTATATATTACAAAATGACAAAAAAACGAATACCTCAGCAAAAATGTTTTTAGAATTTTGACTCCTATGATCTATCAAAATTATTTTAAAAAAATTCTATAATAATCACATGCAATAAAACATTGTAAAAAATAAATAACACATATAATTATGATTATTACCAAAAAAAAATTTCTATATAAAATATTAAACACTTATTTTCAATCAATTAAATTGTGGTCCAACGTCATCTCAAATACTAAATTTGATTCGCGTATAATTTCAAAGCAACTTATATCTTCATGACATGTGGTTACATCTCGTTATGAGTTGACTCCCTATAATTGAAACCTAAGCCTAAACTAGCTGGCAAGGGTCCCTCTCAATAATTTGAGCTTTAAACGTATGGGCAAGGGACCCTCTCTATAATTTGAGCTTTAAACGTATGGGCAAGGGATTCCTTTCTTTGCTCCGTAAGGGATTCTTAACTGCCCACACACTTTATGTACAAATTAAAATAATTGAAAAAGAGATCCGACTGCAAAGTTAGCTAAAAACATGGCATGTGCAATGTACCTAATGAGGAGGCAATATGGATGGTAAAGCTGCAACAACCCTAGAGAGAACATTTGATGAAATATACGATTTTTAATAAAATAAAATATATTTTATTTTATTATAGTAAAGTATTATGTTTATTTTTTTATTTTCATATCAACTTATTATTTTGTATAATAATATTTATAAATTATTTTGAAAAATAATATAGAAAAAAATAAAAAAAAATTAGTAGTCTTTAAGTATGATTTATGGTAAAAATTTAGGTTTATTTTCTAATTTAATCTGTCTAGAATGTGACAGGGATTCATTGAAATTACAAGTTTGATAGGTGAACTCTTCACAATTGAAGTGCTCCAAGGAGTTTTTAAGGTGTTGAATCTATATATATAGTGAAAAACCAAATTAAATAACACAAATCAAGATATGACCACAATTTTTTTCACCAAAAATTATGGCAAAAAAAGTAGCACTTAAAGATTACTCCAATAAAAAGTTTTAACATAGAAATATATCATTGTAATAAAATGTATTTATTATTTTGTTTATATATATATATATATAGTTAATTGAGTTTGGATTGGGTGGTTAGGTGGAATCAATTCTGGTAAGTTGACATATTGATGCTATGGAATCAAATAACTTTGTTGCGTTCTTAAGTGAGTTTATATTGAATGGTGGCCCAGGTCCAACAACATCTCTCTTACTTTTAGATTAAGAAAGAAAATAACCTTCTTTCCTTTCTTCCTAAAAATTATTTAAAAAATATAAAATTGAAATAATCTATAATATTAATATTAATATAAAAATATATAAAATACACTATTACATCAATTTAGAGATCTAACTTTCTTTCTTTTATTTTAAATAATTATTTAAGAAATAAAAACATTGAAATTATCTATAATATTAATATAAAAATAAAAAAAACATGCTCTTAAATTAACTTAAGACTTTCTTTCCTTTCCTCTGAAAATTTATTGTTGAAAATATCTATAATATTAATATTAATATATAATAAAAAGTTTAAAAAAATAATGTAAGTGAAAAAATTAAATAAAAATAGTTATTAATATTTAAAATTAAAATAAAAAATAAAAAATTAAATGAAATTAATATTTTTTTTTACAACCATCCAATGTTGTTTTGAGTATTAAAATAATAAAGAAAAAGAGTGTATGACATCGAATTTGATCCTTCAAATCACCACGAGTGCACTCATCTCTAGAAAAAATATATATGTAAAAATAATTATTAATATTTAAAATAAAAAATATATAGATATTTAAAAATTAAATAAAATTAATATTTTTTTACAACTATCTAATGTTGTTTTGAGTATTAAAAAAATAAAGGAAAAGAATGTATGACATCAAATTTGATCCTTCAAATCACCACGACTGCACTCATCTTTGAAAAAAATATAATAACACAACTTCACAATGGTAAGAACAAAAAAATGACGGTGTAAAAAACATTAAAAAAAACTGATTACTCAATTTAAAAAGAAAATAATATTAATTTCTTTAGATATTCTATGGCTAAAATTCTCAAATTTCTATTATTTTGATTATTCAATTTTAAAAGTAAATGCTTTATAATTTTCAAGAGATTTTATCTCTATTATACTTATTGAGAAAATATTTAAAGAAGAGATAAATAATTAGAAATTCATTTAAAAAGTGCAAATTTCATTAATTTTCATAGAGATTCTATCTCGAAAATATTTATTGAGAGAAGAAAAAAATAATTCGAAATTCATTTAAAAGTGCAAATTTCATTTTGAAAAAAATATTAAAAAAAAAATATATATATAATCCAAATTTCTTCCCAAGGTAAAGGGAACATAAATTGCTCATATGAAGATACATACCATACTCCTCAACATTAATGTTGACTTGGAGGTATGAGAGGAAAAGGTTGATTGGAAGGTAAATCATGGAAAGTCCCAAATAAGACCATTAAGCGGGTTGGAGACATGGAAATACTAATCAAAATTAGGAAGAAAAAGTGTTTAACATTAAAATAAAAAGTGTATATAATATTAAAGAAAGATTGAAATCCAAGTAGGGTATTCTAAAATTATTTAAGAAAATTTTCTTTAAAATATTAGAAATTATGACACTGGCAATTATGACACTGGCAACTAAGATAAATGATTGGAAAATTATATAATTAAATTTTAAAATAATATTATATTAATAACTAAAATATTTAAATATAACAAAACAATTAAAATCATTAAATATCATAATTAAAAAAATAATTAAAAAACAATTTATTTATAAAGAAATACCATCTTAACAAACAACACCAAAGATATGATCACAACATGATAATGGAGATAAATTATCTTATTGAGAGTTGGTGATGTGATAATGGAGATAAATTATCTTATTGAGAGTTGGTGATGTGTGAGATGAGATATAACTGAAGAAAATTAGAACCAAAGATATGATCACAACATGATATTAGAGATAAATTATTTTATTGAGAGTTGGTGATGTGTGATATGAGATATAAGTGAACAAAATTAGAGTTAATGTAATTAGAGTTAATGCAATTAAAGTTAGTGATGAAATTTTAAATAATTGATTTATAATAAATAATAAAAGTAATTAGAATGTTTTGGTATAATTTTTTTTTAAGGAAATTAGCAATTTTCCCAAATATATATAATAAATTGGAAGTTATATATCTGAAACTCATAGTTCAGTCTAGGACCAAGATTTATGGAGACTGCTATAAATTGGAGTCAAGATCCCATACTCCAACGAAACGCCTATCATTTGAGCCTTACTATGACGGTCTATGGGTGTTATTTTCAGGGATTTGAAACCGGGTGGAGAGATAATTAATGACCCGCCTTAACCACATAAGATACTAAATCTATTTCTTAATTATATTTTACTTATCATCATAAGAAAATGTTTTAGGTTTTAGGTGTGAGACCAATCAAAGTAAAATTTTTACATGCCCATGGTATTATTGATCTGAAAATGAAACTATTTGTATCTGTTGTTCAAAGTATCCATTTCCATTAATTAAGTGTGCAAAGTATTCTCCATGTCTCACAAGTTAAACAAAGTCTTTTTTGTCACTGTTTCTGAGTTTTAGTGTGAGGGAAAGTTAATTAAATTTATTGTTTAACATCTTAAATCAGAAATACACAGCAGATAAATTACACCATAACATAACACAACAACATAATGAGGCAGTTCACCCCTTCTGGGCTACATCTGTTGGGTCCAAGGCTCCCAATGGGCATGTCCTTGCTCTATTAAGTTGCTCAAATTGGTTATACAGTGAGAAAAATGCCTAAACAGGAAAAACCAGCTATGAAATTGAATTCAGAAGACAGAAATCAACTAAAAATGACTTTTTTTCACCTCAAACAGTGAAATACAACCCAATACAACTCTATTTCCCTCATGGCCCTAATGGCTCTCCAAGCTTCCCTGAAGCAAAAGTGGTTGAAGAACACCTCTACTAGCTCTACAACCTGTCCCAAACTCTCCAGAATGCTCAGAATACCCAAAATTGACCAAATTTTCGTCCAAATTGATCCAATATTGGTGAAGTTATGACCAAAACAAACTTCTGCCCAATGTCAAGTGAAAACCCCACTAAATGTGGGAGAACTGCAGATAAGCGCTCCAAAAACGGCAAACTTTGACAAAAATGGTGAACTCCACCAAAAACTGTCGGCGGTCAGTGCGCTGGCATTTAATGTGGGGGGAGTGCTGGTCACATGCAGTTCGTTAAACCCGCTGGCGGAAAGTGTTATAGTTAAGTAAAATATCGCATTAACAACTTTTAAACATGGCCACATGAACCTTTTTGTTGGGCGGATATGTTAACCGCTGTTCTTAGGGCCATGGTTAGAGCGCTTGCGGCATATGGGGTTGGGCTAGCCCCTTTTGTTTTCTGCCATTCAAAACGTTTTAAAACAAATATACACTGCCATTGTCATATGTTAAGTCTTATATGTGTGGCACAATGGTAGTGCGTCTGGTTTGTGAAGATGAGGTCCGTGGTTCAAACCTCAGATGTTGCAAAAATTTTTATACTCCTTTCAACTTCGGCCTGGGAGGCCCGTGGCGGCCTCCGGCCTGCCACGTGGCAGCCCATGATTGGCCCAAATTTACACAGTCAACCCCACTGTCAAATAAGAAGATGCCACTTGTTCGCTTCTGATTCATCCAAATGGAATATTCCATGGAATATTTTGAGGAATATTCCTATAATATTCTTTTTTTAATATTTTCAAAGTCAAAGTCAACCTTGGTCAAACTGGGTTTTTAAAGGATACTGAAAGCTTCAAACCTGCATAACTTTCACATACGACGTTGGATTTGAGTGCCGTTCGTGGCGCCAGAATTGCAATGACGAGGCCTATTCAGTAATTTAGGTTGCAACCAATTTTGAGCAATTCAATTTTAAGCATTTTTCAACTTGGACATGATCACCTGATCAGACCTCCCAAATGGGAAGCTTTTGGACCTCAAAAGCTCTCTAATTTACAGAAACTGAAGATGAGGAAACTGATTCTCCACCCTTCCAACCTTGAACCATTGAAATCTTCCTGACTTCATCAAATTGAGCTTCTCATAAAAAGACAAATTCTTCCTTGAATCTGTTGACGACCATTGCTAACTTTGACTGAGTCATAATGCAAATTTTTGAAATTTGCTGAACAACAACTAAAATTTTCAGAATACATATTGTTCCTACAATGGTCTAACTTCAAAGGAAACTGAAAATAAGATTCACCTTGCCAATTGTCCCCATGGCAAATCTTTGCCGATTGAGCCATGTACTTGCGTCGAATCCCGACCAAGTTTTCTCGCCATACCAACCTACCATTCTGAAACCAGCATTGACCCATGTTGAAATTTGTGTCCTCTTTGCTTGCATGCCTTTCCATCTTTTGGATTCTTGTACCACCTTGCACCAACACTTCGTTCTTTGCACCGATCGAAACCAAAGGCACTTTCTGCAACCTCTTGTCATCTTCCAGAGACGACCTACTTTCAGGCTGAAACATATCATCATTTATATCAGCAATAATATGAAAAGGAGAAAGTACAAAATATTTTTTCTTAACCATCAACAAAGTCAGATTTTGACTTACATTGACAAGCCTTTTCAATTGCCCTACGTTGACTAAAGAAGATTCTAGCTTCTTCCGATGTGCTCTCACAATAAACTCTTTTCCATCCTTGAACAGATGATACTTGTTCTCATGGCGATGGAAGATCGCTTTTCTGTTATATTAATACGGACTACCCAACACAACACCTGTAATGTCAAGCGGTACTACATCTAGTTCAACCAAATCAACATAATGAGTTGTTATGGCGAAGTGAAACATGCACTTTCTTGAGACTTGTAAATTAGCATCCTTGCAAATCCATGTAAGTGGATATGGCTTTGGATGAGGTATGGTCTCAAGTTTCAGCTTCTTGACTAAGTCTTCTGAGATGATATTCGCTCGTGACCCACTATCACATAGTGTGTCTATCTTTGTGTGTTTTGAGATTATCCTTATATGAAATAGCTCTATCCTCCTCTTTTCATTTTGAGCTTCTATATGACAGTTTAAAGTGCTAGAACTGGGATTTGTTTCCTTTACAATCTCTTTTCCTTTTATGTTCCTTAGTACCATGGCTATGCTTTTAGTTTCATCACCTGATTCAGACCCTAAGTCTTGTTCAACAGTTGCAACAGTTTTGCCCTTTTCTTTGTTTTTAAATTTCTCTGGTTTCAGCTCTGGATGAAGTTTCCAGCAATGGTCTTCATCGTGGCTTGTTTTGGAACAGTTTTTACAAAATAACTTTCCTTTTTATTTCCTAGGGTTTGCATTTCTTTTCCTCCCTTTGCCTTTTAATTCACTATCCATATTTTCATCAAAAGATTGTTTCCCTCTAGCCTCTAAATGTGTAGCTTGCACATAAACTTCGTCTAGACTAGTAGGATTGAACTTAAGGATAGTATGTATAAGATAATTATGTAAACCACCTATATATTTTAGCATGGTATCTTGACTATGCAAATCAATTCTTAACAACAGAGCCCTTATTCTAAACTCTTGAGTGTAATCTTGAACACTTTGTCCTTTAAGTTGTCTAAAACTTTTCCAATTCATGATAGCCTTTTATAAATGAGCTAATGGATAAAATTGCTGCTTAATTGCAGAAATAAATTCAGCCCGTGATAAAGTGATCTTACCATGTTTTTTAATTTCATTCTTGGTCTTGGCTTCCCACCATACCAATGCTGCTCCTTCCATTCTTAAAGAGGCTAACTGAATCTTGGTGTCGTCTTCATGAAGGTTTTGTATCCTCAAGTAAACTTCCAACTATCTTATCCAATTTTCAAGTTTCTCTACATTGACTTCACTGTTAAACATAGGCAACTCAAATTTGACATCAAGTTTTAAAAATGGACTTTTACCAGTAGTTTTAGACTTGTGAGACTAATTCACCGAAGTTGAGGATGATGATGTAGAGGAAGAGGATGAAGATGGGGATGGTGGATCACCATTTCCTCTGTTGAGATTCAACAAGATGATGAGCTTAGTGAAAAGAGTTGTCTTCACTAAGTGGGCCCACAGGCTATTTTTGGCACAAGTCTATTTTTAGACATGGTGATCATATTTCAGAAGTTGTAGGATGCTATTTGTGGATGGTTGATCAAGTTGGAAAAATAGATGAAATTATATTTTTTGAATATTGGGCGAATTCTATTATAGATCTTCGATCTAAAAATAGAAGTGTCGATTATTATTAGCTCTTAATAATAATCCGACAATAAACATCAACTTATTCTCTTGGAGCACTTAGTTTCAGTGCAGAGATTTGGAAAATCAGTGGGCTGAGGGAATTACACAATTCCCAAGGGAAACTGGTGGTTCATGCATGGAGGACTCAGTTAGAAATGAAGTGGCAAAGTTATGACATAGTTGGAAGAGTAGTTCATGGAGTTGTATTCAGTTTAACTCAGTTAGACTCAGTTGAGATAGTTGTATCTAGTCTAACTGAATGATACACTAGTGAGAGTGGAGTGAATTAATTCACAAATAATAACTCATTAATCAATTTAACAATACAACAATTAACTATAGTTCATGTTAGTTCCAGTGGAGACCTAGTGGAGAGATAGGTGAAAGGGCAAGATGGACTATCTGTTATGACTATAGTGATGCATTGATTGCACCACACACACATTAAAGTTGTCAATGAGGATTGCGCAGTCAAGGCAAGGGTAATTCGAATTCATTCAGAGCTATTCTTCAGCAGGGATTGCGCAGTGGAGGCAGGCTAGCAGGAGGGCAGAGATCAATGCATGGATTTGTAGATTTCTTCTATGTTAGTGTGTGATGATTGATTGTACTGAGAACTTGATGTACTAAGCTTTGTATGATATTGTTACATGATCTCCATGATACATAATATATGATAGTTGGGGTTTTCAGCTTCAGTCTTTCTCATTAAACAATTGTGTTATGTGCGATTTTATTTATTTATGCTTCACATGTGTTTGCAATTAATTTTCCACAAAAGATTAACAGTGGAATGATTCTGTATTTTGCAAGAAGATAAAATATTGTGAGAATAGGGGAATCTGGATGTATGCATGCTTAGTGTATAATAATTCCTACATGGAATCAGAGCAATTTTAATTCTTGAAGATTGCAATTGTAAAGAATTGTTGAGTTTGTGCTGGTGGACAATTTGAATTTGCTACAAAAGATTCTTGGTGCAGAAGTTGAGTATACATTGAAATGTCTTTCAATGGGTTGCGATTGGAGTATGACCTTGATGGGAGCTCGAATTAAATATCCTGGAAGGATAGGATGGAGGAGGTGCTAGAGGATAATGAACTGAAGGAGTTAATCGATAGTGATGTTCCTAAGCCGGGATCTAGCGATGCTGCATTACTTGACGCATGGGAAAAGAAGACAACAAAGATAAGAAGAATTATGTTGGAAGGTGTGAAGGACCATATTGTGTCCAGCCTTCACGGGAAATCCACTCCATTCTTAATGCGGAAGGCTTTGACAGATTTGTTCCAAAGCAGAAGTGACCAGAGGAAGTTGGCGCTTAAAGACAAGCTCAGAAAAATAAAAATGGAGAAGAGGGTTAACTGGGAAGTGTGAGGGTTACTGTTGATGATGAAGACTTGGTGAGCTTGGCTCTCCTTGGGCTTCCGAAGATTTGGCATAGCTACGAAGACTCTGTCAATGGACGAAAGAAACTGTCGGGATGGGAGTGATTTTGGTCGGATCTTGTGCAGGAGGTGATAAGGCGGGGTACTAGGGATGGCTCTTCATCGAAGAATGAAGATGAAGAGAATTGCGCCTTGGCTGCTAAATCAAGGAAATGGAAGGGGAAGAAATTTCCTTCAAAATCCGATGCTAAGGCAAGAAGCAAGATTTGTCCAAAGTGAAGTGTTTTCACTATCACGAACATGGGCATTTCGCCACTAACTGCCCACAGAAGAAGAAGAACAAGAAGGCTGTTGGAGCTGCAGCTGGAGAGGCCTTAGCCTCGCAATTTGAACTTGATTTCTCTTTGATCGCATGCTTGGTTTCAAGCTGTATGGGATCGGTGTGGTATCTTGATAGTGGTGCGTCTTTCCATATGAAGGGAGACAAGGAGTTGTTTAGTGACTTGGAGGAGAAGGACCTCCAGATGCATATAGAGATGGGCGACGATGGTCGATACAGTGCGACCAAAATTGGGACCATTACCTTTGAGATGGAGTCCGGTAATCCATTATTGTTGAAGGATGTTATGCATGTTCCAGGTTTGAAGAAGAACTTGGTCTCAGTCGCAATGTTGGAAGACAAAGTTTATGATGTTGTTTTCAATGAGGGAAAAACCTTCCTTCGACATAAAGCAACAGGAAAAACCAATAAGATAGGGATTCGAGTTAAGAATCTCTACAAGCTGGAGGTAGATGGCTGCGCTACAATGGTGGGCAAAGCAAAAGAAGTGGTGAGTCAGGATGAGGGCGAATTATGGCATAGGAGATTGGGCCATCTTCACCATGGCGCTTTGAAGATTTTGCAGCAGATTTCTACTAAACTTCCCAAGGGTACTCTTGCGCAGTCAGATCAGTGCAAGGGATGTACTATGGGTAAGTTTGTGAAGACCACCTTTCATGAGAAGGAGAACCATGCTTCGGTGATCCTGGAGAGAATTCACACATATGTGTGTGGACCTTTCTCGGTTGCTTCAACAAAAAAACACAGGTATTATGTTATATTTGTTGATGACTATTCTCGTAGATGCTGGATCTTCTTCATGCAGAAGAAGAGCAAAACGTTCTCAAAGTTCTGTGAGTTCAAAGCATTGGTGGAGAAGGAGTCAGGGAAGCAAGTGAAAGCTCTATGGAGCGATAATGGTGGTGAATACATCTCAGGTGAATTCAAAGACTTTTATAGAAAAGAAGGAATTCGAAGAGAACTCATAGTGCCTCATAACCCACAGCAGAATGGGGTCGTGGAGAGGAAGAACAGAATGATCGTGGGTGTTGCATGACCAGGGCCTACCGATGCACTTGTGGGCGGAAGCATGCAACATTGCGGTTTATGTGCAAAACCGTTGTCCTCATAAAGTACTTGGCATGAGTACACCTGAAGAAGCTTTCATTTGTAAGAAGCCTGATATTTCTCATTTGAAGATTTTTGGCTCATTTGTTTACATTCATGTGAAAAAGGACGCCAGGAAGAAGCTGGAGCCGACTGCAGAAGTTGGGATATTTGTGGGGTACACAGAAACACCCCATAATTATCATGTGTATTTTCCAGACAGTGGGATGACTATGGTGTGACGGGATATAAAATTCAATGAGGTGAAAGCCATGAAGTTGTCGCTTGAGAGGGAGCTACACTTGCATGCAGAGGAGGAACTTCTTGTTCCCAAATATGAGCCTCTAGATGTGGATCGGCCATAAGAGGAGATTCATGGAGTGCAGGAGTCCACTCATGCAGAACCAAACATTAGACAAGGCAGAAAGCGTACCACATAAGCTGAGAGACTAAAGCTTGATGGGACACAGAATGTAGGAGTCCCTACATCACAACACAGACAGAGACAGTCACCTGATCGATTTACTAGATACATGGCTCTTATGAGCAAGTGTATCATGATAGAGCCATCTTCTTTTGAAGAAGCAGTGCAAGATCCCACATGGGTAGATGCCATGGTGGAGGAGTATGACTCCATTTTCAGAAACAATGCTTGGGAGATTGTTCCAAGGCCGGTGGGAAAATCAGTTGTAGGATCAAGATGGATCTACAAGAAAGCAAGCTGCTGATGGGAGCGTCGAGAAGTATAAGGCAAGATTTGTTGCCCGGGGCTTCTCACAAATTGAGGGGATTGACTATGAAGAAACATTTGCACCTTTCGCATGATATTCTTCCATACGAACCATCCTTGCTCTCTCAGCGTAGATGGGTTGGCACATTCATTAGATGGATGTGAAGACTACGTTCCTTAATGGGATCATTGAGGAAGAGGTGTACATTGAGCAGCTTGAAGGATTTTAGATCTTCAGCAACGAGTCGCATGTGTGCAAGCTCAAAAGAGCTCTGTATGGGCTGAAGCAAGCACCTCGTGCTTGGTACACTCGGATCGACAACTATTTCACTGGACTTGGCTTCACCAAGAGTGAGGCGGATGCAAACCTGTACCAAATTGTGGTGGAGGGTAAGCTTTTAATCATTATTATTTATGTTGATGATTTAATACTAACGGGTGATGAGCAGTTGATACACTCATGCAAGGCAGATCTCGCAAAGGAGTTTGAGATGAAGGATTTGGGCCTCCTTCATTATTTCCTTGGATTGGAAATATGGCAGCGAGAAGGTGAACTGTTTGTGTCTCAAGGCAAGTATGCTAGGTAGATACTAGAGAAGTTTCACATGCAAGGTTGCAAGTCTATTGATACTCCTCTTCTGGGAAATTGGAGGAAAGAGGATGCTACATCGGCAGAGGTAGTGGATGCCACTATTTATCGACAGTTGGTGGGTTCGCTCATGTATTTAGTCAATACAAGACCGAACATATGTTATGCGCTGAACTAGCTTTCACAAGCAATGGTTAAGCCTACCAAGCTATTTTGGAAGGCAGGCAAGCATGTCCTGAGATATCTCAGGGGCACATCTGAGTATGGTTTATGGTACAAACAAACGGATGAGGTGAAGTTGCATGGCTTCACGAATGCACATTGGGCAGGCAGCCTAATAGATAGAAAGAGCACATTAGGAGGGATTTTGATAGAATCCTACGACAATTTGCTTGGGCTGTGAGGCTTAGAATCCATAGCCTAGGTTCGTGACAGAATATGTGGCATCGAGTCAAGTTGCATGTGAGGTTAATACGGATGACGAAGATCACAGTGGGTTTGCTCGGTTCACATTTAGATCCTCTGATACATTGTGATAATCGAGTTGCATTAAACTCTCGGTTAATCATGTGTTTCATGATAGATCTAAACATATTGATATTCAGTATCATCATATCAGAGATTATGTGCAGCGGAAGATCATGTTGCTTCATTACATTCCTACGGAAGATCAGGATGCAGAATTTTTGACTAAGGCGCTCACCAGGAGAAAATTCGAATACCATAGAGGCAGTATCGGGGTGAAGGATAATCCCCATCTTGTTGAGAGGGAGTGTTGATATTCAACAAGATGATGAGCTTAGAGAAAAGATTCACCTTCACGTAGAGCCCATGAGGCTATTTTTGGCACAAGTCTATTTTTAGACTATGTCTATTTTTAGACATGGTGATCATATTTCAGAAATTTCAGGATGCTATTTGTGGATGGTTGATCAAGTTGGAAAAATAGATGAAATTCTATTTTTAGAATATTGGGCGAAGTCTATTTATAGATCGTCGATCTAAAAATATAAGTGTCGATTATTATTAGCTCTTAATAATAATCCGACAATAAACATCGACTTATTCTCTTGGAGCACTTAGTTTCAGTGCACATATTTGGAAAATCAGTGGGTTGAGGGAATTACGCAATTCCCAAGGGAAACTGGTGGTTCATGCATGGAGGACTGAGTTAGAACTGAAGTGGCAAAGTTATGACAGAGTTGGAAGAGTAGTTCATGGAGTTGTATTCAATTTAACTTAGTTAGACTCAGTTGAGCTAGTTGTATCTAGTCTAACTGAATGATACACTAGTGAGAGTGGAGTGAATTAATTAGTTATTTACTTCACAAATAATAACTCATTAATGAACTAAACAATACAACAGTTAACTATAGTGCATGTAAGTTCCAGTAGAGACCTAGTGGAGAGATAGGTGAAAGGGCAAGATGGACTATCTGTTGTGACTATAGTCATGCGTTGATTGCACCACACACACATTGGAGTTTCCAATGAGGATTGCGCAGTCAAGGCAAGGCTAATTCAAATTCATTCAGAGTTATTCTTCAGCAGGGATTGCGCAGTGGAGGCAGGCTAGCAGGAGGGTAGAGATCGGTGCATGGATTTGTAGATTTCTTCTATGTTAGTGTGTGACGATTGATTGTATTGAGAGCTTGATGTACTAAGCTTTGTATGAGATTGTTACATGATCTCCATGATACATAATATATGATAGTTGGGGTTTTCAGCTTCAGGATTTCCCGTTAAACAACTGTGTTATGTGAAATTGTTTTTATTTATGCTTCACATGTGTTTGCAGTTAATTTTCCGCAAAATATTAACAGTGGAATGATTATGTATTTTGCAAGAAGATAAAATATTGTGAGATCAAGGGAATCTGGATGTATGCATGCTTAGTGTATACTAATTTCTACATCCTCCGTGTCCTTTCTTTGACTTGTCATCACTTTTCTTTCCTCCTGAAGAGCCCTCTCCTTCTTTCTGATGTTTAGACCCTTCTCCAACAAGCCTATCATTCCTTTCTTGGTAGAGTATCCTTACCATCTCTGTCATGTCTAGGAAATATTTTCGGAATACCTGTTCTTCTTCTTTGGGATCAATGTCTTCTGGAGCTTCTCCTTCTCTTCAAGACATACTTGAGGCTTCTTCAATAACTCTTGGGGGTGTAATAGATGGTGGAGGCAATGGCTCTCTGGACCTCCTTGGTTGAGGATTAGCTTGTTCTCTAACCAATTGTCCTTCCCCTCTTTTGAGTTTAAGCCTAGTAAGCATCAAAACTTGCAAAAAATCAACTATATCTTTACACAAAACAAATGCAGAGTAAAATTCTAGCTCTTAATGCTCAAATCCTAAGCTCTGATACCAACTGATCTGAAAATGAAACTATTTGTATCTGCTGTTCAAAGTATCCATTTCTATTTAATTAAGTGTGCAAAGTATTCTCCATGTCTTACAAGTTAAACAAAGTGTTTTTGGTCACTGTTTCTGAGTTTTAGTCTGAGGGAATGTTAATTAAATTTACTGTTTAACATCTTAAATTAGAAATACACAGAAAATAAATTACACCATAACATAACACAACAACATGATGAGGCAATTCACCCCTCTTGGGCTACATCTGTTGGGTCCAAGGCCCCTAATGGGCATGTCCTTGCTCTATTAAGTTGCTCAAATTGGTTATACAGTGAGAAAAATGCCTAAACAGGAAAAAAAAGCTGTGAAATTAAATTCAGAAGACAAAAATCAGCTAAAAATGACTTTTGTTTCACCCTAAATAGTGAAGTACAACCCAATACATCTCCATTTCCCTCATGGCCCTGATGGGTCTCCAAGCTTACCTGAGGAAAAAGTGGCTTAAGAGCACCTCTGTTGGCTCTGCAACCTGTCCCAAACTCTCCAGAATGCTCCGAATACCCAAAATTGACCAAAATTTCATCCAAATTGGTCCAATATTGGAAAAGTTATGACCAAAACAAACTTCTGCCCAATATCAAGTGAAAAGCCCAATAAATGTGGGAGAACTGCAGACAAGCGCTCCAAAAACGGCAGAATTTGAAAAAAATGGCGGACTCTGCCCCAAAATGTCGGTGGTCAGTGCGCTGGCATTTAATGTGGGGGAGTGCTGGCCACATGCAGTCCGTTAAACCCACCGGCTGAAAGTGTTATGGTTAAGTAAAATGTCGCATTAACAACTTTTAAACGTGGCCACATGACCCTTTTTGTTGGGCGGGTATGTTAATCGCTGGTCTTAGGGCCATGGTTACAACGCTTGCTACATATGGGGTCAGGCTAGCCCCTTTTGTTTTCCACCATTCAAAATGTTTTAAAACAAATATACACCGCCATCGTCATATGTTAAGTCTTATATGCGTGGCACAATGGTAGCGCGTCCGGTTTGTGAAGACGAAGTCCGTGGTTCAAACCTCAGATGTTGCAAAAATTTTGATACTCCTTCCAACTTTGGCCTGGGGGCCATGTGGTGGCCTCCGAGCCTACCACGTGGCAGCCCATGATTGGCCCAAATTTACACAGTCAACCCCACTGTCAATTAAGAAGATGCCACTTGTTCGCTTTTGATTCATCCAAATGGAATATTCCATGTAATATTCTAGGGAATATTCCATGCAATATTCTAGGGAATATTCTTTGGAATATTCTTTTTTAAATATTTTCAAAGTCAAAGTCAACCTTGGTCAAACTGGATTTTTAAAGGATACTGAAAACTTCAAACCTGCATAACTTTCACATATGACGTCGGATTTGAGTGTCGTTCATGGCGCCATAATTGCAGCGACGAGGCCTATCTGGTCGTTTAGGTTGCAACCAATTCTGAGCAATTCCATTTTTGAGCATTTTTTCAACTTGGACATGATCAACTGATCAATTATCCCATGGTATTGTAATGAAATTTATTTTTACAGGATGTGAGTAAAAAAAGATGCAAGTGAAATGTAATATTTTTATTGTTATTGTAATAAAAAAGCTCCAATCCATTTCCCCATGGTTTTTTCTGTGGATGGGGTGTTTTAGATAAATTATGTGTCCAATTTATGAGTTGATTTGTTTCAATTTATTTTTTTGTTGTTCTATTTTTAATAGCTAGTTAAGAGGTAAATGTGTAGTAGTTTCAAGAGTAGTAAGAAATGTCAGGTCAAGGTATGGATCGACACGAATATATAGATGTAGTAAGAGAGTGATCATATGGATGATAAAATGGAGATGGAGTCAATGGTGTTTAAGGATATTGAAGGAGCCAGCATGTGATGAGAGCCATAGTGATGTGTGTGATCACACTAGTGGTGAGTGAACACCCTAAGGGTTTTTGTCCAATGCATGTCTATTTACCCATGAAGTTGTAGAACCTTTTGTTCAAGCATACATGTTATGCAGGAGCACAGATTGTTGTAAAGCCTTAAGACTTTGATCAGACATACATGTATTGTAGTGGCGCATGGAGTCATGAAGTCGTAAAATGGACCACTTGGATAGGTATCAGGGAGGTAGGTGTAATGGTGTCCTAGTATCTTTCCAAATCATCCACTCCACAACTTGCTTACTCCATATTCCATTGGACTACAAGTATGTCTGATCAAAGTCTTAAGGCCTTAACAATCTGTGCTTCTACGCAACATTTATGCCTATGCAATAGGTTTTAGAACTCCTTGGGGAAATACACCTACCTTGGACCAAAAGCCTTAAGGGTGTTCACTCACCATTGTTGTGATCACACACGCCACTCTGGCTCTCATCACATACTGAATCCTTCTCTATCCTCAAACAACATTGAATCTATCTCCATTTTCTCGTCCATACAAACTCTCTCTCGCTACATCTATATATCCTTGTTGATCCATATCTTGACCTAGCCTTTCTCGCTAAACTTGAAACTACTACAAATTTACCTCTATTGCACATTTTCCTCTTGGAACCACCTTTCTCAGTATTTCGTGATCCTAACATTAGGAAAGATTCCTTTTGTGCTCCATATTTTCCTTGTAGCTGCATGAACAATATTATAAAAGCATATGTTATAAGGCTATAACCTTATCAAAGAGAATTGGGGGTCATTATTAAACCAAGAAAGAAAGATGAATCAAATCAAAAGTAACAACAACACAATTATCAAAGAAATAATAGTTGACAATCTAATAAGTTAGAGTGACTTAATTACCTAGAATAGGGTGTCCAGATTTTTATTTTAATTATCAGTAATTATTAGGTGGATGGTAGGGATTTAACCTTTATAAAATATCCATAGAATATTTTTAGTCGTGAGAATAGAGGATTGGAATTTATCTCAAAGATAGTTATGTCATTTTTTCTTTTCAATTTAATTAAAAAAATCATGTCCATATGTGTCATGGAACTCTTATTGCTTGTTGTTGCTTTACTATGTTTTTTTTGTTATATGTTTTTTTAAATGTATATACATTTAACTCATATCTAAATTTTATTATAATAATTATAATAATAGAGTTTTAGTTTTAGTTAATTTTCTTATTTTTTTAAATATTAGTCATGTGAGATGTATCACGAGATAAATGTCTTGATTCCAAATATAAATTGATGTCTATCGACATTTACCAGCCATTTAGTTTATATTACTATGCTAGTATGTCTAATTTAAAATAATCAACAAATATATTCAAAATAAATTAAACATGTAAATAACATTTTAAACAAATAAACAAAAATAAACTAATAATAAACTTTCAAAATATATAATCATAAACTTTCAAAATATATAATCATGACCCATATAATATCCATACTTGCACATAATTATGGATAACAACCTTTTTATAGTGAGGTTGTTATTAATTTGTCAATGTCCTATAAACATTGAGAAGTATTGATTAAAAATATAAATGGATGGTGGGCAAACTAAAGAAATGTGGAATGTAGCAATAACAAGTGTTCACACAATGCTAAGGAGAAAAACATAAAAATAATTATTATCTATCATAAAAGTAGAATGACAAATATGCAACAAATCCAATGTGAAAAATAAACTAAGCTAATAAGTATTTAGTCCATTTAATACTTGGTATTTAGTCCACATTTAATACTTAGTATTTAGTCCATTTAATATATGTAAGTGGGAAATTAAATATGCAAGAAATGATAACCCCATGTAAATAAAATTAATTGAAAGTCACTAAAAATAAAATTTTTAGTAAGAGAGATGACACAATGATATGTCATCTTGTGAAAGTAAGTTATTGTAAATTGTTAATATCTTATGGAAATCATTGGCAAACTGATGTAGAGTCCCATTATAAACTCAATAAGTTCAACTCGGGACATGAAGATGTTTGACATGCTTCATTTATATTGAGGAAAAATGTGCACATGTACACATTCACGTATATATTTCAAAAGTGTAGCAACAAAGTTTGTAAAAGGTGAGACATTTTTGCTATGAACCACTCAAATATAAGTGAGTTAGTGTCATATTTCAAGCAAGGAGTTACAAAATGATATAATATAGGAGGTTGTAAATATAGGGAAATAATATGGCTTTAAGGGTTAGCTCAATAAGTTAGTGTTAATGTTGCTAGAATATCGTTGTTAATCTGACACAATATATTAATTCCCATTGTAAGGTTAGTGCTAATGTTTGTTAGGATATTGTGGGTTTCCTATTTAATTCCCATGAGGTTAAGTGCACCGAGCTTACCATATTCACTTTACATTGGGTACTATCATTAGAATGGGGAGGAGTGCCTATTAGTTTCTTTAGGAGTTATTTCCAATGAAAATAATGTAGGGAATTCGAAAAGGCTTCTATAGTGACCAAATAATTGAATGAATTATTTTTAGTTTAGTTCATGGGATAATTGCCATTATAAACAAATCATTAATTAAGTTATTCAAAGTTTAGACGCCTTATTACAAGTTTAATTGCCTCTACTTCAATTTGATTGAAACAAATGTGAGAAATGCTTAATGCTTTTTTCTTCTTCTTTTATAGAAAAAATCAATAGTTTTCATTCAAACGAAAAATGTTTACATAAAATTTGAAAAAACAAGATAGTAGGGCATGTAGGCCCACCAAATAACCATGTATGGATCATCACATATAGCCCAAAAAACATGTAGCCAATCATTACAATGCGGGTCAACAAACCTCAACATAAATCTGAAAGGAATAAGGGCTCAAGGCCCAAAAACAAATAACAATTGAAATATGCTTTTGGAGGCATGGACGTGCCTAGAGGCTCTAACAAGCCTCATGATCAACGTGGGACGATACTTTGACTAGAAAGAAATTCTTGGAGATGCTCCTACATGCCTTGAAATTGGGCACAAGTCACCCATAAAAACTCAAACAATAAGTGCAAAGACAAGGCATTAGAAAAAATAGGGCTAAAACCCTAAAGACGGGGCATAAAAAAAAGCAGGGTTAAAAACCTAGAGGAACCATGGCAGACACGATGCGAATAAAAAAAAATTGCACCAAAAATAGTGTGCACCCATAGCGACGACGAACAACAAAATCTCAAAACCAGCCCCTTCATAAACATCCAGGGCAGAGAAGTCACATGAAGCCCACAACAAAACCCCAAGTGGACACTACGCCCACACCAACGAAGGGAGTCCACTAGGAAGAAAATAAATAGGGGCACAAAGCCCCGAAGCTCATAGCTTCCTCAATGTTGGCAAACACAAACATATCATGGGACCAAAAAACAACAATAGAAAGGAACTGGCAGCAGTGAAAACCCTGACAGTAGGCCTTCGAACATAGAACCCTTGACCCAAAATAACTTTGGCAAAGGCCAACAAGCACTGAACTACACACTAGGGAACCCATTAACAACTTCAACACATATAAGGAAGCATGGAAGGCGAGAAAAGAGGCAACAACAATGATCGAGATAAGTATGGTGGTGCACAAGAGAGCCCATGAAGCAACAAAGCCAAGTAATGACACGAAAACCCCGCTAAAAGGACCACAGTGAGTTAAGCAACCAACCACAAAAACCAACAAGCCACTGAGGAACCTGCGCTAACTCAACTCCAACTTCACAACAAACGAAAATCCCCCGCCACTCAGAAGATGAGAAACATCGGAGGCACTAACTAGCCCAAGGTGGCTAGGGATACCAACCACCCCCCCCGCTTCGCTCACTCAATTTTGTCTATCTCTAAAAAAAATCAAAGAAATGCATTACCATATAGAACATAAATTTGGTTTGGATTTAAGTTGGAAAACCCATTAGGAATCAAGGAAAAATTTAGGGGCTAAATTTCACAGATGGACTAATTCTCCATATTTCTTATTCAAAAATAAAAAATCACCAATTTCCATAACTAATTTTCCCAAATTTTATATAATAAAATCATTATGCCTTAAAAATCACCAAACTTTATAGAAAATATATAAAATTAGTATATATTTGAATATTTTTACAAAATATTACCAATAATTTTAAAGTTTACACATTAGGAACTAGTAAAATTCACCAAAGTTTCTTCATTTTAAAATAAAAATTCTTCCTTAAAATTTTCTCTATTAAGGATAAATAACATAACTTTTAGATGGTTGTTTTTAAACTAAAGTTAATATCATATTAAAAGGTTGTTTTATGAGACATTGGACAAACTTAAAGGACATATACTCTTAGTCATGTAGTCATATTAATCTCATCATATAGATTGCCTAGAAGGCATACTAGAGAAAGGTTGGTTACAAAAATAATATTATCCTATAAAGTGATCTTGACAACTTGATAATGGTAATGTGACATTAACTCTAGTTTAGAGAATGAGGATATAACAACTCAATTAATTGTAAAGAATAGAAAACTAACTAAACAAATATTTAAAATAGGAAAGGAAAAGAAAATTAGAGTGAAAAATGAGACAAGGGAACTCAATATTTAAACAATGAGAAATATTTTTTGGTTATATGTCAACTTTTAACTACATTAAAGGACCAGATGAAAGCAAGCTAAGTGAGTAATAATTTATAGGAATAAGCTAAGTGAATAATCATTTATAGGAAAAACTAAGGGACAAGATGATAGTAAGCTAAGTGAGTAATCATTTATAGGAAAAACTAGGGAAAAAGGATTATGCAAATACAATCATAGCATTAGAAAATCTGAAGGATTATCTTTTGGTTGAGAAGTATTTACACTTAAAATAGTGTGAGAGGTGAACAAGGTAAAAAAGATAGGGTTTTCAACTAAAAATATGAAAAAATTTGTGTGGATTTTATTTTATTTTTGAAAAATACTAGAGCGTCAATGTTTATGACAAACAAACACCCAAAGTTGCCTTCATAGTGCATCATGTTCAAGGAAAATGATGTGACATAACGCTAAAATCATGAGAAAGAAACCGCATATATGTATTAAAAAAATCTAACGATTTTATTTTCTTTAGAAAATAAAGACTAAACATTGCCTATATGTTAAATGTATATCCATTGGATATAGAATTAAATTTCATTCCAAAAAATACTCACATCACAAAAAATAAAATAAAAAAATAATACACTAAATTGTTAAAACAAAAATATTTTTCATCATTTAATTTAAAAAAACGAAAAAAAAACAGAAAAAAGAAAAAGAAAAAGGAGAAAAGAATTTCATTCCCATGATTAAAATGTAAAAAAAAAATAATAGATATGTTATCATGGTAAATAATGCTTCAAAAAAAAAAAAAATGCCTAGTTCATCTAAAACACCTCTCCTTTTAGGCATTTGAGTTAACAAAGTTTGATTTGCATCATATTCCTACATCTTTATATATTCATTTGAATTAATAATGTCCATTATATATCCATTTGAATTAATAATGTCCAATTTGCACAAAATTCTTACACCTCTAAAAGTGAGCTAGTTCTTCATATTTATATTATTAGAAAAAGCGTGGTTGAATTCTTGGGTAATTATGAATATAGTTTAGTTTATGAAATATGAGATAGTTAAGTCAATATAATTAAGGCGTATTATAACTTAGTATGGAAAGATGGTATAGTAGAGTGAGAGATTAATAAGATATTACATTAAATAAAACGTAATGTAAAAAAGAAAAGAAAAGGTAATAACAGTAATAATGAAAAGAGTAAATCTAGTTTAAATTTAATTGGCTATATTACAATTATATTTTTATTAATAAAATTATATATTATTTCTTTTAAAATAAAACATAATATGTTTGTGAGATTAAAATAAATTTAAATAAGTTTATGGGTTTTGGATAAATAGTGATTGGGTATGTTGTTAAGACACTTTTAGATGTTAAATTTACCGGTTTAATTCCCCTTATTCAGATATTATTCTTGGACATGAACATGATGTAGCCTCACCATTGTCAAACTTACAAAAAAAGTTAAAAAAAAAATGATTTATATTAATAACATTAATATTTCAAAACTCCATGTGCAATTTTAATTAATAACCATATAAACACTCAATACTTACTATAAACTCTTTTTCCACACTATATCTATATCTATATGTTATGGATATTATATTAAAATTTTAAATAATTAATAATAATAATAATAATAATAATAATGAAAAATGTCATAAGTATATGTATGTAGCTATATATATTATCATGGTTTTAATCCAAATAGAAATAAACATATTTATAGAAAGAGAGATGTAAAATATATACACACGATAAATATATCCATCTTTTTTCCCTAAGAATAAATACATCTATCTTATTAGATAGATTGAAATAGTAATAATTCATATTCATAATCATAATATTTTATAATTTCATTTTAATTAGTAAACACATAAAAATTTGATATTTAAAATAATCTCTCTATATATAATCTATGCTATCTATAGCACATTAATAGATCCAGAGTTAAGATGGATCTATGTTAGTTTCCATATAAAATGCTTTCTTTGATAATTGATTATTAATTTACATAATAATGTATGGTACTAAGATATTTTCGTAAACAATGTGTTAGATATATATATTCAAAAAAAATGTGTAGCATAACAATCACTATAAGCTAAATCAAAACTAGGTACACCTTATTACACCTCATAGTGTATGGGGTTACACGTTGTAATTGTAATTTTCATGACATTTACGTATACTTGTTTCTTACTCCTTGATGCTATTGGATTAATTTGGGGGGATTCATCTTTATGGTGCCCCTCCTTTTCATTGCATTATATCTTTTGATGAAGATATTTTGTTATGGGAGTCTCATTTCTCCTTGATTAGATGGTGATTGTGCTTGCCACTTGGTGGGCTTCTTACATGTGCTTTCCTTGTTGATCGCCCTTTGATTGCATAGTTGATCTTGTGGAGCATGTTATCTCATTATGGTATGGTTGATATGCTTAAATTCGATATGGATGATGTTATAGCCCCCCAAGGGGCTAGATGATTATGGTGCTATGAGATATGTATTTCATGATCATTGGGGATTTCTAGTGACTTTTGCATGAAGATGTCGTATGGTGTTGGTGTCACTAGTAGGGGGAATTCTACACGGCCCTCAGGTGTTGGATGTGTGAAAGAGAATATGCTCGATGATTAGATGGGATAACACTTTTTTACGCCACCTTCTCTTATGATGTTTCTATCTTGGGATGATTCATATTGCTTATGTGGAATTTTCCTAGGTGATATAACTTAATGAGGTATCATTTACTCAATATTACCTAGGGTGAAATGTGTTTCATGATGTTAGTACCCTCATTATAAGTTATTTCCTAAGTTTGAAATAGACAGAGGGATACTAAATATGATTTGAGGGTGATCCAACATTTTACTAATTTTGAATGATGAGTTTGATATAATAATTCTGGATGATGGTTTTGATATAATAATCCCTTGGTGGTGGTGCACCTTAGGTTGGGCCTTATGTTTCATTGTTATCATGGCATGCACTCCTCATTAGCATACATGTTCATGGTGATTTAATTAGTTGGTGACTATTGGAGGGGACTATGGTTTTATTTTAGTAGTAACCTTTGTGCAAATATGTTCAAGTTGATTTAACTATTCAACAATTAAATTAATATAATGCATTTAGATAAAGGTTAACAACTTGAGTGCATTACTTCATTGACTTTATTTCCCACTTGAATGGGTTAGTTGGAGTTGGCTGAAGCTATCTAGTGGTGTAACCCCACTCTTGGACATAGTTTTCAAGGCATTCATTTATTATATTGTTTGTTGGAGAGGTTGACACACTTGTATAAGTAACACTCTCTTGGGTGGCATTGTCCAAGTATTATACGTTTTGGAGTTTTTGGCTAGAATTTGACGAAACAAGTTTTTGTCAAATCATGATATTTTTGGTTAAATTCTCTCAACACACATAACGGCTATTAATAATTAAATTATGATATAATAATTATGTCGATAGGCATGTCTATTTTGGAATAGGGCTTCCATAATTTTGATTTAGGTCGATGGCAATGATTTAACCTACATGAAATATTCTAGAATATTCTTATTTGCAGTCACAAATCAAAGGTTGAGATTTATCTCAAAAGTAGTTGTGCCATTTTAATTAAATTGATTAATTAAAAAAATATCATATGAACATGTGCAAATGAACATGAGTTATGGGTTTTTGGGCATGCGGTATCAGTAAGCCATGATATTGTAACAAAACATATCATAATGGGTCAATCTCCATGATTAAGAATCTTGTTACATGGGTTTGTAAATGTATATATGTTTAAATCATATATTAAATTTTTTTTTTTTTTTATAAATAATAATAATAATAAAAAAGTTATAATTTAGTTAATTATTATTATAAATTTTAAATCTTTGGCAATATGAGATGTATTATGACATAAATGCTTTTATGCCTATCAATATTTACCAACCATTTAATTTATATGGCTGCTAGTTATTGAAAAGAAAAAGGAAAAGTCATTATAGTTCACTAAAATAATAGATCTAGTTTCAAGAAGTACCATCCAAACCATTAATTACATAATTAGCGTAATAACAAATCCCTTATAAATTTGATTCAAAATATTATTTAAAATTTGAAATATAATTAGTGTGTGATTTGTTTTGAATTAAATGTTATAATTTTTTTAATAAAATCATAATTACAAATTTAAAACAAAAGATAATCATTTGATCCCCTTAGAGAATTGGGACATCTATCTTAAGAAGTTGTATGACTCTTCGAACACCATCTTAAACAATCCTATTAAGGAAGATATATTTTCTCTAGAAGACGTTGAGTCTAGGAATAATACGACTGGTAATGGGAAATATAAAGATATTGAAGGATACCAAGTTGAAATCTTTAAAATGGGAATGTCTATCCTAATTCCTCATCTCCACAAGCTTCTCAATTTAGCAGTAAAGCATGGCTTCCCTAAGCCTTGAATGGAAAGCCTTATTGCGCCTATCTTTAAAAATGGGGGACAAAAAAATTCCCTATAACTACAAGACCATTATGATTAGCCACATATTAGCCAAATTATATGGGCTCATTTTGGAAAAGAAGATTAACCTTTGGCTTGAAAGCCATGGTAAAAGAGCTGAAAGGCAGGCGAGTTTTAGGAGACATCACTCGACTATTGACCATCTTGTCATTATCAAGATCAGTGGTAAGGAATGTCGCAATAGTAAAATCGATCTCTTATGTTGTTTTGTGGACTTTAGAAAATATTTTGACATTGTTCCTCGGGATAAGCTTTGGAAAATACTTGAAGAGATTATGGTTCCTCAGGAGTTGAGGGTAGTTTTGATTTTCCTCTACAAGACCGTTGTTGGAAAGATTAAGACCAACAAAGCGTGGTCTAAAGATAGTAAATGAAATATCAGGGCTAAGCAACGATGTCCCTTATCCCCTACCCTTTTTAGCATTTACATCGATAAGCTAGAGGAGTGTTTGGAAATTGCGGGTTGCAAGGGCATTGGGATTATTGGTATAATCATTACTCTTCTCCTTTATATCGATGATATCATTCTTCTTTTGAGAAGCCATGATGACCTAGAAAAGAAGCTTAAGACTCTTCATGATTATTGCTCCAAGATGGGTATGATAGTTAATATCGACAAGACTAAAGTCATGATAATTAAATCCAAAAAGACCACCCATGGTAATTTCACCTATGATAACAATTGCTTAGAACATGTTTCTTCTTAAAAATATTTAGGTATTGACATTCCTCATCAACTCAACTAGAATTATAGCATTGGGAAAAGGATTATTAGAGGTTGGAAAGCTTATTATGAGCTTGAAAACAATTATAAGTCAGATGATCTTTGTATTTGGAGTAAAAAAGGTTCCCTTTTTAGACTCTCGTCACCCCTATTTTCTTATACATATGTGAAGTTTGGAGTTGCAATATATCTAGAGAGTTATAGAGAAATATTGAGATGATTCAAAATAAATTCATAACCTACAACCTTAATACCAAGGGAAATACTCCCTATCCTATCCTCCTTATCGAAGTTCCTTCCTCCCATTGAAAACATGACTATGTTTAGGTATCTGATGTATAAGAATAAGCTTTGCAACATGGAATCCAAGAGGCTTCCAAAAATTGCTTGTAACATTAGTCAAAACCCCTGCCTACGCCTCAAGTGTGGATGGCATAAGGATGCCCAGTCTTGGTTCAACCATTGGGGGATAAAGGATGAGATCATCCTGGGAAGAAAGCATAGTGTCAAAGATATTATTAATTCCAAATTTAAGGATAAATTTTGGGATGATAAGGAATTGGAGGGTAAAAGGAAGCTAAGATATTATAAGGAGGTGATCAATCCCACCCTTGATAACCAAAATTATCTCTTTGTTTTGACCAACACTAAGAAAAAAATGAACATTGTTAGGATTAGAACTAATTCTCTTGAGCTTCGAAGTGATCTGGGAGGTGGTCTACTCCCAAGACTCCCTGGGACGATATAATTTGTCAAATTTGCAATACTAAGAGGGTGGAAGATGAAAAACACTTCCTCTTATATTTCCCGAATCTTAATCAAATCCACTCTCATTTCCCTAACATCTGCCACACTTCAAATCTTCTTGACTTGTTAAGTCAACCCAACTATAGTGATATTGGAGCACTTTTTTCCCTTCTTTTTGATCATATAAATAAGATTTTGAAGAATCACAATTAGATTTTTTTTTTCTAAGGTTCGATAGACTGTAGTGGTCTTAGTGGATGTTAATCATCATCGTCATCATTGTTTGGTAATTTAATTGATCTTAAATTACTTACATGAATTATTGACCAGGGTTAGTAAGCTGATGAAATGTATATGCATAGTATGTGCTAGGAGTTTTTGTCACTCACACAAATTTATAGGTTAAATTGAGTTATCGAAATGCACAAGTGTAAGAAAAATTAATTATTTATACAAAATGAAATTAACTCTAGAAATAATGATCATACTCTTCTTCAAAATAAAACTTCACACTCACACTTTGCTTGAAATAGAATCACTCATTGCTTTTGAAAGAAATCACAATTTCTTGTAAGAACTCATACTTGTTCAAATGAAAATCACTCTTTGCTAGAATGGAAAACACACACTTAGCATAAATGGAAATCACAAAATTTGCATAAATGGAATCACACTTTGCTGGAATATAAATCACTCTAAAATATCACACACTTGCATAAATGAAATTGTTCATATTTGAATGAAAATCACTCTATAAAATGGATCTGCTTCAAGAGGAATAATTAACTATTTAAAAGATAATCTTTTCTATCTGATCACTTTGTTAAACTCCACTGTATCAATGGGCATATGAAAGATCTGAGATAAAAATGATTAGAATAATAATTTCAAACTCTCATCTAAAAGGAGTAAAAAATTCAAATCCTTAACCAAATTGACAAAACCTACAGGAAACAATTAAAATTCAAATTGCTAATAAAGGACCTTACTGTCTCGAGGGGGCCCTCCACGAGGAGCAGGTAATGCTTGAACGATCTCAAGCAAGCACTAACCAGACATTGAACACTTATGGAGGAACACAATTTCAATTACGAAAACATAGTATCAATAACACGGAATTTAGTCTTATTGTCGCCGTTTTTACTTCTGTCGAGAGGCAAATTTATAGAGCTCTTTGAAATTAACTGTTTAGAGCTATACTCGTAAACCTAATAAAAAAAAAAAAAAATTTAACTTAAAAAGTTAACCTCATATAATTCACTCTCAATTTTATATTACCAAAGAAAATAGTGAGGCACAGATGACTATGGATGTTGACCTTGCCTTTAACCACATTACTAGAACCCGTTTCCATTGATCTGGCTCATGAGAGTAGGACGAAATCATTATATTCATCAATTTCCACCTACACATATATTTCTCTCTCCAGTTGGCATCTTGGAACCTGTAAAACCATGGACTTGGTTGTGAAATCGCGTGTTATCAGTAGAATCATTAGAATTAAGTAACTAAAGTAATCATTAAACTAAATAATAAAGGACACTGTCATCTTTTGAAATAAGAGACAATTGTATACGTTCCATGTCATCATTCTTGTAACTTGATTCCCAATATGTTGTTTATGAAGATCAAAAAGAAAAATATGGGATGAAAAATGGTGTAAAAAAGGAGCAATTGTGGAGTTCAACATTCCCCCACACTAAGGGCTTTGCATGTCCTCATGCAAAATTCAAGATTTCCAAAACTGATGAACCTATTCATATGCTTGAGCCAACTCATCTAGATTTGTCCTTGCTGCCTTCTTCTTGGTAACTGCCATCCTTGGTTTCCTCATCAAAATTTTATGTTTCAGGCTTATAACTTTTCTCTTAAGGGATTTGTTCTTTGTTTTCAGCTACTTATTCCTTTCATACCATAGAACAAGATGTAGAAGAAGGTTTTTATTCTTGGTTCTTTGTACTTCATTTTGTGCTTTCAATGTTTCATGTTCTTCCTTTAAGTACTTGTTTAATGTCTCCAATTCATAAATATCTTTCTTAAGGGTATTCACAATTGGAGGTTCTTGTGGAATATCAAAATGAATTTCTTGGTTTGAAGAAAATGCAGTAGCTTTTCATAAAGCTTTCTTCTCCAAATATTCTATATAATCATATATTTCTTGTTGAATCAGGTCAATCTTAGGCGTTCTTCTTGTTGGATTGGAGACTGGTGACACAGTTGTAGGTGATGGAACCTTTGGGGAATATATCTCAAATTCCATTTCTTCTTCTTCTAAATTTACCAATTATGGGGATTGTCGTGATTTCTCCTGTGTGATTTTATTAAGTCTTGTACTCCTTCTTAAGATAGATGGAGTTTTAGAAGATTATTTAGTAATAGGAACTCTCTTTTGGATCTTTTCTTGCTTTGCCTTTTCTACTTCCTTTTTAGATGTGTTTTCTTCCTTATCATTGAATTTCTTTCTTCTAACATTTCTTTCCTTAAGATTTTATAATACAACCATAAGAGGAATTCCATATTCTGAGGGCTGCTATGTTTGTGGAGATAGGTCATCACTAGGGTTTGTAGGTAACTTCCTCCTACTCCTCTTGATTTTGCTTCTAGGTTATTCATGTTCTTCTTCTTTGAAGTGGTTTATAACTAAGAAGCTTTCCCAATCATCTCCTATGATTTTGAGGTGGCCTTCAATTAACATATTTATAAAACCATGATGATATATGGTATTATAAATAAACTGTATTTTTATTTGAGTGCTATTAGTTATTTTATTCATACTATGGAGCAAGAAATAAAGCAGTTTGATCTCATTCCCGTCAAGGAAATGTATTAAACGTACATGATAGAAAAACATGTTGCCTAATTTGCCCTCACAAGTAATACATTTTTGAATGACCAATAGTAAATTTCTCAATTAGTTTTTAGGAGCTGAAACTAGAATGCCTTTCTTAAAGACTAAAATTTCCATACCTGGTTTTTCGAGAAATGTTTTCCATCCACTTTCTTCAATTCCTCTATTCTTGAACCATTTTTCACCAACTTTAGGTAGCCTGGTCACCTCTTCTATGAAGGATTCTGTTAACACCATTTTTAAATCCTCGATTGCTACCTTAACTCCATTGAATGCTCGAGTAAAAGACTTGGTAAATTATTTATCACGGTCATTAAATTTATCTATAAACTCCAACCATTGTGCCTCCTGTTGCATCTGTCTAACTTGTGGATAACCTTCCATGAATTTCTTCCCATCTAGCTCTATTCTCACAATAACCCAATGTTGGTGAAGTCTTAACCCGCAACTGCTTCCTTTTGACAAGGCTATGGAGCAAAAAAAGATTTGGAAAACAGAGTATGAATGAGGGTGGAATTGTCAAGGGAACATGGCTTATGGAGTAAAAAAGGGTTTCATGATAACATAGTATGAGCAAGGGTGAAATTACTAATGGAACATGGTTTATGAAATGGAGTGACTACACAATGATGAATGATGAATTTTGTATTATGATGGGCTTATGGCCAACTTTGTTGACAAGAAAAGGTTAAGTTCGAAGTCAGAGTAATGATTGTTTGAAATGATGGTAGAAATGTCTATTCTATTTCATAACCTAATGTTTGATTATCTTTATTATTTAATCTAACATTTACATACCTTTGGATTCATGATTATAATGTTTTGATTGGTCTTTTGTGGGTTGTCTGTGGATGTCTTCAGCTACAGACTTGATCAATTTATTCTTGTACCAAGATCTTCAATTGTCCTGATTAAACCCTGTCAAGTCAGCTGTAGAATTTTGTAAAGCTACAGATTTTCATCAACTATGTAGCTGCTTATTTTCAAAAGAAAAAGAGGGTAACAAAGAAGATGTGATTAGAATATGGTTTTTAGAAAGAAAATTTAGGATGCCAATAGTACTTGGTTTTAATCCTAAATTTTATGTATATACGCTATATATAATATTGATTTCTTTGCTTATATATATATTATTTTTATTTTATTTTTAATTTTATTTTTCTTTTTTTTTGAATTTTTTATTTTATTTTTATTTTTATTTTTTCGAATTTTTTTTTTTTAGAAAATAAAGGCCGAGTTAAGTTTGAGAGGAAGGAAAATCCTTCCTAACCACCTTAAAATCAATTTTATCTTTCAGATGTTTAAAAAACTCTTCCCTTGTCAAAGGCTTGTGATAAATTATTAATCGATGACCATTTACAAGGAAGGTCACCTTTTCTTCATCAATGGTTCTAATTCTAATTGCACCATTATCAAAGACAATTTCAATCTCATAAGGCCCAAGCCAATGGGTTTGAAATTTCCCTTGAAAATATTTAAACTTTGAGTCGAAAAGTAATGCCCAATCTCCAGGCTGAAATTTCCTTTCTTTTATGAACTTGCCATGCCATTTGGATCTTTGTTGTTGAACTATGTTAGTTATTTTAATAACATCATGTCTAATTTCATCAAGTTCATTTAGTTGTTCCATCCTTCGTTTTTGTGCTTCAGATAGATCAAGGCCTAATTTGATTGATGTCTTGAAAGTATTTATCTGAAACTCAATAGGAAATAGGACTTGCTTCCCATAAACAATTTCATAAGGAGTATGTCGTGTGGTGTTTTTCCATGTGGTACAATATGCCCATAAATATTCTGGAAGCTTTTCTGCCCAATCTCTTCTATGCAGATGCAAAGTCTTGGTAAGAGTTACTTCAAATACTTTATTGGTGGATTCCACTTGTCCATTTTCTTGTGGATGATATGGAGTGGAATTTCGATGCTTGATTTTGTATTCCTCCATTATCTTTTGTACCAATTTGGATGTAAATTGAGTACCTTGATCTGTCACAATTTCCCTTGGGACACCAAAACGGGAAAAAATATCCTCGAAAATAAATGAGACTACAACATTTTCAATAGCAAAAGAAAATGCTTTAGCTTCTACCCATTTTGTAACATAATTAGTGCAAACAAGAATGTACCTTTTTTGTCTTGATGGTGGATTTATTGGACCAACAACATCTAGATCCCATTTCTCAAAAGGTTCAATGAGTACTTGAGGTTGTACATGAATTTCACCTGGAGGAACATGTTTCCCCATTCTTTGACAACTATCACACCCCTTAACATATTCTTTGACATCCTTAAAAATGAATTCCAATAATATTCTAAGAGAAGGAATTTGTAGGAAGTTCTCTTATCGAAAAAATGTCCTCCACATGGTTCATCATGACAAACTTTCTATATTTCTGGCACTTCATCTTCTCTAACACATCTTCAAATGATTAGGTCAAGTCCTGTTTTGTACAATTCTTTATTTATCCAAGAGTAAGGTACACTAGTTTGAATTACCTTTCTCTTTTCACGAGGAGATAAATATGATGGTAACTTCCTTGTAGCCAAATAATTAGAAATATCTGCAAATCAAGGAGATTTAATAGACAATGCAAAAATATATTCATCAAGAAAATCATCCTCTACAACAGTATCATTATTATCATTTTGGATTATAGATAAGAAATCAACAACTGTGTTTTGTTTTCTAGGTCTATCCAAAATAGTAATATTTAATTCTTGCAACAATAGTAACCATCTTGTAATTCTTCGATTAGTGATTGATTTTCATTAAATATCTAATTGCATAATGAACTGTGTGAATAAAGGTGTCATAACCAGTGATATAATTCCTGAATTTATTGATGGCATGTACAACCGCTAAAAACTCCTGTTCAATGACAATATAATTTAACTCCGCATGAGTCAAATTTTTACTTGTATAGTAAATGGCATAAGGAGTCCAATATTTCTGTCCTAACAAAACTCCCAAAGTTGTATCTGAGGCATCAGTTGAGATGTGAAAAGGTAGTTTCCAAGTTGGTCCTCTCAAGATGGGTGCTTCAAAAATATTTTCTTTCAATCTTTCAAAAGCTTTTTGGAAATCAGGATTCCAGATGAACTCACAATCCTTTGTAAGTAATTTGAAAAGTGGAGAGAAATTTTTTGTAAAGTTTACTATGAATATTCTGTAGTAACCAGTAAATCCAAGAAAATTTCTAACATCCTTTTGACAAGTAGGAATTGATAACTTAGAAATGACTTCTACCTTAGATGCATCCACCAATTCCATCCTCTGAAATATGGTGGCCTAAAAAAATCCCCTCAGTAAACATCATAAAACATTTTTCATGGCTTAATGAGATATTTGTTTCTTTACACCTAATGAGAACGTTTTCCATATTTTTAAGAACTTCTTCAAAAGAGTTTCCATAGATAGTAAAATCATCCATGTAATTCCACACTATCATGAATTAGATCAGAGAAAATATCTAGAAATTCCCTTTGGAATGTTGCAGGTGGATTACATAACCCAAAAGGAAATACTCGATAAACATAAGTTCCACATGGACAGGTACAAGTATTTTTATCTTGATCCTTTGGAGCTACTTGGATCTGGATATATCCACTAAAACCATCCAAGAATGAAAAATACTTCTTACCTGCTAATGTATCAAGAAGTTGATCTATAAAAAGGAGTGGAAAGTGATCTTTTAAAGTAGCTTTATTCAATTCCCTATAATCAATACATACTGTCCATTTTCCATTCTTTTTCGGAACAATTACTAATGGTGAGACCCATTGACTATTGGATAAATGAAGTTCACATTTAACAATTTCTGCATTTATTCCTTGACAATTTCCCTTAAATTTGGATTCATCCGCCTCTAGGGTTTTCTAATTGGTCTAGCATTTTATTCAATATAGATATGATGCATACAAGTATTGGGATACATTCCTTTCATATCAATTTATTTCCACGCATATGCAGAGGAATGTTTTTGTAGCACCTTTACTAATTCTTTCTTTTGATGTTCTTCCAAATTATCATTAATATTCACATTTTTCCCTGGAAAAAATTCTATTAAAGAATTTCCGAATTTCTCCATAGAATGTAAAGACATTTGACAAGATGATAGATATTCAACATTACATTTCTCTTGAAAATTTTGACTAGATTCACAATATGAAGAAGATTCATTATTTTCCATTAGATTCAAAATCTTATCTTCTTCACCTATTTGTGAAGTAGAAAATATTGGTTGTATACAAATATCTTCATTTATCCATTCTTCACTTTCTACCTCTAATGTTGTGTTTGCAGGAGGATATAATGTGAATTTATTTGTTGATTTTCCATTAGAGATAAACATATTACCAGATCTACAACTCATAAAAGTATCAGTTGTAGCTAACCATGGTGTACCTAGGATTAATAGATTCCCCCCAAGATCATTCTTAGGTGTGAAGATCATACAATCAAAATGATATTCCCAAGAATCTAAGGATACAAACACATCTTCTAATACACCATCAGGTTTGATAACATATATGTTTTCTAGTTGCAATAATGTAGGTGTATATTGAAGATTAGGAAGTTTCAATTGATCCATAGTTTGTTTACTCATGATATTTATGGCTTCTCCTAAGTCAATCAATATGTTTGGGATCTCAATTCCATTGATGTGTGTTTTCACAATGGGACTTCCTGGATTAAGATATTTCTAAACTGTTGTTTTTCCCATCATGATATTTGCAATCTTTCCAACTAATTGAATTATTTTAACTTCTTTCTTGTTTTTTCTAGGTATTTTAATGCTCAAATCCCTAATTGTTTTTGCAAATATTGGTATTTATTTGATATATTGTAACAAGGGAATCTTTATGCAAACTTTCTTCATCTCATCTATTATATCATAATCAGGAAACATAAAAATTTTTTCTACCCCCTTATCAATTTTCAATCTTTCAGGAAAGGTGGATTTTAATAAAATTACGAATTTTTCCTTTGTGAAAAACATTATTGATAATTAAATTAAAATTGTGGAAGTTCTTTTCCAAAATAGACACACCTATTGGTTGATGGTAGATATTTAATGTCTCACAAATCGAAGGTTGAGATTTATCTTAAAAATAGTTATGTCCTTTCTACCCATTTAATGAATTATGGTTTTTTGGACATGTGGTATTGACCCATGGTATCGTAACAAAGCCTATTTATAGATTAAGAATCCCCATGGTAAAGTGGAGGATGTATATATGCTTAACTCATATATTAATTCCTTTTATAATTTATAACTAGCACAACCATATTGTTATTGTGAACAAATTTCTTATGCGAAAAAAAAGCAATCTCCCTAGATGCAATGATTGAATATAGTAACAAACAAACAAACTAGTAAATCTTTCCTTGAGTTCATTCCGATTGAATCATAAGCAAGAATGTTAGGATATGAAAACCATACCTTTCAAATGAAATGCCTGATGAAGATCCTCGCTATGGTTTGATGCAACTAGTACCTAATATCATTTTCAATGGAAATATATAAGTAAATACACAATACATCAACTCCATTGAACAATACAGTAGGAAATAAATAATTTTGTATTAATCTCAAATATGAAGGAAAAATACAACCTTAGCCTTGATGATGTATGCCTCCTCCCAATGATATCCAACCCTCTCCTTGGATGACAAGCTTTCTAGCCCTATTCCAACAACATAAGTTTGCATTCAGCAATCCTCCTTATCCCTCTAGTCTATGTTGAATTTATAGGCCAAGAGGATGAGGTTTGAGATCCTCTTCTAAAGGGATGAGATACTCAAAAGGAGGGATTACGGTTCCACAAAGAGAGGGAATTAGGTCCATGAATAGAGGGATTAGGCTTGGGTAAGCATAAGCTCTAAGCTTTCAATTGGGAAATATTCCCCCAACAAAGCTTCTAGAATTCACATTTAATTTTACTTTCGTTAAGTCATGTGCACAGTTCATAGTTGAATATAAAACACAAATATTTTCCGGCTATAATGGTCAAATTTGCGTATGCGCAAAATATGGCTAGGGAACCGTGTAAATGATCTAAAATAGGGTTTTGGATCATGTAATCCAGAATTATCATTCTCTTTGGGATTTTTTAGCTTCTAAATTTGTAGGGAAATACTTTGGAATACTTTCCTCAGATAACGAGAGATCCAGATTGGTGGTCATTTCCTAATAGTGCTAAAATTATGTGTAATAAATTCCCCCCTAAAGTGCAAAGTCAAAAAAGATGTTTGAGGACTAAAGTGCTTTATCATGCCAAAGTTTGAATTAGAGACGATGGTTGGAGACCTGAAACAATAAATTAAGGGTTACCATACAACATATAATTGTCACTGAGGTAGGCATTCCCATACTCATAGCATAAATATCTCAATGAATCAGTAGGGAAATACACAAATATCCATTTCAGAAGTAGACACAGTATGGACGCAACCATCAAATATGGATCTATTTTTGCAATCATGAATACATAACTCCACGCAACCTGGATGGATGAAACTAGATCCAGGGTCTTGATCTTCATCTTTATCTATCGATAATACAAATCTAACCATGTGAGTGAATGTCTCGAAGTCGAACATGGTATAAACAACATGATTACTGGTCAATGATGTGAACCGTTAACAAGTGTGAGAGAAACCACGAATAATGACAACGGTTCATAAAGTACTTCCAAAGCAATCTATGAAGTGTGAAAATATGTCTTGAAGTCAAACACTCATAGAATAATTTGATCGAAGGTCAATGATGAGAACTTGCCTTTGAAGGCGAGAAACCTACCATTAGGGAATGTAGGCTTCAAGGTACAGAAAAAGGTTTCTAGATCAACTTCCTAGATAATGAGATGAAGTTTATAGGAAGTGACCCGTCTCAAGATGGCCTACAACATGAAACTCATGTCAAGTTTTGAAGAACAGATTATGAGTAATCCAGGACTGACTCAGGGATGGTCGACGCATTTGAGGGCTACAATTTCCAAGGTAAGTTTAACTAAGGCTAGACTTCTCTTGAACATATTGACACCAATAAATTTTAACCTACCAACATTTGACTCAAACATAATACCCAAAACCAAACTTAAGACTTTCAACGAGGTATGATCAACTGAGAGATAAATTGATTTCCCAACCCAAACACAAAAACGAGAGAGTGTCATGTTCAAGAGCAACATACTCCCTTTTGTAATAAAATAATAAATGTTTCTTCTCAATTCCCCCCCACCATTACTGGGAAGTGCCTCTTTATTTTTGTGCAAGCTTGAGGAGGATAACATATGGTTGTCCTTTGGACTCTACGAAGGAGTGGTTTGGTCTCGTCATGATTGACGAGTCCTACATTGTTTACATTTTACGAGTCCAATGAAGGGATAACTCAATGTCATTTTCATATTTAAAGAGTTTGAAAAGACACAAAAACAAAACTCATTCAATTCTTTCAACATAAATTTTTAACGAGCCTGAAGAAAATGAAGCTCGGTGTTTTTCATTTTTAGGGAGCGAGGAGAAAAACATAAGTAAACTCTGAAATGTCATTTTTCTTAAATTTAGCCTTCTCTGGAGCCTAGAAAAGGGTAAAATAATGCAGGAGATAACACTTTTTACCACAATTAGTCAAATCATATGTTTTTCGTAAATAGTCCACATTATCTGTAAAATGGGTAAACTTATATCAAGTAGAAATTTTTTCATTTTCTTTAACGAGTTTGAAACAAAAAAACATACTCGAAAATCATTTCACATTTCAAGATTCAGAAAATAGCTTAAAGGTAACTCCTCCTGGAGAAAATAATGGTATAAAGAGTAGCAACTGATTTTGAACATGATGGAACTGCTCAAAACACATAGAGGTCAAGAGGTTGGCTAATAAGACCACTTATCGCAATGGTTCCTCAGGAAAGGGTAAAACAACCAAGTGAAAGAGTACGATTGACCAAGAAAATGGTGATAATGGAATGAGAAAACCAATGCTCATCTAGGAGAAATAGGCTGATAAAAATGACAATCACAAAGGATAAAATAAGAGTGGTTTCATTTTTACACAAGCTTGAAATAGAATAAAAGTATGCTTGAGAATGGTTTCATTTTTACACAAGCTCCAAAGTTGGGAAAACTATGCTTGAGAGTGGTTTCATTTTTACACAAGCTTGAAACAAAGAAAAATTGTGCTTGAGATACATTTTCATGTCCTCGGCATAACAACGTAGGCACATGTCCCCCAAGCTTCGTTTGATCTACCTAAGTATACTACTAGTTACTAATACGCTATGAAATGAAGGTTAATTTATGAGATTAGATGAAAAACTCAACTCAAAATTTATGAGATCTAGTCAATGAATCAGATTGGAAGGGGATCGGTTTCATTTTTTTAATGAGATTGACATAAGAAAACAAATATGCTCAGGAAACATTATTTCATTTTTTAACGAGCTTGACACAATAAAAAGAACTATGCTCATAGTGACCTGATTCATTTTTTAACGAGGTTGACACAGTAAAAGAACCATCCTCATAGGGATCTCTTTCATTTTTTAACGAGGTTGACATAGTAAAAGAAACATCCTCATAAGCACCTATTTCAGTTTTTAACGAGGTTGAAATAGTAAAAGAACCATCCTCATAATAATCTTGATCATGGCTTCCAACTAGAAAAAACACATCTCAAGGGACACACCTCGATCATGGCTTCCAAGAGGTCTTCATCAGAAGGAAAAATAGTTATCTGGTAAGAAAAAATGTGAAGATAATTAATAGGGATAAGAACATCGTGTTAAAATACCCCCATAGGGTTCACAATGTTAATTACCAGAAATAAATAAAAAAAGTTCAAGAAAACAGTGAGAGGCTCACTTATATTGGCAACTGAATGCATGGGATAGGTTTCCACATAACTAACTCGTGGTGGGGCAGATACCTATTTGATATAAGGAACATTACGGGTGTTAGATGGACGGTGGTCGAATCAAGACCAACAAAGGAAAGTTGTTCAATAGTCACAATGTTTCCATTGTGAGGGAAAGACATCACTCGAAAGAGTGTGGACACGACAAATTTCATGGCATAGAAATAGTTTCGCTCAAGGATAAAATTGAAATCCAAGGGTCCTTCGACTGCCATAAGATCAATATAGATAGTTTTTCCTTCCATACTAATAGGTAACTTAGGAAGGTTTGTTATTGGTTCTGTTAAAATCTAGGAGATTTTGTGTAACATTCACAAGCTGAGGGGAACCCAAAGCCTGCCAAGTAGTTGAGGATAAAATACTAATAGAAGCACCTTCATCTACATTTTTGTTAAGAAAATTCCTACCATAAGCCTTCATAATTATTTGTAAAGGGATGGAAGAAGGAAGTTGAGGCTCTGTCAGTCTACTCCAATCAAAAGAAATGACCTCAGTACTTGGAGGGGGTTGTGTAGAAATAGGTAGAATGCTCCCTTGTGTGGAAGAATATGAAGTAACAAGAAGAACCTGAGCGGTATTAATATCACTCTCTAGAAAGAGAAGGGATCAATTGAATGTGAAATTGAGTCAGAAACTTAATCAACTAATGGTTCATCAACCCTGGTGATATGTGTTTCACTCTCTAATGGAAGAGTAGGATTGACTGTACTTGGAACTATATCAATCGTTTTTTCAACTAACAGTAGGTTGGGAGACAACATATAATAAATAATTGGAAGTTGTTGTTGAGAAACAATAAGGTTTTCCAACAATATTTGATGCTTCATCCATGTGAGAGAAAATATGAGTTTGATGAATCCCTTCACATAACCTACACTGATATCTAACTTTACCATTTATCCCTAAAACTGGACAATCACTAGTTGATGGACCAATAGTAGGTTGATAATATTTTTTATACCACACCTCTAACACCTTTGGAATACCAGGATAATCAATAAGAAGATGGTCACCCTTACAAATCTTGCAAGGGAATCTGGGCTTGTGACATATTTTGTACTTCTCCTCAACATTTTCCATACTCAGAGGAATGATTCATTGGTTGAATTCTTTCTTATCTCGCTTCTTCTTCTTCTTATCCACTTGGTTACTAACATCAAGGATTTTACCAAGCGAAGGGGGAGAAAGGGAAGAAGATATTTTCGGTGGAGAAGGTAAAGGGTCAACAAACTGTTGGTATTGTAGAGATGGAGAACCGGGTTGAGGAGAAGAGCTTGGTTGAGGTGGAATAGTTTGGGTATTTGGAATTAAATAAGTTGAAAACAACCACACCGGTAAACCTATAGTGGATCCAGAAAGCGACAACATATCCCTATAAGGAGGACAAACATTTTCAAATCCAGGAAAAGAATTAGGATTCTCGTTAAAAGGGATTCCTTGATCAATAAATTCAGACATTGTTATCGTTAGGTTTAAACTTAATTAATAATTTAAACAATGTTAACAACCCAAATACACAATCCAAACTTAAGGTCTGTAAAACTTAAATACAAGAAAATAACATGCACTAATAAATCTAAGGAGTCAAACCATGCAAACAACATTTTCACAGCAAAATCACTAGTTGGTGTTGAAACCCAACGTCACAGAGATCAATGTGAAAAGTGAATAGAGATAAAGTAGGTGGAATCAGTTACACTGACAACCTACTTAATGGCCATGATCTGGTGCAAGTAAATTTACTTATGCCATCTCGAGTGAAGAATACCCTCCAAAAAGGTCCAAGTGAGTTTAGCCAGCGTTTTCTCCAAGTAAAATAGGGACTTTCCCCCTACTGTCACCTTGGTTAAAAGCCCTAAGATAATGGTCTCTAAGGTTACCACATAAAAAAATTAACCTGGGGGAACAGTCGCAGATTGGACATGCATGAAAGGGCATAATAACAAAGCTCTATCCCCTTGAAGGTTCCTCAACATGGTTAATCTGAGGTTTATCCTTCAAGTGACTCCCAAGAACCTTTCGGTATAGTTTTTAATGTGTGCAATTTGCGCTACTGTAACCAATGAAGTGGGGTCTATCACTTCACTAGGTCTAATATGAGCTCATGCTTAACTCCAGTGTAAGAGGAACTTCCCAGAGTAAAACTGTAATAGGTGTATTTACTCCCTAACGCAAGATTCTATTGTTTGTTTTCAACTTTGGAAAGTTAACTCACTTTCCTATTCCAAAGCCCTACTATTTGATCTAATGTAGGTGTAATAAGCCCTAGAAAAATAAAAATTCTAATCTATTTTACTAGTGTTGTTTCTAAGCTGTTGTTCACTTAGTAGGCTGATGGATGTGAAACCAATGGTGTTATGACTAGAATCAAAACTGAATGCAATCGAGCATGATAATGTAATATTTTCACTTCAATGAATCATAACTAAAGTAAGGAAAGAGGTTTCATTCACTGTCAATAATGTAAGAATCAATGAATCATTATCAAAATACATATCAGAGAGAATGCAGAATACACGATTCTTGCCCCCCCCCCCCGACCATGAGGGGGGTTTTTTTGTTGTTTGAAAAATGCAACCTAATTTCCTTAAAATCTAAGCTACAAAATGAAAAAATTTAACCTTAACAACTTTTTTTGTTGTTGTTGGTAAGTTAGGCTATTCTATTAATTTGAAAACATGGAAATTACATATGCTACTGGCTGGCTTGGCAAGCTGCGCTTAGCCAATCCCAGCCTTAGTTACTAGGTTTTGGGGCTACCTTAGAGGAGGAAACCAGCCCAAACAAAACTTAAAACAAAAAATTACATTATGCGCAGTAGCGTTGATGTATCTGAGTAGCACAAAATATGCGGAAGAAAAAAAGCATTGATGGAAAGCTTGAAAAAAAACATGGAAGAGTTGTGGAGCTGCGTAGGTCTCACTTTTCGTCTTCATCATCGCTGTTGGGGACCTCCTCCTCAATGGGGCAAGTAGGTGCCTGCGCAGTGGCTTCCTCCAAATTTGCCATCGTACGCCTGGGTTTATGGACCAGTGCGCAGAGGATGGGGGAGTCCAGATCTATGCCGTCAGGGACACGCGTCCAGCTTCCATTGGAGTCCATCACCCAGATGTCCGAATCATCATCTTCCTTCTCCTGAACTGGCAATGGGTCGGTCTTGCGGTACTGGGGGTGCGTCTGGGAAGTGATGGTGGACTTCTGCAGGTCGTGCCTACCTCTTTGCGTAGCTTGCCTAGGGGCAACTTCCTCCTGCTTAGGCTCGGGGCTTTGATGTGCAAAAGTGTTGGAGGAAGAGCCTTCCATTGACTCTAGTCGATTGTCCTCACCGTGGTGATAACGGCTGGGGAGAGCCCCTCTCTGTCCTCCTCTAATAGTTATTTGTCGAAGTTTGGGGGCCATTGTGCAATGAGGCAGGGGGGAGGTGTCTAGGGAGGAATACACAACATGGCAAGCAGTGCTAGGGCTCAGGGGGTCAGAATAGCTGGGGAAGAGGTGCACAGAAAGGGAAGTAACAACCCAGCAGGGACTGTGCAACACATCGCTGAGAACAGGGCTTCACAACCTTCTGAAGTCAGGGAAATGCCGGAGCAGAGGTAAAGAAGCAAAAGGCAGAGATAAAATATTGTGGGTTGATCAGGGTTGAGAGCTCATCTTTTTAAAGGGGCTAGTATGTGTGCGAGGAGGATAGCAATGAGAAGGCCTCGCATGCAACTGCGTGCCATGATCGATCACCTGAGTAGGCTCGAGGGAAGGGGGATGGCTGCTATACGGGTTAATCATGATGATCATTTATGGTGGTAGATGCGACAGGATGCCCTAGACAGGGTGACGTAGTTCCCATCATCTCATCATCATTCCTGATTCTGTGAGTCTCGTGCAGATGGCTAACGGTTTGAGGATCCGCAACAGGTAAGGCTCTACGCAGAAGATCTTCGTCCTCCGGAGTGTATGAGATGTGATTGTCATGTGTGTCAGTTCTGTCACTTGCATCCGGGGATCTTAACAACTTCTTGCATGCCAAAAATCAAACAATGAATTATTCCTTCAACAGACACAAGCCATAATTTCAACTTGATGTAATGAATTAAAAATCATTGTAAGTAGGATATTGTGTTGTCTTATAAAACATAATACTGACTATTCACTTAAGTTAAACAAAAAAAAAAATTCCAAATCATAAGTGCTTGTCTTGAAAAACCCTAAGTTTTTTCCAATACTAATGATTCTTTGCGGTTATGAAAACAAAGTACTTAATCTGATCTTTTGATAGGAGAAGGACAGACTCAAGCTATCTCAGCAATGACTAGTCTTACTTTTGATTACTAAAAAGTTCACTACATCAAACTATGAACCCTAGTTTGTGAAGGTAAATAATTTCTAAAGAAGGAAAATCAAAAATCAAATCAAAAGAGTGAGTATTTTTCCAGAGTATAAACAGTTCCAAGAAAGTACAACAATACAAAAATTGTGGACCTAGCAAGTTAAAGGCTTAAATTTTCAAAAAAATTCAATATTTCCGCAGACAAATAGTTTGATTCAGTGTGCATTCGCATTGGTGCTAAGGACTAAGTGCACAGACCTACGTACTGTTGGTAAAGATAAAATGCACAATCTGAGAAAAAATTAGAAAGAATAACAATAAAGCTAAGAAATCCAAGAAATCCAAACTTTTAATACCTTTCACACACTTCGATAAGGCTATGGGAAAAGGTTCAAAAAGTCAAAATAAAGGAGATGATGAAGAACAAGACGTTCCCCCAGTGGAGTCGCCAATTTGTTATGGGAGACAAATTTCTTATGCGTACAAAAACAATCTCCCTAGATTCAATGGTTGAATCTAGTAACAAACAAACAAACTAGTAAATCTATCCTTGAGTTCATTCAGATTGAATCATAAGCAAGAATGCTAGGATATGAAATCCATACCTTTCAAACTAAATGCTTGATGAATATCATCACTATGGTTTGATGCAACTCCTCAATGTTCAAAATCCAGATCTGCAAACATACTAACAATAAAAGATCAAAGGCATATGATAGATAAATGACTCAATAAAACCCATACTAGTGATCAAGAAAACTAGTACCTAATATCATTATGAAAGGAAAGATAAAAGTAAATACATAATACATCAAATCCATTGAATAATACAATAGGAAAGAAACACTTTTTTGTATTAATCTCAAATATGAAGGAGCAATACAACCTTAGCCTTGATGATGTATGCCTCCTCCCAATGATCTCCAACCCTCTCCTTAGATCAAAATATTTCTAGCCCTATTCCAATAACATAAGTTTGCATTTAATAGTCCTCCTTAGCTCTCTAGTCTATGTTGAATTTATAGGCCAATGGGAGGAGGTTTGAGGTCCTCTTATCAAGGAATGAGATCCTCAAAAGGAGGGATTAGCGTTCCACAACGAGAGGGAACTAGCTCCATGAACAATGGGATTAGACTTGATTAAACATAAGCTAGAAGCTTTCAGTTAGGAAATATTCCCCCAAGAAAGATTCTAGACTTCACTTTTTATTTTTACTATTGTTAAGTCATGTGCGCATTTCATAGTGGAAGAAAAAGCGCAGATATGCACTGGCTATAAAGGTCAAATTTGCGTATGAGAAAAATATGGCTAGGGAACCACACATATGCTCAAAAATAGGTTTTTGGACCATGTAATCTAGAATTCACATTCTATTTGGGATTTTTAGCTTTTAACCTTGCAGGGGAATGCTTTGGAACACTTTCATTAGATAGCGAGAGATCTAGATTGACGGTGATTTGCCCAATGGTGACAAAATGACGTGTAACACATATAAATTAAATCTATGGTAAATGTGGATAAGCACCATAATAAGGATCAAAACAATTACCCTGACTCTACCATGGACATTCTTAATATGTAAATAAGCTTTGTTACAACATCCTCAGTCACTGCCATGACCTATCATTACCACATACCTAAAAAAACTACATCTCACTTCCTATGACACTTGTTCATTTGTGATTTTTTTTAATCAATCAATTTAATTGAAATGTAAAAAAAAAACATTACTACTTTGGAGATAAATCTAACATTTTAATTGTGTACATACTACTATGAATATTCTAGAATAGTCCTTGAAGGTTAAATCCTTACCATCCACCTAATAATTATTGATAATTAAACTAAAATTTTAGAAGCATATTCCAAAAACGACGTCTGTCATTGTAATAATGATAATAATTTAAAATAAAGTCATAATTTAGTTAAATTTTCTAAATTTATTAATCTTAGCAATGTGAGATGTATCATGAAGCAAATTTTTTTTTTTGTTTCATCTAAAAAATCATGTCTCGAACAAATCACATGCATACATAGTTCTGCCCAAGATTGGACCACAAGAACTCTGGGACCAAGATTTCTCACCTAACCATTGGACCACATCCATGAGTCTTTATCATGAAGCAATTGTTTTGATCCTTATCATGTATTGATGTGTGTCATAATAGTATCACAATAATTTAAAATAAAGTCATAATTTAGTGAAATTTTATTATGTTTTAATTTTAGAAATATGAGATGTATCATGAAGTAAGTGTTTTGACATTTATCATGGATTGATGGCTATGGATATTTACCGACATTTTTTTTTATTGGCTTGACCCACATGAAATTTGGACTTTGAATTTCATGATTTACATAATACTACATAACATGACAATAGCCAATTGATTTCCCCCCCAATGAGCTCCCAACCCTTTAATTTATATAGTTGCACTAGTTTCTTTAAAATCACATCAATCAACACAAATCACATATCAATTCATTATTTTAAATCCATATCAATGAATACAAAGTATTGTGATCATTATCATAAATTGATGCCTATAAACATTTACCATCCATTTAATTTATATAACTATACTAATTTATTTAAAATCACACTAATTAACACAAATCACATATCAATACATTATTTCAAAACCACACAAACCAACAAAAAAGTCACTTTTCTAAACCAAACTGATATCAATCCTAACTTTACTAAATTCTTCTTAGTGCTAACTTAATTAACATCAATGTAATTATAAATACGATTAACTTCACCAAAATCACCTCAATCCTAAATGAAACTCAACTTATTCCTAACCCAATTATAAGTAAACATGGATGGAGTTGTAAACAAGAGCAACTGGCATAGCCAGAGTCCCTGCAGATATTCAATAATTAACTATGATGCAATAATTAATTATGATGACCGTGTACGATTAGTTCTTGCCTACTCAAATACCTCTAGTTGTCCGTACTCAAATACCTCTAGTTGTCCACTCATTATAGCTCCTAGTAATAATTTTCTTTTGGTGCTGGAAAGTAATTGATACTCTACAATTTGGTGCCGGTTGCATAGGAGTTACTTGTAAAACATAGTTTCTTATACATGGATACTCACATAGATTTTTCTTTATCTAGGAGTTACTTGTAAAACATAATTTCCTATACAAATAATCACATAGATTTTTCTTCAGCTAGACCATCATATCCGGAATATGCTCCATCTGCATATCCTCTGCATATGGGTTGAGCTCCATGCTAGGACTTTAGATATTTATCTTTGGCAAAAAGGGTGAAATCACAATATAAGAAACATTTAGATTCATGACTTAAGGAAGGGAGGAACTGGATAGAAACATTTAGAAATAAAACACAATCAAGTAAATATAGCTTGTTAAATAATTTCATGGAAAATTAGAATTAGATATTACTTTAATCTTTGTCAAATAAATTTAGCTAGAGTTTAAAGACACTTTCACTAACTAAATATAGCTTGGTAAATAATTTCATGGAAAATTAGAATTATATATTACTTTAATGTGTCAAATAAATTTAGCTAGAGTGTAAAGTCACTTTCAGTAAGAAATCAGAATAAATAATAGCTTGGTAAATAATTTCATGGAAAATCAGAATTAGATATTACTTTAATCTCTGTCAAATAAATTTAGCTAGAGTTTAAAGTCACTTTTAGTAAGAAATAGGAATAAATAAATTTTAGATTTAGCTAGAGTTTAAAGTCACTTTCAGTAAGAAATCAGAATAAATAAATTTTAGACCAACCCAAAAATCAATTTCTGAATAAATTTAGCTAGAATTTAAAATCACTTTCACTAAGAAATCGAAATAAATAAATCTTAGACCAGCCCAAAAATCAATTTACTTTGTAGAAATTAGACTGATATCTTTATATACATGAAAAATGAGTGTTTTTATATTATATAAAACAACCAAACACAAAAACTTTATATATGTTTCTGTACAACTAAAACTAAACAAGAATATATAAGCATATAGATAAAAAGAAAAATTTTGCATGCGTTATATATCTACAATCCTGCTATTTTTGTACAACTAAACCTAACTAAACCTAAACAAGCATATAGATAAAAAGCAAAAATTTTCATTGGGTATATATCTACAATCCTGCGATTTTTGTATATATCTACAATCCTGCTATTTTTGAAATTTCTGTAGCTACAATCCTTCCATTTGAAATTTCTATAGCTACATTCCTTCCATTTTTTAAATGTGTGGTGTACAATGAGGGTTCGCTTTTATTTAAGCAACAAAAATGAACTTCCACAATAAACTTTCGATGTGGTTGAATTCTGGTCCTGTAATCCTTATAATGAGAAGAAAAAATCTCACCAAATTTTCAGAGAGTGAAACACCCACCATTAATGGCAAACCTTGATTTCTGCTGAAAAGAACAGAGTCATTGGTAAACCAATTTACTTCGCAGAAATTAGACTAATATCTTTATATGCATGAAAAATAAACATTGAATGCTTTTATATTATACAAAACAAACAATTTAATGTACCATGTATCACATGGTGCCCAATACAGAAACATAAAGTTTCTGTTTATGTTTCTGTACAACTAAACCATGCGGTATGTATCTACAATCTTGCTATTTTTGAAATTTCTAGCTACAGTCTTTCCATTTTTTAAATATGTCAAATGAGGGTGAAAACCATGCTTGATTATATTTAAAACAACATTCTGAAAAAAAGATCCCAAAGACCCATTTCACTTGGAATTTACTATTACTTCAATCATGTACCACAAATCCACCAAATCCAATTCCCATACGCTTTCAAATAACAACACTATTTACTTAAATGATCTAACGAGACAACGTTTAGGGCTTTTTCAGTGGATTGCCTTAATAATAAAAAAATCATCAGATGGATCTCCATAAGGGATCTGATCCATCATCCGAAAACCTCAGGATTACAATAAAATATCATTGCATGAACATACCCATCAATAACAAATAGATCCAACCTCAGCCAGAAAAACAGATCAAACCCCACCACAACATAACATAACCTCACTTACCATTAAAAATAAAAGGAAAAACATTTCTCATAAACCTAATAAATTCATCGAAGCAAAACCCTTATTCCGAAAAGAAAACACATACTTATTAAGAATACAAGCCTAAGTCTACCGACAAAACTAAAAAATCAATAGAATCATCAGAAAAAATACATACCGAAGCCATCTTCAACAAGGTAGTTGAAGGTATGGTTATTGTAGTTGTATGTGAACTTGTCGTTGTTGGCGGGAATCTTTTCCAGGCACCGAGCGACAATACTTGTAAAATTTCCTTTGTACTCCGCAAGCACCACGCTACCCCTCGAGACAAAACTGTATATCAGAGATTGCTGCCCATAATACCTTTGGATCTAAAGGCCCTTCGCTGATATTCATTTAAGCACCAGGAATTTCATAATTAGCATGTTGAATTCTATACTGTGTCCCAGCACCAGGGAGGTGATGACATGTATCTTTCCACGAAGCTCATATGTACGACGGTGGCTGAAGTGACGGAGAACATCACAGTGTTCGCTTTCAATATTACCAAAACATTAAATGTTTTCTCAATAATGCTAACTACAACCTAGCATTAAATTAGCATTGAAGTGAAATTTGAAACGATTTAAAATGATTAACCTAAGTTTTATTAAAGTTATACTGTTTCCCTGCAATATGACGTGGAAATTAAAACTTAGTATACAAATTTGTTTGATGATATAATTCTACTTAAACCATGAATGCAATGGTTAGTTAAAACAATTTAATGCTGGGTAAATGATCATCGATCGCTATAGACCCAGGCATGCAGGGACTGATAAGTTCTAAAATAATTATAAACAAATATTTTTAAATTAACAAGTAAAGGAAGACAACATTTAAATGAACTATATCATATTAAGCAATATGGAATTGTTTAAGTTATAAAGTAGTGGTTTACAAAATAATTTTGGGCCGTGGTTTATAGAATAATTTTAATTTTATTTTAAAAGAGTCCAGGGAACTATATTTTCATGTACACAATTATGATTTGAGAGTGAAATAATGTTGAAAGGTTGAATAAAGTTATGCACAATTTCAATGTGACCATATTTTAGACTTTCAGACCTTTTGAGTGGTTTATCTATTCAATTGTTAAAATGTTCCATATCCTCCATTTTCAATCATATATAATGTAAGAATCAATGAATCATTTTCAAAATACATATCAGAGAGAGTGCATAATACATGATTCTTGGCTCCCCGAACATTAGGGGGATTTTTTCTGTTGTTGTTGGAAAAATGCAACCTAATTTCCTTAAAATCTAAGCTCCAAAAAGAAAAATTTTAATCTTAAAAACTTCTTGCATGCCCAAAATAAAACAATGAATTCTTCCTTCAACCAACACAAGCCATAATTTCATCTTGATGTAATGAATTACAAATCATTGTAAGCAGAATATTGTGTTGTCTTATAAAACATAATACTCACTATTCACTTCAGTTTAACAAAACAACAAATTTCAAATCATAAGTGTTTGTCTTGAAAAACCTAACTTTTTTCCAATTTTAACGATTCTTTGAAATTATGAAAACAAATTACTTAATCTGATCTTTTGACAGAAGAAGGACAAACTCAAGCTATCTCAACAATGACTGGTCTCACTTTGATTACTCAAAAATTCACTAGATCAAACTCTGAACCCTAGTTTGCAAAGATAAATAATTTCTAAAGAAGGCAACTCAAAACATCAAATCAAAAGAGTGAGGAATTTTCCAGAATATAAATAGATCCAAGAAAGTACAATAAAAAAACTGTGGACCTAGCAAATTAAAGACTTAAATTTTCAAAAAAATTCAAGCGTAGAAAAACAGTTCAATTCAGTGTGCATACCCACTGGTTGTAAGGACTAAGTGCACAAATCTACATACTGTTGCTAAAGATAAAATGCGCAGTCCCAGAAAACTTTAGAAAAAATAAAAATAAAGCCAAGAAATCCAAAAAACCCAAACTTTTAATATTTTTCACACACTTAGATAATGATATGGGAAAAGGTTCAAAAAGTCAAATAAAGGAGATGATGAAGAACAAGACGTTCCCCAATGGAGTCACCAATTTTTTATGGCGGAGAAATTGCTTATGCGGACAAAATCAATCTCCCTAGATTCAATGGTTGAATCTAGTAACAAACAAACACATTAGTAAATCTTTCCTTGACTTCTTTCTGATTGAATCATAAGCAAGAATGCTAGGATATGAAATCCATACCTTTCAAACGAAATGCCCGATGATGATAAGGTGCTCAAAAATGAAAGTTTTCGAAATGGTGTGGAACCTGAACGACCCCGTAGATCTCGTTGTTATGAATCTGGCACAACTTGTTTAACGGAAAACCAACATTGTATGCTCCTGGAAACACAATCTGCTCATTTTCCCAAACAAGCAAATTTTTCAAAAATGACAGCTGACAGAGAAAGAAATTGGGCCAGTGGTAGGCTGCCATGTGGCCTCTTTTGGTTGGTTGAAAGGTAATTTTTTTTAGACCTGTCAGGCCTTGCCACTTGTCGAGTTTCTATTGGTCTGGTTTGGTTGAATTTCATTGGGTGGTTGATGGCCAACCACATGCTGCCATGTGGCCCAACCAGAGGCCGCCACATGGCAGCACGTGAGGCCACCAAAATTTGCTAAAGACTAAGCATAACAGACATGTGTCAAACACCAGACCTCACTGCAAACAATGCCATGCCTTCACTGTTGGACCACCAAGTTCCTTGTAAAAACTATGGTAAAAAACCATATATAAAGTTTATATGATAGAGGTTGGGGGAAAGGGGCCAGGGCTTAGCCTCGACCCCCCCATATGACATACCACATGACCATTCGCCAAAGACCAGGGGCGCGACAGAGGCTAGCCACCCATACAAACTTCCACCATCAATGTAGCATGTGACCATTACTACCGTCTAACTGCCGACGGTTATATAACCATCTGACTTTTTTTAATTAAAAAAAAATTAATCAGTACCATATTGTAATAGTTTGAATTTCAGATTTATGGCGTTAATGGAAAAATTAAGTGTCTAACAATTTCACTCGGAATTCCAGAAAATTGTCGCTCTATTAGCCGAAAATAGAGAAAGATTATAGGACTGGTCCAGATTTTGGGGAAATTGTGGTGTGGTTAGTAGAAAAACTAGGGAGGCTCATAACTTCTTTAGCTTTTGACCAATTTCAGATCAGAAAGAGGTTGGACAAGATTTTTTGGGTATTCTAAAGCTGATGGAACATGTTTTGAAACCATTTGAGCACTGTAATTACATGCAATCACCATGTTGATCATAATGAAAGAGGGCCAAGCCATTGGAGGTTGGACCAAAGAGACGTAGCCCAGGAGGGGTGAAATCCTTCATCATTTGTTGTGTTGTGGTTATTTTTATGGTGCATTTTTCTATTGTTTATGTATATTTCAGAGTTTATTTTCATGCTTTATGTGTTTAAAAATTAAGATAAAAGCTCTCAAAAACTCAGTTTTTAACACTTGCACTTTACAAACCCTCAAGCACAATTTCATTAAGAGCTCATACAGATCAGATGAAGATCCTCACTATGGTTTGATGCAACTGCTCAATGTTCAAAATCCAGATCTGCAAACATACTAACAACAAAAGATCAAAGGCATATGATAGATAAATTACTCAATAAAACCCATAACAATGATCAAGGAAACTAGTACCGAATATCATTATCAATGGAAAGATAAAAGTAAGTACATAATACATCAAATCCATTGAACAATACAGTAGGAAAGAAACACTCTTCTGTATTAATCTCAAATATGAAGGAGCAATACAACCTTATCCTTGATGATGTATGCCTCCTCCAATGATATCAAACCCTCTCCTTAGATAACAAGCGCTCTAACTCTATTCCAACAACATAAGTTTGCATTCAACAATCCTCCTTAGCTCTCTGGTATATGTTGATTTTATAGGCAAAGAGGAGGAGGTTTGAGATCCTCTTCTCAAGGGATGAGATCCTCAAAATGAGGGATTAGGGATCCAAAACAAGAGGGAATTAGCTCCATGAATAGAGGGATTAGGCTTGAGTAAGCATAAGCTCGAAGCTTTCAGTTAGGAAACATCCCCCCAACGAATATTCTAGAATTCACTTTTTATTTTTACTTTCGTTAAGTCATGTGGTAGTTCATAGTGGAAGCAAATGCACAGATTTACACTAGCTATAATGGTCAAATGTATGTATGTGCAAAATATGGCTAGGGAACCGCACAGATGCTCAAAAATAGGTTTTTGGACCATGTAATCTAGAATTCTCATTCTCTTTAGGATTGTTTAGGTTCTAACCTTACAGGGGAATGCTCTGGAACACTTTCACCGGATAGCGAGAGATCCAGATTAGCGATCATTATAATTATGAATACCATCAGTGCACTTCACCAAAATCACCTCAATCCTAAATGAAACTCAACTTATTCCTAAGTCAATTATAAGTAAACATGGATGGAGTTGTAAATAAGTTCTAAATTTATTATAAACAAAATATCTTTAAATTAACAAGTAAAGGAAGACAACACATAAATGAACTATATCTTATTAAGCACTATGAAATTGTTCAAGTTATAAAGTAGTAGTTTACAAAATAATTTTGGGCAGTGGTTTATAGAATATTTTTAAAAGAGTCCAGGGAACTGGATTTTCATGTACACAATTATGATTTGAGAGTGAAAGAATGTTGAAAGGTTGAGTAAAGTTATGCACAATTTCAATGTGACTATATTTTAGACTTTCAGACCTTTTGAGTGGTTTATACTATTTAATTGTTAAAATGTTCTGTATCCTCCATTTGCAATCATATAACCTTTTCATAGTTGTCATATTGTATATTTTACTATCAGGTGAGGCATTGGAATTATATATATTCACTTTTGGAGAGCCGTAAGATGATTTGAGTGTAAGTTGCATGTGTTTAACTTGGCTTTAAGTACAACCACTTATATATATATATATGTAAGTTGCATATGTTTAACTTGGCTTTAAGTACAACCACTTATATATATATATATATATATAAACTTGGCTTTAAGTACAACCACTTTTATATATTATATATATATATAAAAAGAGAGAAATGGTTCAGAAATATTCAGTTAATAAACTAATGATATTGTTTAATTTTAATATGAGGAATAAAGTGTCGAGAAAAAGAATACTTTTATCATATTAGTAAAAGTTGAGATTCATAATTCATTAGGATCAATCATACCGATTTATATATAAAAACATATTAATAAATTTTAAAACCTTTCAACTTGATAATGGTATTACATTGTTTCTATTAATTTATTAATTATTTTATTAAGGGATATTACATGAAACCCATTAACTGGTTTGGAATAAGATAGTGTTCCAAATCTTAAAGCAGTGGCCATCAAATTTGTATGATAGTAAATGGAGAAAATTATGAGTTTCTTATATTCCACTTGTGGCATATGCAAAGTATCAAACTTAATGAATTAGACTCTCACCCTATGTAGGAAGATTATAATATAAAATTGGTTTGTTTAGCATTTAAAATTCCTATATATATAAATTAATCATTTATTCAGTCTACTTGGATGTGAGAGACCATGTCTTATATTATTTAAATTTTAGTACCTTCAAATATATTAAGAGATCTTTGGACCCTACACTACACTTTTGTAACAAGATCTACAACTCATAGAGCATTTAGATGGGCCCCTTACCCTTACAAAGAGGTTGACAACTAATTCACATTATACATAGATAGTATATGTGATCATCCCTTCATATTGATCATCATAATGTATGCGGGTCCCACATTTACATTATTTTGAATGACTAAATTGACCATGTAGTGGTGATGGGACATCATTCCTATGGAATTTCAAGGCTTTTTCACTTATTAATTTTAGCTTTGATTAATATGTAGAATATTATGTCTTTAAACATGGTATTTATATCATATACATTAAAAATAATGAATATAATAATTTTATTAAAATGAATTGATAAAATAAATTATTTAATTAAATAAAAGTATATACGTAGAATGTTATATATTTAAACATGGTATACATATATCATGTAAATTAGAAATAGTGAATAAAATATTTTTATTAAAGAAGCCGATAAAATAAAATATGTAATTAAATAAAATTATAAATTTTATAATAATGATAAATTAAAAGAATTTTATGGTTATTTTTTAAATTTAAATAATAAATATATTAATTAGTAAAAAATTATTATTAAATAAAAATAAAAATATTGTTACACAATCTTCAAATATATTTACATAAAAGAATATGTTTTTTTTTTTCAACTCATTTCTATTAGCATTCAAAAAAAGAATATATTGATAAACCTTCATGCATAAATCTTTCTTGTAGAATGATTATTATCTTTCAGGATCACCACAAAAACCCACTAAACTGAGCATAGCTGGACTATCCAAAGGATTACACTATGTGGGAACCCTTGATTGCATAAAGATAATCTTTAAGACTGTAGCATTTTTCAAAAACAAAACGCTCGACCTGACATAACCTAACTAACAAAACTACACCACTAACATCCATAACAATACAATAATATCTATATAACAAAAAAACAAGTGACTTCCAACAGAGGAAAGTAGAAACATATACAGTAGTGGAATTATTTGTCCAAGATGATAACCGGGGAGTGAGGAGAGGAGTTTGTATTGTCCATGTTAAGGGGTGGGAAGTTGATGACTAAAACCTCGTTCTGATGAGCGTTGGAGTCTGTCTCCGAGTCCAAAACCACGAAGCGCTCCACTTGATTTAGTATATTGTTATTGAGTGAAGGAAATGCAGTTTTCTCTTCCTCAACTTCCCTACATTAGGAACCCATTTGAGGCTGCTACTACCAATTTCTAAATCAGAATGATACATTCAATCATCAAACTCCTTTACTTACAGAGTTAAAATCTCCTTTCTAACCTCCACGGGAGTGGAATCAAAGAATTTTTCAAATGACTCCCACCCAAATAGCCTATGATGTCCATACAAGGATACCCCCAGAGCACCACCCCTGCAGCTGGGTCGTATTTGACGATGAGCCATTTGATCTTGAGGCCTGCAATCAAACTAAAAGACAGTCGTTTGGGCTAACTGAACTATCCTGTTATGACTAACACCAAGATAATAAGAGACCACGATAACACTAATTAAAATTTTATGGGTGACGACCGAAATGAGAGACACCTCTACTACTCAATCCAACAAGTCGTCAAGTACAATTTAGAGGATTATGTGTTGCTGAATACGAATTACTTGAAAACCCTTACCTATTGGAACTGTAAATTGATTCAACTGCCTAGAAACTCCTATGGCAAAAGGACCAAATTGTATCATGACTCGAGATGTTTGAATTAACAAAGGGGTAATGAGGCCTACTACTTTTTTCAGAACCAAATGGAAAAGGATCCCTTGTACCACACTCCGCAAACCAAAACTGGACAATTAATTGAAATCCCGACAGGGTTGAGGGACTGTGGTGCCTCCAAGGGAAGGACAAAGACCAATTCAAAAGAGGGACCAAACCCCATATTATGTAAGAATAACACGAAGAACATTGACACCCTACTTGAAACCAGAGACACTTCGTAAAGAACTTATAACCCAAAAATCAAAGGTTATTGAACATAGTGATAACGAGCATTGAAACATGAAAGGACACAACCCTACCAAAAATGTGTGAGGAAACAACAATGTACACAAACATCTTGTGACTATAACAAAGTCAACTACTAACTATTCAGAACAACATAAGTGTTGCACCTAAATTTTACTAGCTACATGACCACCTCCTCTCCGCCACCCTGACACCTTGGGAGAACGTATATAAGTAGCTGCAGACGTAATGTATCAAATACCAGGAAATAACCACACTCTTAGCAATTCCCATAACGACATCTGTGTGTATGGCGTACACCAAATCTCAACCTTCCAAAGACATTGTGTTATAGTGAATTCATTAATGAACCTTCTCCGTCTATTAAAGCAATTCCTTATTGCCTCCAATCTGCCATGGGAGGGAAAATCCATTCTTGAGTAGACAGAAGGGAATAAGTGACTGAAACCATTGATATGCACAAAACTAGACCTCCCATTGTATTGCAATAAATTCAAAAGAAAATAGGTAGTAGGATGTTGTAACGTGAAACAAGGACACGTCACACACAACCCATGCAGAGCGAAGTGGAGGGCCAAGCTCTACCTCCAAGGGCCACCACCACAATCACCAAACAAAAAATATGCATTCCAATCATAACCTCCACCAAAAAAATACCAGTGATAAATTAACTCATAAGTCACCCCAACATAAAATAATATGTTAATTTTATAATATTAAGTAATATTGTATTAAAATATTTTATGTCACATTAAATTTTAAATTCAAAATATTTATAACAAAATCATGAGTTTAAACTATCAATTCATTACAATCATAAAGTTTTAGAAAATTGTCTTTCCATTCTTTTCAAATATAATAATCAAATTTTAAATTATTTATATATAAAAGTTAGTGGATTCCACCATCAACATCATTATCATTACATAAAAATATCAATACAATATATTTAATTACTATATCAATAATACAATTCTTCGGATTAAAATCACTTATTAAATTATTATAAAATTAAAATAACTAATATTTTTTAGCATAAAATAATAATAATAATAACAATAATTTTTTAAATTATTTATATTAAAAATTTAGTGAGTTCCACTATCAACATCATTATCATTACATAAAAATATCAATGCAACATATTATTTTATCATCTCAATAATACAATTCTTCGAATTAAAAGCACTTATTAAATTAGTATAAAAATGAAAATGAAAATTAAAATAATTAATATTTTTTAACATAAAAATAATAATAACCATATAATATTGTTAATGAAATATACTATTTTATAATATTAATAATATAAATTTACGCATGGAAAAATATATAATGTTATACACATGGAAAATATATAATTAAATTATTATTGAATAAATAGGATTATTATATTATTTGTTATAATATTGTTAGTGAAATATATTGTCTTATACTATTAATAATATAATTTTATACCTAAAAATTATCTAATTAAATTATTATGGATTAGGATAAGATTATTATATTATTTATTATTATTTTTAAAGTAGAAAAAAAATGGAGGAATTAGCTCATAAGACTATTTTTTATAGGTGGGTCGTAGATTAGCTAATTGGGAGCTGAAATCTTCCGATTTTTTTTTGAAGTATTAAATGATATTTTTTGGGGGTAAAACTTTGCCACTTAAATGTAGTACTCCCTAGAGATATTATACACACATATACCTTTCCAATGGCACAAGAATAGCCTCAATCGAAGTCTATATGCAAAAGTTATGCCACTAAGAATTTGGCCTTTTTGTTTTGACTGCCACGATTTGAGAGGATGCCACATCAGTGCCCATTATTCATGGAAAACATATTAGCCACATGGATCATGTTGAAGAATACTCTAGAAGAATCGATATTGTAACTCTAGTTAGGAATTGATGGATTCAAACCTAACCACTAGTAGGCTACCAGGTTTGTTATAACCAGGCCATTGGAAAGAAATGAGGTTCTATTATATTCAAGTGCATTTTGTTCCATAAATGAGTAGATAAACTAAGAGTGGATAAAGAGAGTAATAAGAGAGGGTTTGTACTTGCATCCATTTCCATTAAAAAAAAAGAGAGAGAAGAGCAACCTCACCTTCCATTTGAGTTTTCTCTCGAAAGGGTTTTCCATGTCATACCCTGTGTTCATTGTGGTTTGTGAAGTGTATTTCACTATTCTCTATTTTCAATATATTTTATCTAACGAATCTAAAAATATAAAAATAAATTAACCTTTATAGAGGAGATTTCGAATTTTTGCGCCTAGAAGAGCTTTCCAGTCCAATATTGTAAAGTTGTTGTCATGTCCTGTTAAACATTTTGACTTGATAAAAATAAAACAAACAAAATAAAATTAAAAATTAAAAATAAATTAAATTAAATTAAACAATAAATACAATTAATTATAATTAATATCTAAACCAACTTAGATCCATTTTTATTCTGGATCTACAAAAAGCCGACACAAATCAAAGCTCTTGAATAAAAATAAATTCGATCCCTCTTAAAATAATAAATAATAAATATACTTTTATCAAATTTATTATAATAAACTATATAATAAAATATTCACATCAATTTACAAATTAATTATAATATAAAATTACAATTATATAATAACAAAAATTTAAAAAACACATCTATATCAATTAACTAAACCACACTCACATTACTTAATATAAATCGATTAACTAAACCACACTCTACATTACTTAATAGCATTGTGAAAATTGATATTATTGAAACCTTTAACATCTCCATACAATCAACAATATTTTTATTAATCATGGTATAGTTATATATACTAAATTTTGTGTATATATAAAATTCAAGACGAATGTTATTAATCCACGAGAATATAATATTTGATTTATTGTTGTTATTAGTAATTGATGATATTTTTTTAAACTAATAATTTATTTCTTATTTTATTAATCACCAATATTTTATTAATCATGATATAGTTATATATACTAAATTTTATGTATATATCAAATTCAAGACGAATGTTATTAATCCACGAGAATATAGTATTTGATTTATTGTTATTAGTAATTGATGATATTTTTTATAAATTTTCAATTTATTTCTAATTTTATTATCTTAAAGTTATATCATTCTTTTTTAAAATGCCAATCAATTAAATCATATTTACACTTAATACCCACATAAAAATCAATCAACTAAACCACACTCTACATTATTTAATACCCTATGAAATTACATATTATTCAAACCTTCAACTTATTTAATAAATTACAATATTAAGAATAATACATTACACAATAATATAATAAATATGTTGAATTAGCCCATGCCTTTTAAGGTATAGGAATTAGGAATTATAGTAATTTTCTTATTGTTATTATTAATATTATTAAATTTTTCACTAGAATTAGTTTGTTTGTTTTTGTGTTTTTTTAATTGAGTTAAGGTGAGATTGTTGGTATTAGGTTAGGCCACAAATATAATTATTTAAGATAGTGAGATTATTGCTATCAGGTTAATCTACATGGATATTTACTTAATCAACTTTCCTCTCAACGTGAGGGCTAGAGTGAGATTGTTAGTACTAGGCTAGCTCATAGACATACTCATTTAAGAGAGTGAGATTGTTGATACCAAGCCAACTCATAGATATACTCACTTAAAAGTTGATAAGGATCGAGGTTAATACAACAATATTCATAGGAACAAAGCTATTACAATAATATTGATCAAAACATTATAGCTCATCAAGTCATTAATGAGATTTGAACTTTAATATAGAAGATAACAATGATTCTACCTAACCAATCCAAATAAACCTAGCTAATAATTTATCTATTTTTAATTTATATTATTTAAATTTTAAAAAATCATAAAAATACTTATTAACCATTTAAAAATAATTTTAATTTATTATTTTAAATTTATATTATTTAATTTAAAAAGAAAAAACAATGATATAGGTTTCAAATCTGGTTTACAATTTTATTTTAAATAACAATATATTTCATATTTTTATTTGGTCAGAGATCAAAATCAATTAATATTTGTTAGTTTATTTTTCATGACATTGAAGTTTCAAGTGAGGGTACTTTGTTGTTTACTAATATTATACATTGTTAGATAAAGTAAAGTAATGTTACGTTTAGTATTATATTAGATTAATATAGTCACACAAACCTAATAACGATGCTTCAATGCAAGGTGCTTCGAAAGTCCAATAAATAGAGGATAAGATCAATGAACGATTGCCAACTAGAACCAAAGGTATGACTGTTTGTATATTTTAATTTCTATGTTAAAATCTTTCTATATATGACGCAACTAACTCTACTCCCATTACACACAATTAATATTATTTTAGCTATTTTTTTAACTCTAATATACATAATTCCTTATTCCTTAGTATTTTGATTTTTTTTAATAATTAATTATTTTACTTATATGGAAATTTTGTTTTTGTTTTTGTTTTTTTTTTTTAAATTTAGATAATAAATATGTTTTTTTGTTATTAAAATTAATGGATGATTATATAGTTTTAAATTATTTACATATAGTTAAGATTTCCAAAAGAGGATCAAAATCTAGGAGTTTCTTCTTATCAAGTTTGGTTGATATTAGCAAGCTACTTATCAATAACAAACAATTAGAAACTAATTGAGACACTTATTATTACATAGAAAACTTTTTGAAGATTTAAGAATTTAATGGAGGAAATGCATCTGATCAAAGCCTTATTTCTCTTCCGAATTCTTTTTTTGGCTTCCTTGTCTTACCTAGAGACCACCTTGAAATATTTCATGTGAACCCCAAGACAAGACTTTGAAGAACTCGAGCTTGGCTAGTCTTCTTCCTTGCATTCAAGATATACCTTGTAAAGAATCCTAACATGATGAACTAACATGTCCTTCATACATTTTTCCATGCCATTTTTTTTCAAGGATAGTTAGTTGTGGATCATCTAAATCCATATCTTTTTGGAATCGTGATTGCCGTTAGACCAAAACCTGCAGGCATTAGTCTTCGCTACAATTGACAGAGTTAGGATCCACGAGAGGTAGTTAGTCCATGTCGCGAAACACACGGGGAGCATTGAACCAATGTCCAACAATATCCCCCCCAACGCGAGCCGGGTGAGTTTCGAACTCGAGACCTGTCGCTCTGATACCAATTGTTGGAATCATGATTGCCGTTAGACCAAAACCCGCAGGCATTAGTCTCTGCTACAATTTCCAGAGTTAGAATCCACGAGAGGCGGTTAGTCCATGTCGCGAAACACACAGGGAGCGTTGAACCAATGTCCAACAATCTTTTGGTAGGGCTTGCGCTTTAGCTTCTTCTGATAGGGAGTGAGCCATTTCCTATAGTAATGGATTTTGTTGGTACTCTTCTAAAAAATTTTGTATGAGCTCCAGAGGATTCAGTAATGACTTAATGGTTTTTTCTTCTTCTCGTTGCATGCTTGATTGAATATTATTTTTCTCAAAAGACTCCTTTAGAGAGGAGAAAGACTCGAACCTATTTTCATATCTAGGGATTTGGTCAGGATTTGAGGCACCCTCAAGACTCAAATTTATTCTTCTTTGGGGGGCTTTTCGCATTTGTTTTTCTCTTTTTGAGAGGGGTGTTCTTTAGGCGATTCCTTTACATTCATCAAATAGTCCCTAATAAGATGTCCGTATTCATGACAATGCCTGGATCTAAAGGGGACATGTTCATAATCTATAGGATGCTTCCAAAGACTATCTTGGTAATAAATATCTATTGAAGCTAGAAAAGGGTGCAATATATTCATATAAACACAAATCTAAGCATGTGATGTATACCTTCCTTTCTTAATATCCTTCGAGACCTTGACAAACCTAACAATGGCATTTCTTACGCCTGCAAGGGTTTCCTCCTCTCAATATCATTTTGGAAGAGAAAAGAGTCGAACCCACACTGGGGCAACAAGGAAGTATTCCTTCACTGGATTATCTCGCTCCTTCCAAAATTGCATGAATAACCCTGAATTATTAAAAAAATATGTCCCTCCTTCTAAACCTTTGATCTGTCTTCCAAGATGGAGAAAATGATTGTGAAGAATCCTTTTTACCCTAGCTCTAGTTCTAATTAACCCTAGAGGTTCCATTTATTTTGATCCATCCAATCAAATATTTTTCAAAGGGCCATAATCTAATGAACTTACAGATGAGAGAATGATATTGCATACATTGAATATTCTTTGATCTTGTTGGATTTAAAATCGTATTTTAGATCTTTCATCACTTTTGGCAAGCAACGCCCTAGTTTTCTAACTTGCTAAGATACACCTAGCAGAGGTTTCTATGAGAAACCAAAAACCCCACTTTGCCCAATTTCTCTATGAAAAGGATGTCGAAGTTGAGGAGATCGAAAGAGAATCCTAGTAGATCCAAAATCTTTACGAACTCTTTATACAATTTGACTAAATTAGGTGGAAAATCCCCTTCTCACAAAAGTGATAATGGACAACTATGTATAAAAAACCATAAAATAACTTCCCAAAAAGAAAACTAAATGTTGAAATAATAAATATATTAATTACCAAAAAAACAAATAATAAATATAATTTTTTAATATTACATATAAAATTAAAAATAGAAAAAATGTTAATATTTTTAAAGTACACTAAAATAAAATAAAAGTTACTATTTTTGTGATACTAAAAAGATAAAAAGTTTTTTATTTTTATTTTTATTTTTATACAACATTAAATTTTAATTACAAAATATTTACATCATCCTTTTTAAACCATCAATTCATTAAATTTATAAATGATTTTTTTTTTTTCAAATATAAAATAAAACTTTAAATATGATTCTTTATCTTGAAAAACATATTAAAAATTAATTCAATGAATAACAACCATCAACAACATCACCATTATTATTATTATATAAAAATATCAATTAAATATATTATCTTATCACATCATTAATATAATCTTCACATTGAAAACACTTCATTAAATTATTATAAATAAAATTAAAAATAATCAATAAGATTTTGACATTTCAAATAATAATCATATAAAAATATTAATACAATATATTATTTTATAACATCAATTTTATAAATTTAAACATTAATAATACTTCGTCAAATTATCATAACATCAATATTATAATTTTAAACATTGAAAATATCAAAGTTAATTTATTGAAATTTATTATAACATGTCGTTAAGGACAAGAGCCAAGAGCAAGAGCAACGTGGTGTCGATATCATTGCCCTTGTTTTTTTTTACAATATTGCAATAAAGGTTACAATGAAAGTAAGAAATATATAGATTTAATTTATATTATTGATTCACTTGTAACATGAAATGTTCATTAACATTAGTAAGTACAAAACATTAACATATTGATTTATCAAAGTGATAGACATGCAGAGCCAAGTTGAAAAAAAATAAAATATATGCAAAAACTATAGTATTACAAGAGTCTAAAATTCAATTATCTTAAAATAAAATGGCATGTTGTTACTAGCAAAAATACAAGCAAAGAAAAGTAAGCAAATTGTACGTGTTGTTCGATTTATACAAAAAAAGAAGAAGAAGGATTCAACAAGTATTTTAACGAAGGATTTCAGCTTTCATCAAATCACAGTCATCAACAATATCTTCAAAATGCAATGAGAAGCTAGGTGTGTTCAATGAGCATATTGTCAAGTAGTTTTTTGTTTCAATTGAATGCAGGTTGTATTCAATTTGATAACACATTGTTTCTTTAAGCCTTCGTAGTTCTAAGGCTACTTTTTCAGAAAGAGAGAAGTTTTTTAGATGCAACTTGTTTAATAGATACAAATATTTAATATCCTTGACACATGATAGTGCAGTATAAACAAGTCTATGCTGCTTGACTCCTTTTGGGTCAAAAGACAATCTATCCATGGTCAAGCCTCGTGATCGATGTATGGTTCTTGCACATGCCAACTGAACAGGGAATAATTGATGTCTTGCGAAATTTTTGTTGTTTTTTAACTCCTGATGTTTCCAAACTCTTGTAATAGGTGTCCAAGTGGCCATTATTCCATTTATGAACAAGTGGTACATCTTTTTTCATTTTATATTTCCAATTTTTGGATTGGAAAATTCAATCCAAATGACATTGTTTTCAAGCGTCGTTAATGCCTTAAAAATGCCTTCAACACTGTTATCCAAGCCATCTTGTATGTCATAATTTCCATCAATCAATTCAAAAGCATGTTTTCTTTCAATACAATGACAACTGGCAATTGCATCTTCATGTTTCTATGGAAATTTGCATATATTGCTTCAGTTCGTTGGTCATGTGCATTTAGTGTGATCAATTTTATATTGATGACTGATTAAAAAAAAATCATTATTTTCTTATACATTCTTTTTAAGTGGAATAGATATGGAAATGTTGGATCATTTGTTGGACATATGTAACAATGTTCGTTAAAAAATGAAAGATCATGATCGATATGTGAACAAGTTCTAAGTCTATTTAGGATGGACACAAAGTCTTTGTTTTCTAAGTCTATTTAGGGTGGAAAAAAAGTATTTTAGCTCATAGCTTTTGAAATTATATTTCTAGAAGCTATAAGGAGAAAGAGTTTCGTTAAGGATTGGCTGTTCAAATATGCAGTGGTCATGTAAAGGTTGCGCTTGGCATAAGCTAACACAAAATATTACGTCAAGGTTTCCAAATGGTGAAATTGGAGCGTGCATGATTTCATGAAGTCGTTTGTTAATGATTTCATCTATGAGAAAATTTTTAAGGTGTTCAAACTCTTTGGTTAATATATCAAGTGTGTTAGAAGTCAATGGCATCATGTTGCATGTTGATATTGGTAAATGCAAAGATGAGTGGATAGTGACACCATTTACAATGTATGCAACTTTTCCAGTAAATGCAACTATGAGGCCTTTTTTTTAATGGGTCACTTTGCAAGTCTTTGTTGTAGTACCACATCAGTGCATGGTAAATCACTTATGCATTCAATGTTTTTTCCACTCATGCACATCCGATAATTAAAAAAAAAAAAACTGAATGGGTTGTTTATTTCCATAGTAATATTTCTTTTGTTATTGACTATTGCTCATTTTTCAATTTTATTCTAATGCCATGATATGCTATTGCGTCCAGAACAAAGGGATGTGCAATGGATTCAATAGTCTTTGTATATCTAGTTTGCATTTTTTTAGATTTTATCTTTTCTACAAGGTCATGTTGAATATCATATTCCTTAATAGGACAAGCACTTGTGTCATGTTAAAATGGAAAATGAACCACAAACATTTCATCATCTTTGTTTGCATTTATGGTCAAATCAATTTCAATGCAGCCCCATGATAAAGTTGGACGGGAGAATTGTTTTTCAGTTGCAGAAATAATGTGTTTTTTGGAAAAGTATGCCTAAGTCCATGTTTGATTGGCCTTTTTTTAATGTGTGTTCAAATTATATGTATGGCATATAGAGCATCATCTCTATAATGGTTCTCAGGATCCTTTTTTTCATTGTATCAGATAAAGCGTATGACATATGGACATTTTTTTTTTGTTGGTTGTTGTTTTTTTGGCTGAATAGCAGGAAGAAAATTCTGCTAAGCAACTATTTTCAAGTTCAACAAGACATGTGGAAAACTTATCAATGATTTTCATAGACACAATGTTTTTAGAGTTATCGAGTTCTTGAACTACAATATAATAGGCCTTTTTAGCACATATGTTCATTTTTTAGTTGGGAAAATGTTAATGATAATTGTTTTTTTTGGATGATGAGTAAAGAGACAATGAGAGAATAATACGAAATTCTTATTAGATTGACATATGTTGCATGCCTAGCAATGTGTTTCTAGGATTGCGAATGGTTTGACTTTATTGTATTCATTTCATAAGAAAATTTCCTAGATTATTTTGAGTGTAGATGCTATATTGGAATCCAACTTTGTCATATAGGAGCTACAATATGTTGCGACAACATAGGTATCCAAAATTAATTAGGCATCTGTGTTTTCTTTCCAAAATGGTGGGATTATTTTTTCAAATTAATTTATCCATACATCATAAGGATTTATTTTGAGCAACACAATAGGTTAAGTGATACAAGAACAAAGAAGAAACATGTATTTCATTTTTGTACTTCAAATATTGGCTAGGAAATGATCAAATGATGTGTTTTTTAATAGGTTTTTTGCTATAGAAGAGAAGAAATTTTTTTCTGCATTTCTTGTTTGTAATTGTTTTCATTGCATAAAGGTTGCAAGATACAAGTTTCATGAATTGGTAGGAAAGAAAAACGAAATCTACACACAAAATTCCTATGCTTTTTACAAGTATTTGTGTGATGACGTGTCTAAATTTTATTCATCTCATTTGATAACAATGTTGAATCACAAGTCAAATAGTGATCAATGAATGTAATGACATCAGTATCAAGAGAGTGTTGGTATATTGGTGCAGTTTTAATCCAAAGCAATCCATGATCATATTTTGATCCTCTGCTTTGGAACTCTGTGATAAAAAAATATTCTTGTACCTCTCCAAATAATTCACTATTTTAAAAAAAATTAAAGGAGCATGGATGTGATTTTATGTATGTAATATCGAATGCAAATGACCGGATGACTTATGCTTAATGTGTAAATGGTATCCTTAGAGGACGTGTTATTTCCATTCGCTGTAGAGCCACCTTTTTTTCTTCAATGCATCTTTCAATGGACTCCAAAGATGTTCAACACTAGTGAATGTGACAAAATTTTTTGGTGGACCAGGTTAACGTATCATTACAAAGACATCTTTTCTTATAGTTTCAAAGTAGTCAGAAGATGTGCACGTGTTTCTTATACAATGATATGTAATTGGTGACTATAGTATTTTTCAAAAAGAACATTTTGATTTTTGACATCTTTGGCAAGTGGTTTTTGTCCTTTTAGCTCTCCTTTGTGAATAGAAATCGAAGCTAAGCTGGAAACCTGGTTTATCAAGATACAATTTTCTTTGAAAAATAGATTTGTAATGTGCATAGAGAAGTCCTCAGACATGCAATAGTTCCCATTATATAATTTGTTGATAGGAGAAACAATTAATAACATCAATAGTTTAGGGAAAGCCATACAACAAGGTCGGGAAGTTAATACCTTCAAAAAATTTGTCTTAAAAAATCCCTAATGGCTAGAACCCTTTGGAAGGCACATTTGCATAATTTTTGTATCAATATCATGGATTAAATGGGCTTCTAAGAAGCCATGCACAAGTGTTTCAAATTCTAGCTCTAAAGCACTATCAACAGTTGGTTGTGATTCTACGCCATCTATATCCAAAATATTATTGTCATGGTTTTTCTATTTTAATCAAAGTGTTTTTTCCAATCGTTATTGATAACTATGTGTTCATTTTTGTATAGATCCATGTTGCATAATTAATGCAAACCAGTAATCACTTTCTTTGGCCGAATGTTTCCGAACAAATAAGAATTATTGTATTCCATTTTTCTCTTTAGCATAATTGCAACTGCCATGGACTCATTGATATTTAGAGCTAAGGTTGTTGGGAATTTGTTTAAATTGGTAGGAACATTTATCTGTTAACCCAATATGTGATATTTTGTACCCAAGTTTCCTTATTTGTGCAAAGGTCATCCTTGGTGCCACCAATATTTCCTCCAAAGGTGTCAACTCTACAACAGAAAACAATGTCAGATTTTTCCGAATGTGCAAAGGTGATCCAAATACAGGAAACTTCCCATTAGGAACTTGAACATTGAAATATTTGCAAATATAGTCATTGATTTTGATGGGTTTGGTTTTTGTTCTTGTAATAACATTGGGTAGAGTCGATAATGTGAATATGCCAATGTGTTTCATGTCTTTTGTAAATTGAAATTTGTCACAAATGAAACATGCATAAGTAGGTGTGTCTTGGATTACATGCAAATATATCTCTATTGTTTTAATTGAATGTATATGCTTTCTATGTTCTTGATTTAGCACCACACCTTGTGCCCATATTGCAAATTTTAATTGATGCAATCAACTACATTTCCCAATGGCTTTATTGGAAAAGGATTGGAGACTAGCTTGTTATTGTCCTTGGTAAATGACAAAGAATGAGTATCTTGTTCTGATAGTTTGTGATGTTTAAGTAGCTTGGAGAATCTTCTCTTTTTTTATGCTTTATTGTTGATTGATTGGAACTCTAGCAAAGAGAAAGATGTAATAGCATTAGTTTATTTATGAACAAGATGCTTAGAAGTAATAGCTGATGCGACATTGCAATTTTTTTCCTTCGACATTGATTCAAATGTTATTTGTACATTTTCAATTTGGTTGATATCATCAGAACTATTTATTTGTGTAAGTGCGCAATAATGGGTATGCGATATGGATAACTAAATACACATGAGGTATAACACTTTGAATTAACTGTTTGATTGATAGAATCTAAAAGAAATATCTTTGATTGCTTCATTCCAAATGCATATTTTAACATTAAGTAGTTCACATATACATTGCATTTCAAAAGCGTTTCCTTCTATATGTCCCTTTGCATATGGCATTGATAAGTTAAGAGTATAACATTGTCAAGTGTTGATACATTTCTCCTGTTTAATGATCCTAGGATCAAAGTGTTGTTGCAAACATTTAATAGCTCTATTTTCATTACGAATGAAACAAATATAAAAGGTTTTTTCCATCATTTTTCTTGGAGAATCCATGTCAAACTATGGAGCAAGTTGATTAGGTGCTAAAAATATGCTAAAAAATGAAAGTTGTCAGAATGGATCGAAACCCACGCTCTTGCGTAACTATCGTCATTCTAAATCCGGTGCAACTTATTTCATGAAAAACTGACACCGTATGCTCCTGGAAACGAGTTTTGTTCGTTTTCCGAAACATGCAAAATTTTGGCAAAAGTTGTGCAGGATACCTAGTTAGTAGTTCGTATAGCTGACTGGTCCTGCTAACTGGGCATGGTTTACTGGGCTCGTTGGACCAATCAGGTTTCGCCACTTGGCCGAATTCTACTGGTGTTGTTGTGGGCGAATTCTATTGGTTGGATGGTGGCCAACAACATGCTATCACATGGCCCAACCAGAGGCCCCCACGTGGCAGCACGGGGACCACCAATTTTTTTTTAAGTCCAAATTAACCTCCGCAGGAGTTGAACACCAAACCTCTTACTAAACAAGGCAATGGCTTGACCGATCAGGCTACCATGGCTCTTATTAAACCATAGCCAACCAACCATATATAAAGTTTAAGCAACATAGGTTATGGGGTAAGGGGCCAGGGCTTAGCCCAGACCCCCCCATATATACACCATATGACTTCGCGGCGGGAACCATGGGTGCAACCCCATATTATTTTTTTTATTAATTAAAAATTCGACCTTTAGGCCTTGGCGCTCATTTTAACTGTCCCATGTATTTTGCCGGAATTCTGCCAAAGCGACGCTCCATTAGCGAAATTCGGGGCGAATTTGTAGGACGATTTCAGATTTTGGGGAATTTGTAGAGCGATTAGAAGCAAAGTTAGGTAAACTCATAAAGAGGCTAGACGATCATTTTTGACAGTTCTAAAGCTAATGGAACATGTTTTGAAGCCATTGGAGCAATGTAATCTGATGTAATCACCATTTTTTAGCATAATGATATAGGGCTAAGCCATTGGAAGCTAGACCAGGAGACATAGCCTAGGAGGGGTGAACTCCTTCATCACTTGTTGTGTTGTGATTATTTTTATTGTGTATTTTTCTACTGTTTTCTGCTATTTCAGAGTTTAAATTCATGCTTTATGTGTATAAGAATTTAACATAAAATCTCATAAAACTCAATTTTAACACTTGCAATTTATATAACCTCAAGCACATTTACATTAATATCTCATACAGATCAAGTTTGGTATCTAAGCATATGTTTTCTTTGTTGTTGTGAGGATTTAATTATTTGCAAGTGTTTCTGATGCTTACAGGTTGAAGCTGAAGAGAAGAGAAGGAAATCTTGTGGGTTCATGTTCTCAATTTGGGACAAGGACAAGGAAAGCCCATTTGTCTCAATTTCCACCACAAATTTCACCTCAAGTTGTACCTGAAGCTTTAGTAAGCATGTATCATGAAGGAGGAGATGATAATATGTTAGAGGATGAGAAGACTTTCAGAAAAGCTTCAAAAAATTAAAATAATTCTTACAGCTCAGGACCTGGAGCTGGGTAAGAAAACTTCCCTCCCCAGGACAAGAGAGTGGTTTTAAAACAGAAAAATAAAAATAAAAAGAAAAACAATCAAGAAATCTTAAGCTCAAGATCTGGAGTAGGGAAAGAATACTTCCCTCCCCAGGACGAGAGATTGGACCCTAAGAAATCAAAAGAAAATAAAATAAATTAAAACTCATGACCTTGAGCAGGGTAAGAAAACTTCCCTCCCCAGGACGAGACACTGATTCTGAGATCAATACAAGTTGTGCTCTTGCACCTTTAATAGCCTCCCCGACAACGACGCCAAAATGTTGGTGTCCAAGTATGAATGATATTATTCAAACCTTTCCCACATTAATTATCAATCCGGGATGTTTTTGGTTATTGCAAGGCTAACATGCAAAGTATATGTAGGTAAACATTACACAATTTTGTATCAATCACGAATTCAATAGACTATGAAAAATAACAACCAACTGTAACAAAAATGAAAATGATAGCAAAAATCAATTGTAATAACGACTAGATTCACAACATTTAAGATTGACAATAATCACATTAAACCATTACAACAATAAAGGAAAGATGTGATACAATAAAAGAAACTAACACACATTAATTCAACAACACCTGGTTAGGAGAGCAGGCCCAAATCCCTGATCAGGTTTGTGATAGAATCACAAACTCAAGAAGAGATTAGAGAGTTGTGAATTGCACTAAACTGAAATGGCTTAAAAAAGTACTGTTATATACTCTCAATTCTCTTGTGAGCTAACCTCCTCTCCGCAGCTCTATAACCTTTCTTATACAAATTATCACATTGAAAATTCCTAAAATTACAACAACTGTTTGCCTACATTTACATAATGGTTGTAATAAAACAAAACCGAATGCAAAAGATAATAGAGAGATAAATCTAATTCTTCCACCATTGCAGCTTCTATCCAAAGATAGTGCCACCAACTCGATGACTTTCCCTGGAATTACAAACTTGGTCATCCAACCTCCAAATCTACAAGAATGATTGAGTTCGCAAGCCACTTTGGTACTAGTCCCCTACGACTATGCTTCATTGATTAAGTAATCCGTAAAGACATGACAAGAGGTATACTTGTTTGGTTTAGGACATAAATTGACTGTTAAAAATGAAGAAGTTAAATGGGATAAAAATGCAGGTAAATATGTGCAATTTTAGCTCCCAACACAAGGGTGTTTTGTTTTTGAGATTTTTATTCTTGAAGAAGAGGTGTTTCTCCTTCAGACAAGTTTTCTTTTTCAGGTTCCTGAATAACAACGGATGGTGACTCATTTTCCAATACTCTACCAGATCTAAGTTGAACATTGTTTAGATCTAATGGATTTATCATGTAAGCCTGGAAATTTTGTCCTTCCACATTGTAGACATGTTGTTTATTGTTTGTATTTGGAAGTGGCTAAGCAAGAAAATGGTTTGGTATTTATGGAAATGGTAATGAAAGTTGTGGATTTAGATTTTGAGATTGAACTTGAGGTGGTTGACTAGGCTGAGAGAAATATTGTGGTGGAAAAGTAGGGTAAGGTTGACGATATTGAGGGTATTGAGGGTATTTTCCATAATGATTTTTCCACCCTTGTGCCCAAGGTTGAGGCCAAGGTTTCCAAGGCATGGGTGTAGTCCACTTGTTTTGTGATGATTGTGCATATGTTTGGGTGCTTAAACCTTGAGTTTGTGAAATTTTCCATGGTCTTTTAACGATGAAACAAAGAGGATCTAACAGATTTGGTACTTCTTCCTCTTGGTAGAGAGCTTTGAGACTTGGTATTGAGGGAAATTCTTTGGTATCATGATTTTATGCACATATGACACAGGTTTCTATGCTTTTTAAATCAAGAGGACATTCTCTCAAGGCATGTTTCTTTCTACATTTCGGAAGAAGAATAAATAGTGCAACATTTTCAACTTTTTGCTTGTTTTTATTTAAAGGGTGTCTATTTTTTCACTAAGACTCCCTAAAATATCAGTTTTAAGGTTATCAAGCAAATTTCCTATTTAAGCTCTACTTACTATCCCAGCTGCAGATTTATCAATCCTAGAAATAATAGAATCTCTTGGATTTTTCCTAGTTCTTGCTTTACCTCTTGAAATATGTATGAATAACTCACAAATTTCTCCAAATGATAACTGAGAAATATATCCTTTACCCATCAAATTGAGAATATCAATCCATTCATCTCTGATAGATTTTAATAAGAGAGCTTTCAAAGTCTCTTCATTTAGATTATGCGTTTTAGCCCTTTTGGTATTGTAAGCAAAACTTTCAATGAAACCTTTAAGATTTTCGTCTTCTTTTTGCATCATTTTGAAGACTTCATCTTTAGGGTTATGGGGCATACAACAATCCTTCTATTTCTCAAAGAATGCATTTTTCATTTTTCCCATGTTCTGATAGAGTTTTCTCCTAAGCCCATAAACCATTTTAATGCTGCATATTTAAGAATGGTGGAAACAATTTCAACTTTTGAGCATCGAGAAAATAGTCATAAGATCTACATAAGACTTTGAAATCAAAGAGAAATGTTTCAGGATCCTCACTTATTAATCCATGAAAATTAGGAAGGATGGAGGGTGAGATATTTTTCATTGTCACTATGGTATCCTCATCAAGGATGGGAAATCCAAAAGGTTCTGGATCTCCTCTACCACCTCGTCTTCCTCTTTCTCCACCTCTTCCACCTCCAAACCTACAACTTCCTCTTCCTCAACTTCCCTACATCAGGAACCCATTTGAGGCCACTACTACCAAATTATTAATTAGAATGATTAATCCAGTCCTTAAACTCCTTTAATTACTGATCAGGGATCAGTGCTTTAGCTAAAAATTCAAAGTGCTCAGAAATGCTTCAGACTAGGACAACAACGTAGAGCTCGTCACCAGGATTCAAACGCAATTCGTTTCATCAAATTTCAAGTTTGTATGAGTAAGTTGTGGCATGTTGTCCGTTTTCTCAAACATCTAAAAAATTGCAGGTTGGTGACATGGCAGCCCAGTTAGCAAAAAAGAATATTCTGAGAATATTCTTCAAGTTTCTACCAATGAGGCTGTGACAAGTGGCACTTTCTAATTCGCGAGTTTGGTCTATATGGGTGAAATTTCCCTAATGGTTCTAAGGTGGGATTGTATTTTTTCTTAAATTTATTTAATTTTGATTATATATATATATATATATATATATATGTTTGAAACATATTTTCTATATTATATTATATAATAAATATAATATATATTTTATATTAAATATTAATTAAATCAATTTTCAAAACTCATAAGTATAAACCAAATGCCAAATGTGTTCACGTATTATATATTAAAGTGCCAAAGTCTACGTGAATATGCCAAGGTTCATCGAAGTGCCAAATCTGCATGTTATATGCATTTGGGTTTTTTAAAAAAATCGCACAAGGAGGGCGGAGGCCGGGGTTTGACCTCGGGACCTCCCCCTTACTACCGCCATCCATTGCCAACTGAAAAAGACTTGGTTTTGAACACTATTGTAAAAGTGCCAACATTTAAATTTAAACGCGCTTGTGAACATGGGTCTGAAGGGGGCCAGCCCCCTCCCATAGAACCAGTAGCTCAGAACCGACGACTCCAATGACAATTCTAGCATAATTTTATAAGCATGATTAATTATGTTTAAACGTAATTTAATTACATTAAGCCCGCCTTAATACGGATCAATGCTAAACATGCTTAAAACTTAAAAGTGTGTTGAGATTCAACAAGAAAATTTCAGCACCCACGCCTAGTTGCATTAAGCACCCAGACTAGGGTGGGGCCCACAATGCTATTTTTGGGTGCATGTTTATTTTGGTTATCCCTTAATTAAGATGGAAATTAAAATGTAATCTATTCTCAATGTTGACTTGAAACAATTAACTGAAAGTGATAAATTCAGTTAGCTTGTGGATTTCGAGTTAGAGGTAGTTGGTGAGGCATGCAGAGTAATTCTAGTTGTAATAGAGTTCGAAGTGCAGTGGTGCATTAGTTAATGCAAGTTGTAAGCAATTTAACTTAGTTAAGTGAGTTAAACTCAGTTGTGCTAGTTGTACCTGAAGATACACTAGTGAGAGATTAAGTGAATTAAATATTAATTAATTCACAATCAGTGATCTCACATGCAATTGCGGATTTACTATTATTAGCTGCATGCATGTCAGATCCAGTGGAGACCCAGTTGAGTTCTAGGTGAAAAGGAAGTTTACTATCATTTGTAGGATTATTGGCTTGCACACATGCAACCAAACACCCATTGGAGTGCCCATGAAACTTGTGCAGTCAAGGAAGGCCAAAATTCCTATCCTTTAGAGATCTACTCCATCATGGATTGTGCAAGCAAGGCAGGCTGTCTGGAGGCTGAGAATTGGCTATGTGTTGGTCAGTTTTGCACATGATAGTGTGAGACAATTAGTTGAGTACTGAAGGGCTCTTGTGAGAAGAGTTTTGTATGTAATTTTTTCATGATCTATGCTTAATATATAATATAAAATAGTGGGGTTTTTAGCTGTAATATTTCCCCGGGAAATTATCTGTGTTGTGTGTGATTGAACTTTCTTCATATTCATGTGATTAGAGATTGTGTTTTTAATTCCGCAAAATATTTGTAGAAGCGATTCATTATTTAACTTTAGTACATTGTTAGATTAGGTGAATACAAGATATACATGCATGTTGTATATTTTCTACATGGTATCATAGCACAGGAAATTGTAGAAGTGAAGTAGGATTTGAGTTTATGACTGGATAGAATTCGATTATGCAGAAAGACTTTCTTGGTGCTACAGCTGATTTAAGAGCGAAATGGATTTCAATGGCTTGAGGTTGGAGCATGCACTCGAGGGCAGCTCAAACTATATTTCTTGGAAGGACATGATGGAGGAATTACTCAAAAACAATGGATTTAATGAATTCATTAACAATGATGTTCCTAAACTCGATATGGCAGATGCTGCAAATCTTGATGCATGGGAAAAGAAAGTGGAAAAGGCGAGGAGGATTGTGTTGGAGGGAGTATGAGACCACATTGTCTCAAGCCTACATGGGAAATCCACACCATATGCAATGTGGAAGGCTTTGACAGATCTATTCGAAAGCAACATCAACCATAGGAAATTGGCGCTCAAAGATAAACTCAGGAAGATCAAGATGGAAAAGGGCAACACCATTCCAAAATATCTAACAATGTTTGTCCAATGTTGGGATGAACTAGGGAGCGTTGGAATAATAGTCATTGATGATGATTTGGTGAGCTTGGCTCTCCTAGGACTTCCCAAGAGTTGGCACAGTTATCAAGACTCTGTCAATGGAAGGGAAAAATTGCTAGATTGGGAACGACTGTGGTCGAATTTGGTGCAGGAGGAGTTTAGACAAAACACCAGAGATGGATATTCATCTAAGAATTAGGATGAAGATGTTGTGAAACCAACTCCAAAAATAGAAGAAAAGAGATATCAACACCTTAGAAATAAGCCACTTCAAGGGGGAAACCTCCAATACATTACATGAATGAACAATTCTTGGATGATTCAAATTACAAAACCTCCTTTCTATATATAGGAGTCCATGGGACCAAAATGTAATCCTAGCCGACCTAACAAGAATAATTTAAGGGCACAATAATAACAAAATGGGGGTTACAAGGGTACAATAATAACAATAAGGGGGTTACACTAACAACAATAAGGGACTATACTAGTAATATAGGGACCTAACATGCCCCTCTCCTTCAAAAAAAGTGTTGTCCTCAATGCTTGAGTAGCTCTGGGTGCTTTTGTATAAAATTCTCATCCTCCCATGTAGAATCTTGAGTGGGTAAGTTCTTCCACTTGATGAGATACTCTGAAATTGATCGATTCCGTAGTTGTCGAGTTCTTGTTTCCATGACCGCTTCTGGTTCCAATATGATTTTTCCTTCCTCATCAAGTTCTGGCAATATTGTTTGAACTGGAAGATTTTCACCTATAAACTTCTTTAAGCATGAAACATGGAAAACTGGATGTACTTGCGAAGAAGCAGGAAGCTCCAATTTGTATGCCATAGTACCAATCTTTTGCAACACCTTGTAAGGACCATAGTACTTTGGCGATAATTTATTATCCTTCTTAGCTTGCTTGAGGGAAATTTGTTTGTATGGTTGTAGTAGTAAAAATACCCAATCTCCTACATCAAAACTTCTCTCGCTTCGATGTTGATGTGCTTGTTGTTTCATTCGATTTTGTGCCAAATTCAGGTTATCCTTTAAGAGTTGGAGAACTTCTTGCTGATGCTCGATGTGATCTTCCACTGCTTGAACCTTCGAATTTTCCCTTAAAGATGATGTGATGGATGGTGGATGATATGCATAAAGTGCCATAAATGGGGTCATTTTTGCTGCAGTATGGAAGGAAGTGTTATACCACCATTCAGCAAGAGGTAACCACTTGACCCATTGTGTTTGTTTATCGGATACAAAACAACGAAGATATCCTTCCAAACATTTATTTACTATCTCAGTTTGACCATCAGATTGAGGATGATAAGATGAGCTATGAGCTAATTGAGTACCCAAACAAGAGAATAACTCCGTCCAAAAATTTCCAGTAAAAATGGGATCTCTGTCGCTCACAATAACCCTTGGGCTTCCATGTAGCTTTTGAATTCTATCCATAAATGTAGTAGCAACTGTACTTGCTTTAAATGGATGAGATAATGCGCAAAAGTGTGCATACTTGGTAAGTCTATCAACTACCACCATGATGACACTCTTTCCTTCGAACTTAGGTAAGCCTGTGATAAAATCCATTGAAATCTCCTCCCAACGTTGACTTGGAATGGATAAAGGTTGTAGAAGTCCCAGGGTCTTAATTGTTTCCACTTTATTCTGCTAGCAAACCAAACATTCCACCACAGACTTTTGAATATCGGATTTAAGGCCATCCCAAAAAAATTCTTTCTTCACCCTGTGGTAAGTTTTTAAAAATCCTGAGTGTCCTCCTAAAGGAGAAGTGTGCAATTCAAGAAGAATCTTTTGTTTTAGTTGGGAATTCTTACAAAGATATAAGCGATCTTTGTACCATAAGGAATCATTTTTCCAACTAAATGTATCGGATGTACTAGGATCTTGCTGCAACTTTTGAATGAGTGTCCATACATCTTTGTCCTTCTTCCATTCATCTCTTGCTTCGGTTATCCAATCTGGTTGGATAATAGAAATGGCAGGAGTCCATGAAAATGCATCTTTCTTCAATAATGTTGTTAGAGGTGCTGCTATTCTCCCATAATTCTTAAAAAAAATTCGATAATACCCTGTTAACCCGAGAAATCCTCGCAACTGCTTTATGGTTGTGGGGACTTTCCATTCCTTAATGGCTTTAATTTTGTTAGGGTCTATCTTAACGCCCTCATGAGATATAATATGACCTAGATATTTCACCTCTTGTACTCCAAAGAAACATTTGGATGTTTTTGCATATAATTGTTTCTCCTGCAATAGTTTGAGAACCCTGTCAACATGTTGAACATGATCCTTCCAAGACCTGTTGTAGATTAGTATATCATCAAAAAATACTAGCACAAATTTTTTAAGGAAGGGTTTGAAAATGGAATTCATCAACCCTTGAAATGTAGAAGGTGCATTGGTAAGGCCAAAAGGCATGACCAAAAATTCATAATGACCCTCATGAGTTTGAAATGTTGTTTTTGGAATATCTTCAGTCTTCATTCTAATTTGATGATATCCTGAACGAAGATCCAATTTGGTAAAATAAATTGCTCCGTGTAATTCATCCAATAATTCATCAATCACAGGAATGGGAAATTTGTCTTTAATGGTGAGCTTATTGAGCTCCCTATAATCCGGACACATTCGCCATGATCCATCCTTCTTGTGTACCAATACTACAGGAGCAAAGAAAGAACTTTGACTAGGTTGAATTATACCGCCTCTAACATTTCTGCAATCATATGTTCAATTTCGCTCTTTTGGAAGTAAGGATATCTATAAGGCCTGATGTTTGGAGGAAAACTTCCTGGAATCAAATGAATAGCATGATCATGATCACGAATAGGTGGGAGTCCTTTGGGAGTTTCAAACACCTTGGAATGATTGTCCAAGACTTTTTGGAGATCTACAAAAATAGATGATTTTGATGTTGGAACTTCTAGTGAGCATAATTGTGCAATTATGCCTCGTTGTTCTTTCTTTAGAAGCTTTGTCATGACATTAGAGCTTATTATATTTCCCGGCTTCCCTGCAATACCTCGTAATTCGAATTCTTTTCCTTCTTAAAAAAAATTCAAGAAAAGTTCTTGAAAATTAAAAGCTACCGTCCCCAAAGATTGTAACTACAACATCAGCACCTCCCATAGGAATGGAAAGCATTGGACTATTCAATACATATTCCCCCATGGTTAGCTTGATATTATGGCATTTTCCAGAGCAATTTATAGTTCCTCCATTTGCAACCATCACTTGACATTCTGGTGCTGGGTATAGTAAACAATTCAATTCCTTGGCTACCTTACAATGAATAAAATTATGGGTACTACCTGAATCAATCAACACTATTACCTTTTTCTTCTTGATATGTCCTTCTATCTTGAGAGTTTGAGGAGTGGTAATTCCTGCCAATGCATTACACGATATGGTCGGACTCATTTTTTCCTCTTCTTGGGTTGGTTCCTGGTGTATATCCTCTTCTTGTTCATTTTATTCTTCCTCTTCACAATCTATGTAAAATAATTTCTTCTCAGCACACTTATGACCTTTAGTGTATTTGCTATCACAACTGTAGCAAAGCCCTTTTGCTCCTTTTTCTTCCAATTGTTGTGGTGTCAAACTTGTAGGTTGTGGAAATCTAGGAGTAGCAACACTTCCCTCTTTATAGAAGTGAGTGGTAGGCTTCCTTGTCGCCATAATTTTACATTCAATTTTTCTTGCCAACCTGAATGCCTTCTCCAATGAATCAGGTTCCAAAACTCGAACTTCATGTTGGATGTTATCCTTTAAAGTGCCTATGAAGAGATCAATCCTGTGTTCCTCTGGAATATCAGTTACCCTTATATTCAATTTTTGGAAGTCCTCAATGTGCTACCCCACTAAACCCTTTTGTTTGAGATTTATCAATTGGCTAAAGGTGTTGCTCTTTGTATCCTCATAATGTGCTATCATTTCCTCCGTAAAAATTGACCAAGTGACAATTTTTTTACGGGAGCAAAGCCATCGATACCATACAAATATATTTTGTTCTAAATGTAAATTTGCAATGCGTAGCTTTTGTGTGTTTTGCACATTAATGAGATCAAAATATTGCTCCGTTTGTAGTATCCATGTTACAAGATCCTTTCCATCAAAATTAATCATATCCATTTTTGGAATATGGTGGTTCTTCCCGCCAACATTAGATTTTATGAAATCATGATTAACATTTATTTTGTTCTCATCATGAGTTTCCTCTACTATCTTTTCACCATTAGGAAACATTTCTTGTATCAACTTTGTCAAACCTTCCATATCTGCTTTTATATCATTCTTCATGTTTTCCATTTTCGCATCGATCTTATCTTCCATGTCATCCATCTTAGATTCCATGCCATCTTCCATGCCATCTATCTTAGATTCCATGCCATCTATGCCATTCTTCAAACCATCCATCTTAGTTTCCACAACTTTCTTCAAAACTTCCATGTCATTTTTTCTTGCTCTTTGCGAGAGCGAAATTTGTTGTACTTGCTCTTGTAATTTTGATATGTCATGTTGCCATTCTTCATCTTCATGAGTCATAATAGAGCTTTCTAAAGGCTTAATGGGTGTTGAATTCTTTTTAGGGGCCATTTTAGAATCCAATACTGATATCTATTCTACAATATGCCCTTGGAATCAATTCAACTTGATTCTTCAAACAAGACTTATGCAATTCGGAGAAAAACAAATTACACACCTTTTACTTGCTTTTGAGGAGATCGATATTGAAATTGAATTATATCTATAATTTCGGATCCTCAATATCTAAAATTCAGCCCTATAGTAGCCCTTTGAAGCTTCTTTCAAATGCCATAGGTCTGATCTGATTTGGATTCTTCAAGGCAAAGTTATGTCCAATCTCCCATAATGACCCAATTTTGGACTAGTTCAGTAGAGTGAACTTGTACGACTTGCCACGTGTCCCTGATTCCTCCTTTGGCTTTGAAATTGATAGACCGAAAACTAAAGTCCGTGTACTTGTGGCCACTTTTTACGACATTCCAATCCAATGCTCAGAGAGAGAGCTATGAAGATTTTCCCACGATCACCTCTTTGAGATGAAATTCAGAAGCCTCAACAAGCCCTAACTTCCACAGATCATATATCCGAAAATATTGCAAACCAATATCTGAAATTTTTCGACGATGTTTCCTCAGGATTGCGCCTTCGTACTCTAAAAATTTCAGCTTCTGAACCTTCGTAGAAAAAACGTTATTACAAAAATACCACGATGACTTGTTTAGGCTAAATTCAGGAGCCTACAAAATGACCTAACTTTCACAGATCATATCTCTGAAAATATTACGAACCAAGCTCTAAAATTTTGCGACGATGTTCCTAAGGATTTTTTCTTCGCACTCTAAAAATTTCAGATTCTGAACCTTCGTAGAAAAAAAGTTATAGCACAAATGCCACGATGACCTGCTTGGAGCAGCGAAACCCTAGAATCTCAAAGCTCTGATACCAAATGTTGTGAAACCAGCTCCAAAAATAGAAGAAAAGAGATATCAATGCCTTAGAAATAAGCCACTTCAAGGGGGCAACCTCCAATACATTACATCAATGAAAAATTCTTGGATGATTCAAATTACAAAACCTCCTTTCTATATATAAGAGTCCATGGGGCCACAATGTAATCATAGCCGACCTAACAATAATAATTTAAGGGCACAATAATAACAATATGGGGGTTACAAGGGTACAATAATAACAATAAGGGGGTTACACTAACAACAATAAGGGACTATACTAGTAATATAGGGACCTAACAGAAGAGGATTGTGCTGTGGCTGCTAAGGCGAGAAAGGTGAAGGGGAAGAAATTCCATTCTAAATCCGAGTCCAAGAATGGAAAGAAGCAGGACATGTCCAAAGTGAAGTGTTTTCATTGTCGCGAGCATGGGCATTTTCTACTAGCTGTCCACAAAAGAAGAAGAGCAAGAACGCTGGAGGATCTACAACTGGTGAGGTCCTTGCCTCACAATTTGAGCTTGAATTCTCATTGATCGCATGCATGGTGTCCAGTGCATTGGGATATGTGTGGTATTTGGATAGTGGCGCTTCCTTTCACATGACGGGAGACAAGGAAATTTTTAGTGACTTGGAGGAGAAAGATCTCCAGATACATATTGAAATGGGTGATAACAGGTGGTACAGTGCTACCGGTATTGGTACCATTACCTTCAGAAGCAGTTAGGTAAACCCTTTCAATTAAAATATGTAATGCATGTACCAGGTCTGAAGAAAAATTTGGTATCAGTCATAATGTTGGAGGATAGAGGCTATGATGTTGTTTTTAGTGAAGGAAAAGCTTTCTTGCAACATAAAAAAACGGGACAAGGCAAGAGGATAGGCATTCATGTTAAGAATATCTACAAGCTGGAGGTAGATGGCTGTGTAGAAATAATGGGAAATGTAGATCAAGTGGTGAGACGAGATGAGGGTGAATTATGGTACAGAAGATTAGGCCATCTTCACCATGGAGCCTTGAAAGTCATGTAACATATTTCTACTGGTCTTCCCAGGGGTACACTTGCACAGTCAGACACATGAAAGGGATGTACTATGGGAAAATATGTAAAGGTAACCTTTCATGAGAAGGAAAACTGAGCTTCGGGGATCCTTGAGAGAGTTCACATAGACGTGTTTGGTCCTTCTCTGTTACTTCAACAACAAAACATAAGTACTATGTAATCTTTGTTGATGAATTTTCTCCTAAGTGCTGGATATTATTCATGCAGAAGAAAGATCAAACATTCTCTAAGTTCTGTGATTTTAAGGCACTCGTGGAAAAAGAGTCGGGGAAGCAAGTGAAGGCTCTTAGGAGCGATAATGGTGGAGAATACATCTCTAATGAATTCAAGAAATTTTGCAGAAAAGCAGGAATTCGAAGAGAACTCATAGCGCCTTATAACCCACAGAAGAATGGGGTCGCAAAGAGGAAGAACAAAACTATTGTGGGTGGAACATGAGCGATGCTGCATGATCAAGGCTTACCGATGCATCTGTGGGTGGAAGCATGCAATACAATGGTAAGAAACCTGATGTTTCACACTTTAAGATTTTTGGCTCATTTGTTTATGTGAATGTGACCAAAGACGCCAGGAAGAAGCTAGAACCAACAAATAAGGTTGGGATTTTTGTGGGGTACAATGCAACACCCCATAATTATCATGTGTATTTCCCAAATAATAGAATGACTGTTGTTTGACGGGATATAAAATTTGATGAGGAGAAAGCCATGTGGTTGTCCCTTGAGAGGGAGCTGGACTTGCATGCAGAGGAGGAACTGCTGGTTCCCAAGGACGAGTCTCAAGATGTGGATCAACCACATGGGGAGGTTCATGGAGTGGTGGAAAACACTCATGCATAGCCTTCCATCAGAAATGAAAGAAGGCACACTGTAGAAGCTGATAGATTGAGACATGATGATGCAGAGAATGTAGGAGCCCCCACTTGACAACGCAGACAGAGAAAATATCCTGATCGATTTTCTGGATACATGAATCTTATGAGCAAATGTATTGTGACTAAACCATCTTCCTTTCAGGAATCAATGTAGAAACCAACTTGGGTTGATGCAATGGTGGAGGAGTACGACTCCATTTTCAAGAATAGTGCATGGGAGATAGTCCCAAGACCGTTCAAAAAATCAGTGGTTGGATCGAGATGGATCTACAAGGTAAAGCAAGTTGCTGATGGGAGTGTGGAGAAATACAAAGCCATATTTGTGGCTCAGGGATTCTCACAAATCGAGGGGATAGATTATGATGAGGCTTTTTCACCTGTTTCAAGGTACTCTTCTATAAGATCCATCCTTGCACTCTCAGCGCAGATGGGCTGGTGCATTCATCAGATGGATGTGAAAACTACGTTTCTTAATGGGATCATTGAGGAAGAGGTGTAAATAGAGTAGCCTAAAGGTTTTGAAATATTCAACAATGGGTCGCATGTGTGCAGACTAAAAAGAGCACTGTATGGGTTGAAGCAAGCACCCCATTCTTGGTACACTCGGATAGACAACTATTTCATCGGACTGGGCTTCACCAAAAGTGAAGCAGATGCAAAAATTTACTAGATTGTGGTTGAGGGTAAGATATTGATTATTGTTCTTTATGTTGATGATCTAATTTTGACTGGTGATGAGTAGTTGATACACTCATGCAAGGAAGATCTTGCAAGGGAGTTCAAAATTAAGGACATGGGACTCCTTCATTATTTCCTTGAATTGGAAATATGGCAGTGGGATGGTGAACTTTTTGTGTCTCAAGGCAAGTATGCAAAGGAGATACTTGGTAAGTTTAACATGGAGAGCTGCAAACCCATGGATACTCCTCTTCCAGGAAATTGGAGGAAAGAGGATGCTACTTCTGGAGAGGTAGTGGATGCTACTGTCTACAGGCAGTTAGTGGGTTCCCTAATGTATTTGGTGAACATGAGACTAGACATTTTATACACAGTTAACCAGCTTTCACAAGCTATGGTTAAGCCTACCAAGCTATTTTGGAAGGTAGGGAAGCATGTTCTGAGATACCTGAGGAGCACACCAGAGTATGGTCTATGGTATAAACGGGCAGAGGGAGTGAAGCTACATGGCTTCATGGATGTAGATTGGGTGGGCAGTCCATCGGACAAAAAGAGAACATTAGGAGGGATCTTTAGCATTGGATCGAAAACAGTTTCCTAGTACAACATGAAACAACAATTTGTGGCACTCAGTTTAGTGGAAGCGAAATACATGGGAGCAAGTCAAGCTGCATTTGAGGCTATCTGGATGAGAAAGATCTTGGTTGGTTTGTTTGGTTCTTAGATGGATCCGACAGTGATTCATTGTGGTGATCAGAGTTGCATTAAACCCTTGATTAATCTTGTGTTTCATGATAGGTCCAAGCATATAGATATCCAGTACCATCATCTCAGATACTATGTGCAAAGAAGGATATTATTGCTTCAGTACATTCCCATGGAAGACCAGGACGCAGATATTCTGACAAAGGCGCTCACCACGAGAAAATTCGAATACCATAGAGACAAGATCGGGGTGAAGGATAATCCCTTTCTTGTTGAGAGGGAGTGTTGAGATTCAAGAAGAAAATTTCATCACCCATGCCTAGTTGCATTAAGCACCCAGACTAGGTTGGGGCCCACAATGATATTTTTGGGTGCATGTCTATTTTGGTTATCCCTTAATTACGATAGACATTAAACTGTAATATATTCTCAGTGTTGTCTTGAAACAATTAACTAAAAGTGATAAATTCAGTTAGCTAGTGGATTTCGAGTTAGAGGTATTTGGTGAGGCATGCAAAGTAATTCTAGTTGTAACAGAGTTCAGAGTGTAGTGGTGCATTAGTTAATGCAAGTTGTAAATAGTTTAACTCAGTTAAGTGAGTTAAACTCAATTGTGCTAGTTGTAACTGAAGATACACTAGTGAGAGATCAAGTGAATTAAATATTATTTTATTCACAACCAGTGATCTCACATGCAACTGAGGATTTACTATTATTAGTTGCATGCATGTCAGATCTAGTGGAGACCCAATTGAGTTCTAGGTGAAAGGGAAGTTGACTATCAGTTGTAGGATTATTGGCTTGCACGGTGCTATTTTTGGGTGCATGTCTATTTTGGTTATCCCTTAATTAAGATGGACATTAAATTGTAATCTATTCTCAATGTTGTCTTGAAACAGTTAACTGAAAGTGATAAATTCAATTAGTTAGTGGATTTCGAGTTAGAGGTAGTTGGTGAGGCAAGCAAAGTAATTCTAGTTGTAACAGAGTTCGAAGTGCAATGGTGCATTAGTTAATGCAAGTTGTAAATAGTTTAACTCAGTTAAGTGAGTTAAACTCAGTTGTGCTAGTTGTAACTGAAGATACACTAGTGAGAGATCAAGTGAATTAAATATTAATTAATTCACAATCAGTGATCTCACATGCAACTGAGGATTTACTATTATTAGGTGAAGGCATGTCAGATCCAGTGGAGAACCAATTGAGTTCTAGGTGAAAGGGAAGTTGATTATCAATTATAGGATTATTGGCTTGCACACGTGCAACCAAACACCCATTGGAGTGCCCATGATACTTGCGCAGTCAAGAAAGGCGAAAATTCCTATATTTTAGGGATCTATTCCATCAGGGATTGTGCAAGCAAGGAAGGCAGTCTGGAGGCTAATAATTGGCTATGTGTTGGTCAGTTTTGCACATGACAGTGTGAGACAATTAGCTAAGTACTCGAGGGCTCTTTTGAGAAGAGTTTTGTATATAATTGTTTCATGATCCATGCTTAATATACAATAGAAGATAGTGGGGATTTTAGCTATAAGCTTTCCTTGGGAAATTATTTGTGTTGTGTGTGATTGATATTTCTTCATATTCATGTGATTAACAATTGTGTTTTAAATTCCACAAAATATTTGTAGAAGTGATTCAATATTTAACTTTAGTACATTATTAGATCGGGTGAATCCAAGATATACATGCATGTTGTATAATTTCTACAAAGTGCGCTTATCTTATCGCTAACCACACTTATCTTAAGTTTTAATCATAATTAAAGTAGCGGAGGAATTGGCGAAGCACGTGAAATGCGGCGGCATTGCTAAATCTGGAAATTTAACTGGCAGTCTTCCAGAGATAGTGGAAAAATTGGGAGAAATACAATTTTTGCAATAACTCATGCAATTTTCGCCCAAATAGAGCTCAGAAAGAGGCATTCTTGGCCAATTGACATGCTAGGAACTTAATGAAGTGGGTTTCAGAGGCATAAAAGGTCATCTACTTGTGTTTTTTTTTTCATTTGAATATTTTTGAAGCCTAGGGCCACCAGGTGTTGGAGGCATTGCCAGAGCATCCAAAATCCAAATTGAGAAAACAAATAGTCATTTATGGTAGATTTTGAAGCTTGAAACAATAATTTGAGCACACTTGAAGCTAATACAAAGGCCCACACTATGAAGTTGGACCAAGGAGATGTAGCCCAGGAGGGGTGAACTCCTTCAACAAAGTTCTGTGTATTGAGCTCTGTTATGTGTGTTTTCTGTGTACTTATTTCCTGCTGTTCAAATATTATTTTCTATGCTTTTGACTTCATGAAAAACACTAAATTTCACCAAGTTTAATGATTAGACAATCACATGCTCATGGATAAACTCTCAATGGATAAGCAAACCAAACCAAAGTTTATTTAAATCTGAAACTGATATTAGCATATCAAAAACTAACAATCATTTTCAGATCACTTACAAAGTTAAAATATCCTTTCTAACCTCCATGGGAGTGGAATCAAGGAATTTTGCAACTGACTCCCACCCTAATAGCCTATGATATTTATACGAGGATACTCCCTGAGCACCACCCTTACAGTTGGGTCGTCTTTGACGATGAGCCATTTTATCTTGAGAATTGTAATCAAACCAAAATACAATTGTTCGGGCTAATTGAACTATCCTTCTATGACTAACACCACGATAATAAGTCACCTTGATAACACTAATTAAAATTTTATGGGTGATGATCGAAACTAGAGAGCCCACCACTACCCGATCCAACAAGTCGTTAAGTAAAATTTAGAGGATTATGTGTTGCTGAATATGAATTAAATGAAAAACCTTACCTATTAGAACCATAAATTTATTCAACTGCCTAGAAACCCCCATGGCAAGAGTATCGAACTATATCACGACTCAAGTCGTTTGAATTAAAAAAGGGGCAATGAGGCCTAATATTTTTTGCAAAACCAAATGGAAAAGGATCCCCTATACCACACTCTACAAACCAACATTGAACAATTAAATGAAATCCCAATAGGGTTGAGGGACCATGGTGCCTATGAGGGAAGGAAAAATACCAATTCAAAAGAGGGACCGAACCCCATATTATGTAAGAATAAAACGAAGAACATTGACACCCTACGTGAAATCACAGACACTTTGTATAAGAACTTATAACCCAAAAATCAAATGTTTTTTAACATAGTGATAACGATCATTGAAACATGAATGGACAAAACCCTACCAAAAATGTGTGAGGAAACAACAACGTACACAAACCTCTTGTGACTGTAACATAGTTAGCTACTAATGATAATGAAGTTTACCAACTAACAAGAAGTTTGTGTACATTAGATTCCACCATCAACATCATTATCATTACATAAAAATATCAATGCAACATATTATTTTATCATATCAATAATACAAATTTTCACATTAAAAATACGTATTAAATTATTATAAAATTAAAATAATTAATATGTTTTTAACATAAAAATAACAATAATCATATAATATTCTTAATGAAATATACTATTTTATAATATTAACAATCTAAATTTACTTTACACCTGGAAAAATATATAATTAAATTATTATTGATTAGATAAGATTATTATATTATTTGTTATAATATTGCTAGTGAATTATATTATCTTATAATATTAATAATATAATTTTATACATCAAAATTATCTAATTAAATTATTATTGATAAGGATAAGATTATTATATTATTTTTTATTACTTTTAAAGTGAAAAAAATGGAAGAATTAGCTCATAAGACTATTTTTTTTACAAGTGGGTCTTAGATTAGTTAATTGGGAACTGAAATCTTCCGAAAAAGTTTGAAGTATCAAATGGTATTTTTTGGGGGTAAAACTTTTCCACTTAAATGTAGTACACCCTAAAGATATTCTACACTCATATACCTTTCCAATGGCACAAGAATTGCCTCAATTGAACTCAATATCCAAAATTTATACCACTCATAATTTGGCCTTCTTGTTTTGACCGCCGTGATTTGAGAGGATGCCACATCAGCCCCCATTATTCATGGGAAACATGTTAGCCACATGGATCATGTTGAAGAATACTCTAGAAGAATCGATATTGTAACTCTAGTTAGGAATTGAAGGATTCATAACTAACCACTAGTAGGTTATCAAGTTGTGTTATAACTGGGCCATTGGGAAGAAATGGGGTTCTATTTTATTCAAGTGCATTTTGTTGCATAAATGAGTAGAAAAACTAAGAGTGAATAACGAGAGTAAAAAGAGAGGGCCTGTATATTATAGCAACCTATCGGCCATAGGTCTCACTCATTTTTACTTGTATCCATTTCCATTAAAAAAAAGAGAGAGCAGAGCAACCTCACCTTCTAGTTGAGTTTTCTCTCGAAAGGGTTTTCCATGTCATATCCTATGTTCATTGTGGTTTGTGAATTATATTTCACTATTCTCTATTTTCAACATATTTTATCTAACGAATCTAGAAATATAAGGATAATTTAACCTTTATAGAGGGGATTTCGAATTTGTGCGCCTAGAGGCGCTCTCGAGTCCAATATGGTAGAGTTGTTGTCATGTCCTGTTAAAATTTTTGACTAGATAAAAATAAAAGAAAACAAAATTAGATCAAATTAAACAATAATTACAATTAATTGTGATTAATAACTAAACCAACTTTGATTCAACTTAATTCCGGATCTACAGAGCATCGACAAAGATCAAATCTCTTGAGATGTAAATATCTTTTAGAGTGAAAATAAATTTGATCCCTCTTAACACTCGATAAATCCAGAAATAAAATAAATATAAAGTAATAAATAATAAATATACTTTTATCAAATTTATTATAATAAACTATATAATAAAATATTCACAACAATTTAAAAATTAATTATAATATAAAATTACAATTATATAATAACAAAATTTTAAAAACACATTAAATAAACCACACCTACATTTCTTAATATAAATCGATCAACTAAACCACACTTAATAGCATTATGAAAATTGATATTATTCAAACCTTTAACATCTCCATACAATCAACAATATTTTTATTAATCATGGTATAATTATATATACTAAATTTTATGTATATATACAATTCAACACGAATGTTAATAATCCACTAGAATATAGTATTTTTTTTAAACAAACAATTTATTTCTAATTTTATTATCTTAAAGTTATATCATTTCTTTTTAAAATGTCAATCAATTAAATAACATTTACAGTTAATACCCACATAAAAATCAATCAACTAAGCCACACTCTACATTATTTAATACCCTATGAAAACACATATTATTCAAACCTTCAACCTTTTTAATAAATTACAATATTAAGAATAATACATTACACAATAATATAGGATAAATCTTTTGAATATATAAAAGTAATGATGGTTCTTATTAGCCCATGCCTAGGAATTATAAATTATAGTAACTTTCTTATTGTTATTATTTATTTATTTTTTAAATTATTTATTTATTTATTTTTAAATTTGAGAGTTAAAATGAGATTGTTGGTATTAGGTTAGTCCAGAAGTATAATTATTTAAGATAGTGAAATTGTTGGTACCAAGCCAAATCACATGGATGTTCATTTAATCAATTTTTTTTCTTAACATGAGGGCTAAAGTGAGATTATTGGTACTAGGCTAGCCCATAAGCATACTCAATTAATAGAGTGAAATTGTTGGTACCAAGCCAAGCCATAGATATACTCACTTAAAAATTCACAAGGATCAAAACCAATATAACAATATTCATAGAAACAAAACCATTACAATAATATTTATCAAAGAATTATAACTCATTATACCATTAATGAGATTTGGACTTTGGTATAGAAGACGACAACCATTCCACCCAATCAATCAAAATAAACCTAATTAACAATTTATTTATTTTTAATTTATTATTTTATATTTATATTATTTAAATTTTAAATAAATCATAAAATAAACTTCTTAACGCTTTTAATTTAATTTAAAATATGTATAGTTTATTATTTTAAATTTATGTTATTTAATTTTTAAAAAAATCAATGATATATGTTTCAAATCTGGTTTACATTTTTATTTAAATTAAGAATATATTTCATATTTTTATTTGGTGAGATATCAAAATCAATTAATATTTGTTAGATTAATTTTCATGACATTGAAGTTTCAAGTGAGGGAAATTTGTTGTTTATTAATATTATACATTGTTAGATAAAGTAATGTTACATTAGTATTATTTTAGATAAACCTAATAACGATGCTTCAAAGCAAGGTGGTTTGAAAGTCCAATAAATAGAGGATAAGATCAATGAACGATTGCCAGCTAGAATCAAAGGTATGACTGTTTGTATATTTTAATTGCTATGTTCAAATCTTTCTATATATGACGCAACTACCTCTACTCCCATTACACAATTAATATTATTTTAGCTATTTTTTAAACTCTAATATACATAATTCCACTTATCCATTAGTAACTTATTTTTTTAATAATTAATTATTTTATCTATATAGAAATTTTGTTTTTCAAATTTCACATAATAAATATGTTTTTTTTGTTTTTTTAAAGTTAGTGGATCTTTTTATAGTTTTAAAATATTTACATATAGTTAGAATTTACAAGTTGAAATAGAGATAGATACTAGTTTCTAAAACTTAATTATGTTAACTTAATTATGTGAATAAATATAGTATTGTAGTTAGAGAATTAGAAAGGAATTTACTTTTTGATAGTAAATTTGCAAACAAGGAAAATAAGAGGGATGTTGCAGAGGGAGATATCTCAGAGATATTTAGGAAGTTTGGGTGGCAACAATGTCCGAAGTAATATTTATAACAATATCTGGGACATAGTGTAGTAGAATGTGTTGACAGAGGACTAGAAAGATTGGATTGCAAGAAACTATAGATGAACTATGGGAGTTAACGCAAATACCTAAGAAGAATTACAACAAAAAGAAGAAAACAATCCACTGTGGAATTGTTTGGAAAGTGAAGAACAATGAAGGTAGAAGCAGTGGAGCACTACAGTATAAAGTATGGAAGCCTGGAAGATTGTAGCTAAAGAATGGTGAAGACAATGCAGCTTATGGACAACAACAAAACATAGTTTGGGATCCGGGAAGATTCAAGCATTGAAGGCACATGACCAGGAGGTCATGGATTCTTTTACCTCAGAAGTCTGATGCAGGAGCATTAAGGTAGATCCAACAATGTGACAAGCCAGTCACATGTTGTGGCTTGGGAAGAGGACTAACAGTCCTAATAATTTGAAGACTTTAGTTTTAAAGTATTTTGTTTAAAGTTAATTTGGGCTAACATAGCCATTGTAATCTATAGGTTAAAAGAATAGTTAGATTAGGATTAGTTAGGCATTTAGTTGAATAAAATGTTATGAAACTGAATAACAGTTTCTCAACCATATGGGGATTTTGAGAAAGGCATAAAACAAAACCAAATCCACCATTGTGGGTTTCTTCCATCCATAGAGAAAAAGAGAGGACGAGAGGGAAATAGATGTGAGAGAGGGTTGAATAGAGAGTAGGAATAAATGTAAAAATCAGCCATCCCAGGGCTTGGTTCTGTGTATTTTCATTTATAAATTAATTCCAAGTGTTTTGGATCTTGATCGGGCTCTCTGTTTCAACCCGTTTGTTTTATTTCCTTGTCAAAATCAAGTATTGCATTTATGTGTTATTATATATGCGTGTTCTTTCTGTTAATGCATAGACAAATTGGGTGAGAGAATGAAGTTCCTGTGAAATTCGCACAGGCAAAGCTATGGTAGAGACCAAGGGCTGAGAGACGAAGAACAAACCCAAGAGGGTTCCGCGCGTTTACAAGATGAATAAGGCTCAGGAGAGATAACGTTGAAGAATTCTGAAGGAACTCAAGAGGATTAGCATCGAGGAAGTAGTATTGTAGAGTGGAGACAACTGAAAGAGGAGAGACCAAATAAAGAAAATAATACTTAGAAGAATTCCTAAGGAGGGATCGACAGTGAGGATTGAATCACAGAGTCAATAGTTTAAGGATTGACGATGGAGATTGGAGCAGGAAAAAGAGGCAAAGAAGAGCCGAGAAGGTTGAGCGGACGACTGCGATTAAATCGCAAATCCAAAGACAAGTGATGAACGGTTAAAGTGAGTTGAGGAAGTGCGAAACGAACGCATGTCGGCAGGGCGCAATTTCGCATCGACGATTGAAGTATTTAAGAATTAAGGATTTCGCAAGGTAAACAACATAACTTGCGATGCGATATGGGGAGGCCACGTTTCGTTGTTGTGCATTAGCGCATATTGGTGGTTTTAAGGTTTAATGTTAAGAGTTCGCACAGTATAGTGTTTTGGTTGCGATGCGATGCGATGTGGATGGGAGATGGCATGTGAGAAGGTACAATATGGCCGTTAGATCTGGTGAAGATCAAAGGCGGAGATCATAATGCTACTTCACATCGGCGGAAGGATAAGTTCACTGTTAAGGTCGTTGGTAAGTTTTCCGAAACGCGATGCATTGTAATTGGTTTGCAGAGGGTGGGACCTTGGAACCCTGTCCACATGTATGCAAGTGATTTGAGTAATACGAGGTTTGTTATAAAGTAAAGTGTTGCTTGATCGCTAGTGTATATATGTTAATAAACCTAAATTTTATATTCCGTTGTGTATAAGAATTTTATGTAGGTCCTAACCCACAAATCCATGAGTATATGTTAAATTGCAGCTACAGCTGCATCACAATTTATTTATTTTTAGTTTATTATTTTATATTTATATTATTTAAAGTTGAAATAAATCATTAAAAAACTTGTTCACACTATGTATATTTTATTATTTTAAATTTATATTATTTAATTTCAAAAAAAATCAATGATATATTATTCAAATCTGGTTTACAATTTTATTTTAAATAACAATATATTTCATATTTTTACGTGGTCAAATATCAAAATCAATTAATATTTGTTAGTTTATTTTTCATGACATTGAAGTTTCAAGTGAGGGAACTTTGTTGTTTATTAATATTATACATTGTTAGATAAAGTAATGTTACATTTAGTATTATTTTAGATTAATATAGTCACATAAACCTAATAACGATGCTTCAAAGCAAGGTGATTTGAAAGTCCAATAAATAGAGGATAAGATCAATGAACGATTGCCAGCTAGAGTCAAAGGTATGACTATTTGTATATTTTAATTGCTATGTTCAAATCTTTCTATATATGACGCAACTATCTCTACTCCCATTACACACAATTAGTATTATTTTAGCTATTTTTTTTTAACTCTAATATACATGATTCCACTTATCCATTAGTATTTAGTATTTTACTATTTTTTAATAGAAATTTTGTTTTTCAAATTTTAGATAATAAATATGTTTTTTTTTGTTTTTTAAAAGTTAGTGGATCTTTTTATAGTTTTAAAATATTTACATATGGTTAGAATTTACATGTTAGGAGTTCCAAAAGACAATCAAAATCTAGGAGCTTCTTCTTATTAAGTTTGGTTGATATTAGTAATCTACTTACTAATAATAAACAATTATAAACTAATTGTGACACTCATTACTAATAGAAAACTTCTTGAAGATTTAAGAATTCAATGGAGGAAATGCATTTGATCAATGCCTTATTTCTCTTGCGAACTCCTTTTTTGGCTTCCTTGTCTTACTTGGAGACCACCTTGATATCTTTCATGTGAACCCAAACACAAGACTTTGAAGAACTTGAGCTTGGATGGTCTTCTTACTTGCATTCAAGATATACCTTGTAAAGAATCCTAACATGATGAACTAGCACGTCCTTCATATATTTTTCCATGCCATTATTCTTCAAGGGAAGTTAGTTGTGGATCATCTAGATCCATATCTTCTGGTAGGGCTTGCGCTTTAGCTTCTTCCGATAGGGAGTGAGGCATTTCCTGTAGTAATGGATTTTGTTGGTACTTTTCTAAAAAAATTTGTATGAGCTCCAGAGGATTCAATAACGACTTAATGGTTTTTTATTCTTCTTGTTGCATGCTTGATTGAATATTATTTTTCACAAAAGGCTCCTTTGGACAGGAGAAAGACTCGAACCTTATTTCATATCTACGGATTTGGTAAGGATTTGAGGCACCCTCAAGACTCAAATTGCTTCTTCTTTGGGGGATTTTCCCAAATGATTTTTCTCTTTTTGAGACGGGTGTTCTTTAGGCGATTCATTTACATTCATCAAATAGTCTCTAATAAGATGCTCGTATTCATGACAACGTCTGGATCTAAAGGGGACATGTTCATAATATATAGGATGCTTTCAAATACTATATTGTTAATAAATATCTATTGAAGCTAGAACATGGTGAAATATATTCATATAAACACTACTCTAAGCATATGATGTATACCTTCCTTTCTTAATATCCTTCGAGACCTTGCCAAAGCTAACATTGAAATTTCTTATGCCTTCAAGGGTTTCCTCCTCCCGATATCCTTTTGGAAGAGAAAAGAGTCAACCCCACACTGGGGCAACAAGGAAGTATTCCTTCTCTGGATTATATCGCTCCTCCCAAAATTGCATGAAGAACCCTGAATTATTAAAAAATATGTCCCTCCTTCTAAACCTTCGATCTGTCTTCTAAGATGGAGAAAATGATTGCGAAGAATCCTTTTTACCCTAGCTCCAGTTCTAATTAACCATAGAGGTTCCATTTATTTTGATCCATCTAATCAAATATTTTTCAAAGGGACATAATCTAATGAACTATAGATGAGAGCATGATATTGCATATATTGAATATTCTTTGACCTTGCTAGATTTAACATCATTTTTTAGATATTGCGTCACTTTTGGCAAGCAACGCCCTAGTTTTCTAGCTTGCTAAGATGCACCTAGCATAGGTTTCTCTGAGAAACCAAAAACCCCACTTTGCCCAGTTTCTCTATGAAAATGATGTCGAAGATGAGGAGATCGAAAGGGAATCCCAATAGATCCAAAATATTTATGAACTCTTTATACAATTTGACTAAATTAAGAGGAAAATCCCCCTCTCACAAAACTGATAATGGACAAATATGTATAAGAAACCATAAAATAACTTCCAAAAGAGAAAACTAGATGTTGAAATAATAAATATGTTAATTACCAAAAAAAACAAATAATAAATATAATTATTTAGTATTATATTAAAAGTTAAATAGAAAAATGTTAATATTTTTAGAGTAAACTAAAATAAAATAAAAGTTACTATTTTTGTGATACTAAAAAGATAAAATAGTATATTTTTTGTTTTATTTTTAAATCTTATATACAACATTAAATTTTAATTCCAAAATATTTATAAGATACCAGCCGTTAATTCATTAAATTTATCGATGAATTTTTTTTTTAATATAAAATAAAACTTTAAATCTAAGTATTTTCTGTCCAAGTGAATTTGTTTCTTCAGCCCTCCATTTGCCATTGCACTGAGACCTTTGGCCTTCACACCTCCTTCAGCCATCGCTCTGAGCACTTAGCCTCTCAGTCCTCCACTCGACCCACTGTTTAGTTGGATGCCTCCTGTCTCCTCTCCCTCCGCAAGCCTATCCACTTCCCCTCCACGCCTGTGCCTTCCGACGACTCCATGCCGCGTATAAAAAGGATGCGGTGCCGCAGGGGTTGAGGACGTGGCCAACCCTATCGCCCTCCTCATCCTTTCTACGATGATGATTCCGCCTCCCTCGGTGATAATAGCTCTGCCTCCTTGCGTAATGAAGGTTCTGGACAAGTGGAATTCACGATCAATGTAAATTCTATGGAGGCCCCGAAGCTACATCATGTCTCGGCTCTCTTCTCGCTACGCCTCCTAGACGTCCCTTCCACCTTGGGCTCTAGAAAACGTTTGTGGAAATCCACCTTGACGCCATCCACTCTCAGTTCCACAGAAAAACGAAATCTCTCCCCACCAAAGCTGCTGAGCACTCCTCGGAAAATGAGTGTGGTGAAAGCTCAGCCAAAGATGACAACGCTGCAACTGAGGGAACACACTCTGCCGCCACGCCTGAACCGACTGCCCAGATGTCAAAGCAGGACGGTGACTCCTCAGATGACTACGACTGCTTCATTGTGGAAGATCCACCTCCAAAAGATATGAATAATGACAAGTCGGGATAGGACTAGTGCCATGAGACATCCTTTCTCTGCTAGTAACAATTTCAATGCTGATTTTTTGCTTTACTTTTGTATGCATAGTATGTTTAAATTTTGGTTGACTAAGTTATCTGCTGGTTTCCCCACTTGGGGCAGCACTGCTACTCGGAACTGGCTTAATCTCATGACTAGTTTCCCCAACAGAGACAGTGCCATTTTTTCTATTTTGAACATTCTTCCCACCAGAATTGGCTAGTTTTGTAGTTTCGGCGGGAAAATATTGATATGTATTACTTTTGTACCATATAATAGAATTAAACTTACTTAGAAAAAAAAAACAACCATCAACAACATCAAAATTATTATTATTATATAAAAATATCAATTCAATATATTATCTTATCACATCAATAATATAATCTTCACATTGAAAACACTTCATTAAATTATTATAAATAAAATTAAAAATAATCAATAATGATTTATTTTGACATTTGAAATAATAATCATATAAAAGTATTAATACAATATATTATTTTATAACATGAATGTTATAAATTTAAACATTAACCATACTTAGTCAAATTATCATAACGTCGATATTATAATTTTAAACATTGAAAATATCAAGTTAAATGATTGAAATTTATTATAACATGTCGTTAAGAACAAGAGCCACATGGTGGCAATATCATTTCCCTTTTTTTTTTTTTTTACAATATTGCAATAAAGATTACAATGAAAGTAAGAAATACATAAATTTAATTTATATTATTGATTCACTTGTAACATGAATATAATTTCATTATAATATGATAATAATAATAGTAAGTACAAAACATTGACATATATATTGACTAAAGTGTTGGACACACAGAGCCAAGTTGAAGAAAGAAAGGTAAAATATATGCAAAAACCATAGTATTACAAGAGTTAAAAATTCAACTATTTTAAAATAAAATGACATTGTTACTAGCAAAAATACAAGTAAAGAAAAGTAAGCAAATCGCATGTGTTGTTTGACTTATACAAAAATAAGAAGAAGAAGAATTCAACAAGTTTTTTAACGAAGGATGTCAGCTTTCATCAAATCACAACCATCAACAATATCTTCAAAGTGAAATGAGAAACTACGTGTGTTCAATGAGCATATTGTCAAGTAGTTCTTTGTTTCAATTGAATGTAGGTTGTATTCAATTTGATAACACACAGTTTCTTTAAGTCTTTGTAGTTATAAGGCTACTTTTTCACAAAGAGAGAAGTATGTTAGCTGCAATTTGTTTAATAGATGCAAATATTTCCTATCCTTGACACAAGATAGTGCAGTGTAAACAAGTTTATGTTGCTTGAATCCTTTTGGGCCAAAAGGAAATCTATCCATGGTCAAGCCCTGTGATCGATATATGGTTCTTGCATATGCCAAATGAACATGGAATAATTGATGTTTTCTGAATTTTTGTTGTTGTTGTTTGACTCTTGATGTTTCCAAACTCTTGTAATAGGTGTCCAAGTGGGCATTATTCCATTTCTAAACAAGTGGTGCATTTTTTTGTTGTTGTATATTTCCAATTTTTGGATTGGAAAATTCAATCCAAATGACATAGTTTTGAAGTGTTGTCAATGCCTTAAAAATGGCTTCAACATTGTTAACCAAGCCATCTTGTATGCCATAATTTCCACCAATCAATTCAACAAGCATGTTTTCTTTCAATACAATGGCAATTGGCAATTGCATCTTCATGTTTCTATGGAAATTTGCATCTATTGCTTTAGTTCGTTGGTCATGTGCAGTTAGTGTGATCAATTTTGTATTGATGTGTCATAAAAAAAATTCATTATGTTCTTATACGTTTTTGTTTAAGTGGAAGAGATATGGAAATGTTGGATCATTTTTTGGACATCTATAACAATGTTTAAAAAAAAATGCAAGATCATGATCAATATGTGAACAAGTTCTAAGTCTATTTAGGATCATGACACAAAGTCTTTGCTTTCTGAGTCTATTTAGGAAGGAAACAAAGTATTTTAGCTCATAGCTTTTGAAATTGTATTTCTATAAGCTATAAGGAGGAATAGTTCTGTCAAGGATTAGGTGTTCAAATATCCAGTGGTCATGTAACGTTTGTGCTTGGCATAAGCTACCACAAAATATTACATCAAGGTTTCTAAATGGTGAAGCTAGAGTGTGCATGATTTCATGAAGTCGTTTGTTAATGTTGTATAACAGTCGAGAGCCAATTAATTATGCTTCATCTATGAGAAAAATTTTAAGTTTTTCATACTCTTTGGTTAATATATCAAGTGTGTTAGAAGTCAATGGCATTATGTTGCATGCTGATATTGGTAAATGCAAAGCTTAGTGGACAGTGACACCGTTTTCAATGTATGCAACTTTTCCAGTAAATGAAACTATGAGACCTTTTTTTTAATGGGTCACTTTGCAAGTCTTTGTTGTAGTACCACATTAGTGCATGGTAAATCACTTTTTCATTCAATGTTTTTCCCACTCGTGCACATTCGGTATTAGAAAAAAAACTGCTTAAATGGGTTGTTTATTTCCATATTAACATTTCTTTTGTTATTGACTATTGATATTTGTTCAATTTTATTCTAATGCCACGATATGCTATTGTGTCAAGAACAAAGGGATGTGAATGGATTCAATAGTCTTTGTATATCCACTTTGCATTTTTTTAGATTTTATCTTTTCTACAAGGTCATGTTGAATATCATATTCCTCAATAGGACAAGCACTTGTGTCATGTTAAAATGGAAAATGAACCACAAAAATTTCATCGTTTTTGTTTGAATTTATGGTCAAATCAAGTTCAATTTCGTCCCATGATAAATTTGAATGGGAGAATTGTTTTTCCGTAGCAAAAATAATGTGTTTTTTGGAAAAGTATGCCTAAGTCCATGTTTGATTGGAATTTTTTTAATGTGTGTTCAAATTCTCTGTTTGACATATAGAGCATCATGGTTTCTCTATAATGGTTCTCAGGATCCTTTTGTTCATTGTACCGGATAAAGCGTATGATATATGGACATTTTTTTTTTTTTGGTTTTTGTTTTTTGTGGCTGAATAGTAGAAAGAGAATTCCGCTAAGAAAATGTTTTCAAGTTCAACAAGACATGTGGAATATTTATCAATGATTTTCATAGACACTATGTCTTTAGAGTTGTCGAGTTCTTTAACTACAATATGATAGGCCTTTTTAGAACATATGTTCATTTTTCAGTTGGGGAAGTGTTAATGAAAATTGTTTTTTTGGATGATGAGTAAAGAGAAAATGAGAGAATAATATGAAATTCTTATCGGGTTGACATCTGTTGCATGCTTAGCAATGCGTTTCCAGGTTTGTGAATGGTTTCGACTTTATTGTCTTCATTACATAAGCAATTTTCCTAGATTATTTTGAGTGTAGATGCCATATTGGAATCCAAATTTGTCATATAGGAGCTACAATATGTTGTGACAATATAGGTATCCAAAATAAATTTCGCATACGTGTTTGATTGCCAAAATGGTGGGATTTTTTTTGCAAATGCATTTATCCATATATCACAAGGATTTCTTTTGAGAAACACAATAGGTTAAGTGATACAAGAACAAAGGAGAAACATGTATTTAATTTTTGTACTTCAAATATCAGCTAGGAAATGATCGAATGCTGTGTTTTTTGATAGGATTTTTGTTATAGAAGAGAAGAAAGTTTTTTCTGCATTTCTTGTTTGTAATTGTTTTCATTGCATAAAGGTTGCAAGATACAAGTTTCATGAATTGGTGGGAAAGAAAAACCAAATGTACATGCAAAATTCCTATGCTTTTTAAAAGTATTTGTTTAATGACGTGTCTAAATTTTAGTCATCTCATTTGATAACAATATTGAGTCACAAGTCAAATAGTGATCAATGAATGTAATGAAATCAATATCAAGAGAGTGTTGGTATATTTGGGCATTTTTAATCCAAAGAAATGCATGATCATGTTTTGATTCTTAGCTTTGGAATCCTGTGATACAAAAATATTCTTGTACCTCTCCAAACAACTCACTATTTAAAAAAAAAAAAAAAAAAATTAAAGTAGCATGTATGTGATTTTATGTCTGTAGTATCGAATGCAAATGATCAGATGACTTCTGCTCAATTTGTAAATGGTATATTCAGAGGATGTGTTATTTCCATTGACTGTAGAGTCACCTTTTTTTCTTCAATGCATTTTTCAATGGACTCCAAAGATTCTCAACACTAGTGATTGTGACAAAAAATGTTGGTGGACCAAGTTAACATATCATTACAAAGATGTCTTTTCTTATAGTTTCAAAGTAGTCAGAAGATGTGAGAGTGTTTCTTAGACAATGATATGTAATTGGTGATTGTAGTATTTTTCAAATAACATTTTTATTTTTGACATCTTTGGCAAGTGGTTTCTGTCCTTTTAACTCTCCTTTGTGAATAGAAATCCAAGCTAAGATGGAAACCTGGTTTAGCAAGATAGAATTTTCTTTGAAAAATAGATTTGTAATATGCATAGAGAAGTCCTCAGACATGCAATAGTTCCCATTATACAATTTTTTGATAGGAGAAACAATTAATGACATCAATACGTCAGGGAAAGCCATGCAACAAGGTCGGGAAGTTAAGATCTTCAAAGCATTTGTCTTAAAAAATCGCTAATGGCTGGAATCCTTTGGAAGGCACATTTGCATAATTGTTGTATCAAGATCATGGATTAAATGGGCCTCTAAGAAGCCATGCACAAGTGTTTCAAATTCTAGCTCTAAAGGACTATCAATAGTTGGTGATTCTACGCCATCTATATAGAGAATATTATTGTCATGGATTTTCTATTTTCATCAATGTGTTTTTTCCATTCGTTATTGATAACTATGTGTTCATTTTTGTATAGACCCATGTTTCATAATTCATGAAAACCATTAATCACTTTCTTTGGCCGAATTTTTCCTAACAAATAAGAATTATTGTATTCCATTTTTCTCTTTAGCATAATTGCAACTGTCATGGACTCATTGATATTTCTAGGTAAGGCTATTTGGACTTTGTCTAAATTGGCAGGGAAATTTATAATTGTGTCTGTTAACCCAATATGTGATCTTTTGTACCCAAGTTTCCTTATTTGTGCAAAGGTCATCCTTGGTGCCACCAATATTTCCTCCAAAGGTTTCAACTCTACAACAAAAAACAATGTCAGATTTCGCCGAATGTGCAAAGGCGATCCAAATGCAAGAAACTTCCCACTGGGAAATTGAACATTGCAAGATTTGAAAATGTAGTCATTTATTTTTATGGATTTGGTTTATGTTCTTGTAATAACATTGGGTAGAGTCGATAATGTGAATTTTCCAATGTGTTGCATTTCTTTTGTAAAACGAAATTTGTCACAAATGCAACATGCATAAGTAGGTGTGTCTCAGATTGAATGCAAATATGTCTCTATTGTCTTAATTGAATGTATATGCTTTCTATGTCCTTGATTTAGCACCACACCCTGTTTGAAGATTTTAATTGATGTAATCATCTACATTTCCCAATGGCTTTATTGGAAAAAGCATTGGAGACTAGCTTGTTATTGTCCCTGGTAAATGAAAAAGAATGTGTATCTTGTTCTAATAGTTTTTGATGTTCAAGCAACTTGGTGAATCTCCTCTTTTTTGATGCTTTATTGTTGATTGATTGGAACTCTAGCAAAGAGCAAGATATAATAGCACTAGTTCCTTTATGAACAAGAAGCTTAGAAGCAATAACTAATGCAACATTGCAATTTTTTTCCTTTGACATTGATTCAACTGTTATTTTTACATTGTCAATTTGGTTGATATCATCAGATATATTTATTTGTGTAAGTGCGCAATAATCCGTATGCGATATGCCCTGGATGCGGGTGCTAGCCAATAAATGCTAGCCAATAAACGAGTGTGCCACCGGGCAACCATGTGGAGAGACACACGGTGGCTCCACGTGACCACTTATGGGAAGAAGAACCGTGTTAAATATTGGCGTGAGGGCGCCATTAACTCACCCTCTGCCACCCTCTCCTTGACGTACCAACCTTGCATTGCATTTACGCCACTTGCCATGGCCTTGAAGCCCGTCACCTCGACCATCTCATGCTCACTTCGGCTCTCCCGCTTGCTCTCTGTGCATATGTCTGTTATTATTCCTTCACCTTTGGTGCGAGGCCTTAGTTTGACCAGGCCCAACCTTTGTTTTGGAAGCGTACTCCCCCAGAGCTTGCTTTGGCCCCCTCCTAGTCCGGTGACTCGGATCCTTAGACAACAATGCCTTGGCGCCACATAATGAGGTGCACAAGAGCTGGGGGGCATGGCCAGCCTTCCCGTCCTCCGATGTCTCTCTCCTAGGGCCGCGACCTGAACCTTTCCATCGGCTGGAATGAGCTTGATAGCACCCCCTTGTCAATTTGAATGCCAAACTCTCTTTGTAACTCCCTGGCCCTGCTTCGCTTCCTTCCATATCCCGCAACAAGAAAAGGCCATGCAAATCCACCATTCCTCTTGGGCCTACTTTCATCCCCCGTAAGATGAAGGCCCTCCCAATGCAGAGCACCTCCAGCGGAAGCAAAGAATCCAGTGACACCACCGGCAACATTGATGACAGCAACTCGGACCAGGACGCTAAAGGAAATTCAGACCAGCCCAAGGAGCCAATAAAACATCCCTTCTATTGATGCAATTCGGATTAGCCGCTTGTTGCCTCCGCAGCTAATCTTAGCATCCCAGACTCGCCACGTCCTCAACCCTCTGGCCACGTGCCGAGCAAGGAGACAGAGGATGGGGTTTACGTGTGCAGAATTACGGAAGAGGTACTAACCTCCAACAATAAGAATGCAGGTTCTCCTTAGGCTCAATTTTTTTATTTCTCAGCGGCATGGTCATGTTTAGGAATTGTCTTATATGGGATACATGTTTTTTGATAACTAAATCTGTTGGTTTCCTGCCACGGGCAGTAGTTACTCTCTGGTTTTTAAGGACTGGTTTCCTCAACTGGGGAAGTCAAAATCTTGGTGGAAAACTCTTGAAACTTCCCTCTGGATTGGACATGTCAAATCCACAGGAAGAGACCTGTAATTTTCTGTTCTATATGATATAATAGAAGTAGCTTAACTTAGAAAAAAAAATCCATATGCGATATGGATAACTGAATACACATGAGGTATAACACTTTGGATTAACTGTTTGATTGATAGAATCTAAAAGAAATATCTTTGATTGCTGCATTCCAAATGCATATCTTAACATTTAGTAGTTCACATATACATTGGATTGTAAAAGTGTTTCCTTCTATATGTCTCTTTGCATATGGCATTGATAAGTTAATAATATAACCTTTTCAATTGTTGATACATTTCTCCTGTTCAATGATCCTAGCATCAAAGTGTTGTTGAAAACATTTAATAGCTCTATTGTCATTACGAATGAAACAACTGTAAAAGGTTTTTGCCAATATTTTTCTTGGAGAAACCATGTCAAACTATGGAGCAAGTTGATCAGGTGCTCCAAAATATGCTAAAAAATGAAAGTTTTCGGAATGGATTGAAACCCATGTGCTTGCGTAAATCTCTTCATTCTAAATCCGGTGCAACTTGTTTCGCAGAAAACCGACACCGTATGTGGTGAGCCCTGATATTGCACCAAGAGTGTTGCAACTCCCAGGGGCTGCCCTACTTTACTTTATCAACCCAGGGTTCATACAAACTTGGAGGTGACATGCTATATGAACAAGAGATGCATTCTTCCCATGTCATCCTCTTCTGCTTTACAAGAGGGTGTTATTTCTTAGCTATGATAAGAATTGGGAAGTAAATTACTGGAAGGAAATGACGGAAAGGGAATTAAACTAAAGTGCTGAAAATAAATGACAAGAATGAAACTAATTTAATTGGCAAAAAAGGAAATGACTGAAAAGAAACTAAGCTAACTTGCTGAAAATAAATGGTAGAAAGGAAACTAATTCTAAACCACACTTAACTTGGAAAATTAGCTAAATGCACTCTACTTATCCTATAGTCTATCTAACATGCTTCTATACAAGAATGAAACTAATTTAATTGGCAGAAAAGGAAATGAATGAAAATAAACTAAGCTAACTTGCTGAAAATAAATGGCAGAAAGGAAACTAATTCTAAACCATACTTAACTTGGCAAATTAGCTAAATGCACTCTACTTATCCTATAGTCTATCTAACATGCTTCTATCCATGCAACTAAGCTATCCATGACTTAATTCTATTTTAAAAGGGGTCGATTTGCAAATTTGGAGGGAAGAAAAGGGCTAAATTGGCGAATTGAGGGCTTATCACATGAAAGAAGGCTTAGAAGTGGAAAACGGGGGTTAAAACCTTATAAAACCTTATAATATGGCAGAAATGGCTTTGGAACGGAAATGAATGGACATATGTGATGCAGAGATGCGATGGAGGCGAAAGTTGCGATATGCGATATTGCAATCACAACTTCGCAAAATTGGAGCAGTAAGCATTAAGATAAGAAATGAGAAACATAATTTGCGATGTGTGATGTAGAGTGGTGACATGGAGGTGGGGTTGATATCGCAATCGGCAGAATGAGCAGTAAGTGTAAAGGAAATATGGGAATGGTGCAATTTTTGATATGAGATATCGCAAGATCGCAATCGGCAATGATGAGTGGTAAGTCTTAAAGAAAAGAGAAAAGAGTTGTGAAGTGAGATTGCGATGCGGGAATTGTGGTAAGTGGGAAAGGAAACGTGAAAAAGTTTTCGATTCGTGATATAAGATGTCGCAATATCATGATCGGCGAGAAGAGCGGTAACTGTTAACGGGAACGACATAAACAATGCGAAGTGAGAAATGCGAAGTATGGTAGCGGGGATTTCGAGGAGGAAAGGTGGAAGGCGGGTTTTGATGGTTTTTTCAATAATTTAACGTTAAAAGGGTAAAGGCAACCGTGAATAAGAAAAAAAAAGGAATAAGGCGGCTAAAGGGTTTAAGTGCTGTTAGGGGAAAAGGTGGGTGCAACAGTTGAAAATGAGCGGAAAATAGGAGGGGATGGAGGCGCACCAGCAGTGCTCATAAATGTAACGCACCTGCGGATTCATGCATGGAAAGTTGATGAAAATGCGTGATAAAAATAGTGAAAGAGAGAGTCAGACCTGGTAATGTAGTTTCTTCCCTAAACTCAAACAAAAAGAAATTTTTGGCCTGTGGGAAGGTCTACCTTGCTCGGAATCTATTGACAAAGATGAGAGGGAGAGGCTTGAACACAGATTTTTGGGTTTTTCCTCTATTCTGCTACTCACAAGAAAATGGAAAACTACAACAGAAAACTGAAATAAAATACTAAGCAACAACTTGAAGCATAAATGAAATTATCAGAAGCAAAGCTAATGAAATGACAGAAAGAAAAGAACCAATACAACAGAGAGGCTGAGGCACATGGATTGGGCCCTAACCCACGAGCCTAGCTCTTTGAAACTTAAATCAGTAAAATGAAATAAGTTTGCTCATTTCATAAAATAATAATCTCATACATCTCTGAAAGTTTGATCACTGAAATAATAAAAAGCTCAATAACTTGCAACAGAGTTCTGACTGGAATCAATTAGTATTGGCTAACTCTTCCTAGCTCTAGCTCTGCTCTATTTGTTCTACAGGGTAGCTACTAACAACTCCCTAGAAAATGGTGACTGAGTCCTCTTGACTCCCAGTAAGCAAAGATTAAGTACAGTCCTCTTTGAGTTGCTTGGCTGCCTCTGGAATTCAAATTTCTGGAGAGAATCCTTGGGATCCTTTGGCTGCCTTTAGAGTTCGATTTGCTAGAGAGAATATAGGGCAGACAATCCTCCTATAATTTATCCTTGTTGTCCCCTCCAAGTCTTTATGTTAAAATATTTCTTAAAATGCTTAATAAATCATGATTTTCTGTACTCAACCTCATATTAGGTACTCATAGTATGTTAGCCTTAATCACCACCTATACTAGCATCATAAAACCAAATAATAATAAAAATGCAAGAAAAAGAGATCTAAGAAGGCAAAAAGGTGACTATTAACCCCTCCAAATATGTCTAATGATGGAGCTCATCATCACCCCCCTACTGAAGGTTGCTCATCCTTTGAGCAACTAATCCTCCTCTTGCCTTTCCTTCAAGGCTTCGATAGCCCCCCTGATTTCCTGAGGAAGAAGTGTGGGAGTGGTAAAAACCATTATTCTTTTCTTCACTCTCCCATTATCTATCTTGTGCACTTGTGTCCTTTTCATCATTCAGCCCCATCAGCAAAGGTGGGTTGAGATTTAGTCTCAACCATTGGATCTTTTTGGCTTGCATGGCCCTCTTGTATAAAAATGCCCTTTCCAATTCACCCCTTAGTCTTTCTGGAGTATGGTATTCCCTATTCTTGAGGTTGTGAGGGAGGTTGTTCCATCTCCTTTGGCTGGCCACAATGCACTCATCTTCTTTCTGCCTAGAAAAATCATCAAAGTGGCCTATTAATTGTGCTTGAGTCTGAAGCTAGCTTTCAACCAGTGCAGGGTCCCTTTCAATACCTTGATGGTTAAGGATGACTCACCTTGGGGTGAATAATTCTGGTCTGATATATAAGGGTTCTCTATTTCTTCTTCTCATGACCTTCCATATCTCTTTTTCTTTAGTCTCCTCATTCACCATCCAAGATGCTAGAGCCATTAACTGCATATCCCCCATTGTAGGATTGGGGTCCCAAATATCCAGATTTTTCAGCAAAAAGTTATGCACATAAAACTCTGACATCTTTTCCTAATCAGCCATGTTCGCTTGCTTGTAGCAATTCATGAATTGCCTACAATCTTGGAAAGGTAGTGATCCATGGGAGGATATAGTTTTGATTTGAAATAGAAGCCATTGCTCTTTGAGGTACACAACATATGAGTTAGAAGGGAATCTGTGCTGAAGGGCTTCTATGCATAAGTCTGCCATGGTGGCTACTTGCTCCTCTTTTTGTTGCAATTTCTCCTTCAGTGCTAAATTCTCTACCTATGCCTTCTACAGCTGCTCCTTCAGAACTGTTTCTTCAATCTTTTCCTCCTCCCTTAGTAAGTCCTCAATGATAATCGGGATCGTGGGAGGAGTTTCTGGCTCTCTCTGACTTATCCTTTGACTCTTTTCAGCTTTGAAATACATGGAGGTCTGACTTTTTCTCTTTGTGCTTAGAGGAGCTAAGGTGAAAACTACCTCCTTGTATTGAGGGGATGTGGTGTTGTGTTGTGAGTCTGCTTCTTTCCCACTTTCTGCTATCTCTATGACTTCTATGGCCGTATCTTCTGTTTTTCCTTGGCCCTTTGGCTCTTCCTCTTCTTCTTCTTGTTCTTATTGTTTCTACTGGTTCTCCTCTTCTTCTTTAAGCACTGCATTCTTCTGTAGGTCTCTCTCCTTTAAAAATTTTCAATTTACTGGTTTGGATGAGATGACATCTCCTTTTATTAGATTCCGCAACTAATATTTGAGTGCTTATGTAACTCGGCTCAGCTCCAGTTCTGTTGTAGACAGTTGTTTCCTCCTCCCTGTTAATTCGTGATGGACTATGCGTTTCCTCCCCTTGTTCTCCTCTATTCTACTTGATTTAAATTCTGTTCTTTTGCATGCCCATGTGGCGTGTACTTCTAGTTTTTTCAGTCATACCTCACGGTGGTGGTCGAGTTAACAGGCCACCTTTCTGCCCCTTAAACTCTATGTCTAAAAATTAATTATTTCTAGCTATTATGGATGCGTAGCAAGGGGTGAGAAGCTATAATTGAGTTTACATGTTGTTTCCAAGGTGTTTGCAGGATCTGTATTGAGGAGACAAGCCTTTTGGATGCTGCCTTCTTCACTATTTTCCTGTTCTATGATTGAGCAACTTTCCGAATTTGAAGATCTCTGAGTGAATTGCGGTTTTTTTGTTTCTCCCTGTTGTAGATGCTGCGTGGGGGTTGCTCCAGATGTCATGTGTGGCACTTCTTGTCTTTCTTGGGGTCTACTTCATGTGCTCCTCCCTTGTGTTCTTGCTGTTCAAGAACAGATGTCTGTGCTGTAGGAATTCCCAGATGTTTGTAGCAGTCTATGTTTTGTTGTCCTTGCTACATTGTGCTCAGGAATGGAGGAGTGTGGTGCATGGAGGTGATGGAGGAAGTTATAAAAATGAATGGAGTGAATGATGGGATGGATGTTAAAATAGAAGATAAAAGAAGATGAATGTTTCCCTGTGTTTCCAGAAACCATTAATGACATGCAAAATAAAAAACACAGAAAACACAGAGATGCAGATGTAACTTAATTGTTTTTGTTTTTGTTTTTTTCCTTTTTTTTGAAATAAAATGGGCTACCTCCATGGAGGTTTTCAACCCACAAACTTTCCTTGGGCGCCTCAGAGAAGTTTTCACCCATGGATCTTTATTCTTTTTTCTCTTTTTTTTTTTGAGCAAGTGAGCTGCCTCCATCGAGGTTTTCAACCGATAGCTTTCCTTGGGTGCCTGAGAGAGGTTTTCACCTGTTGGCATGGGATAAATTTTAAATTTACACTTGGTCCTCCATATTTTTTAATTCATTAGCGAAAATGGGAAAAATTTGAAATGGCTTCACTAACTAGTGCCCCCACCACCTGGACCTGCTACTTATGTTGTATACTGCCTCAGTATCTTGAATCTTATTGACACTCACAACAATGAAGCCCTTAGCCACTTGTTAACAAAGCTAGATACACAAACCGATGCCACTTCTAAGGGTTTTGAATGTGCTCCTTTGGGAAAAAAAATTGTAGTTCCTGTTTCAAGTCCACCTGTAGTAGAAGTGGATATAGTAGGTTTTAACCCTGTACATAAATTATCTTCAAACAAATCTTAAAAACAGAAAATAAACAATAGCGAGAGCATAAAACAAAAAATAGATATACACAAAGATTTTCCCCTGGATCCCAAATCGGGACAACCAGCTTGATTTTTCATTATATTCCTTTTAGTGTTACAACACATATATATACATGCTGAAGCATACATAAACCCTAATCCATTAACCTTGGATTAGAACATAACTGTAGTTACCCTGACCGGATCTATAAAATACCAGGGGCCGAAAACCATCATGCCCCAAAACCATGTGCAAACCCATGCACAAAACCATGGGCAGGTCCGCCCACCGAAAAATAAGGACCGAATTTTTTTTCCCAGGGTGCTGCCCCAGACCTCGAATAGGGGGGGCTGCTGCCCCTCCAGTGACCCCCCTATTGCGCCTGACGCAACGTACAAGGGGGGCTATCGCCCCCCCTCTGGCCCCCCTGCACATGACTAGTCTTGGAAAGAATATAACACATACCCACACATTCTCCCACTTGTTGTTTTATTTCCACAGGGGGGCGCAGGAGAGCTTAGTCATTAGCCCAGCTCTGCAACACCCATTGTTTCTCTACACCAAAATAATTTCTGAGTGATCATAGACTTCGTCAATGCATCTACAACATTCTTCAAAGTGTTCACCTTTACCAACAACACCCTTTTAGCCTCAAGCATATATCTCACAAAGTGATATTGAAGATCAATGTGCTTTATCTTTGAATGATAAGCAGGGTTCTTAGCCAAGAAAATTACACTTTGGCTATCATAGTCTATCCTTATAGCTTGCTGCACCAACCCCATACTTGAACACAATCTCTCCAACCAAACTGCTTCCTTGCTTACATGAGTGGCTGCCATGTATTCTTCCTCTGTAGTTGAAAGAGCCACTACAGACTGTCTTTTAATCATCCAACTGACTGCACCTCCAAATAGGCTAAACACATACCCACTTGTAGATCTTCTTTGGTCCATATCTCCAGCCCAGTCTGCATCAACAAAACCACGAATGTCCAACACTCTTTCCAATCCTGGTCTTCCATGGTAGCACAAGTCATAATCCCTAGTGCCATGCAAATATCTGAAAACCCGCTTCACTGCTGTCCAATGCTCCTTCCCTGGGTTTGACATAAACCTGTTCAATACTCCCACTGCATGTGCAATGTCTAGTCTAGTATAGACCATTACACACATCAGTCTACCCACTGCACTTGCATATGGAACACGGGACGTATCCTCCTCTTCTTCTTGTGTCTTAGGACACTGTTCAGCGAACAAATTTGTACGTACAGGAATCAGAACATTCACCGGTTTACTATCAAGCATATTGAACCTATGCAATATAGTCTCGACCTACTTCCTCTGGTTTAACCAGAGCTTCCTCTTTGTCTGATCTCTCTTAATTTTCATGCCCAAAATATAGTTTGTAGCACCAAGATCCTTCATGTCGAATTTGGAGAATAGTTGGGTCTTCAAATCTTGGATAATTTCTCTGTCATTTCCAATCAACAATATATCATCCACATACAAGACCGAATAAATAACATGGTCACCAATTAATTTAAAATAAACACAGTGATCCTCCTTTCTTATGGTGAAGCCAAGTCCCTGTATATCGGTATCAAATTTCTAATACCACATCCTTGGTGACTATTTAAACCCATACAAAGACTTCTTTAACCTAGATACCAGTTCTTTCTTCCCCTTCATCATAAAGCCTTCAGGTTGTTTCATATAGATCTCCTCTTCCAGATCTCCGTGACGAAATGTTGTCTTCACATCCATTTGCTCTACCTCAAAATCAAATGCTTCAGCAATAGATAGAAGTAATATAATAGAAGTAACTTTGGCAACAGGAGAAAAATATCACCAAAATCAATTCTCAGCACCTGGGAATAACCTTTTGCTACCAACCGAGCTTTGTATTTCTCCACCTTTCCTTCTACATTCATTTTCTTCTTAAACGCCCATTTTCTCAGGTTCCTTTTGCAGGACTTCATGTTTAACAACATCTTTCACCTCTCTAAACACCACATCTCGGCTGTGCACAACCTTCCTTGTTTCAGGGTTCCAAAGCTTGTAACCCTTTAAACCTTCCTTATACCCAATAAAGATGCACCTTTCATATTTATTATCCAACTTGGTCCTTTTCTCCTTTGGAACATGTACATATGCATCACATCCAAATACCCTCAAATGTGAAAGAGAGGGTTTCTTACCAGTTCATACCTCCTGTGGAGTCTTATCCTCCAACGCTGATGAAGGTGATCTATTAACCAAGTAACATGCAGTCTCCACTACCTCTGCCCAGAATTCTTGTCCTAACCCGATACCACTGAGCATGCTTCTTGCCTTTTCCATCAGCGTTATGTTCATTATTTCTGCAACTCCATTTTACTAAGGTGTGTATGGAGTAGTCTTTGGCCGTGCTATACCATACTTCTTACAAAACTCTTCAAATTCCTTCTTGCAGAACTCCCCACCATTATTTGTCCTCAACACCTTTATCTTCTTCTCTGTCTGGTTTTCCACCAAAGCCTTAAATTCTTTAAATCTGTCAAAGACTTCATATTTATTCCTCAAGAAATATATCCATGTATTCCTTGATAAGTCATCTATGAATGAGACATAGTACACAGACTTACCCATTGATGGAACCGACACAGGTCCAAACACATCACTGTGCACAAGCTCTAATATCTTGTTTTCCCTCTTAGCACCAGAAGGAAAACTCACCTGATTCTACTTCCCATATACAAAATGTTCACAGAAATTGAAATCCAGAGATCTATTAGACATACCTTCTACCATACCATTTCCATGCAGTATCCGAAGGCCCTTCTCTCCAATATGTCAAAGCCTTTGATGCCATAGCATGGTCTTTTCTCCAGAGACCGCTAGGCTTTCCGCTCCACTTTCGGGAACCACAGAACTATTGCACCCATATATAACAGTGATGCCTTGAAGCTTTTATAGAGTTCCAACCCTAACTCCCCGAATTAATACCAATGCTCCCTGAACCTTCTTACAATTATCTTTCTCGAACACTGTTTTTACACCTGCATCATCCATCTTGCTTACATAAATCAGATTTCTGGCCAATGCAGGAATGTGCAAAACACCAGGAAGTGTTCTAATCCTTCCACCTTGCAGCTTCAGCTTAAATTTTTCACGTCCGACGATTCTAGCCTTCCTATCATCCCCTTAGAAGACATCACCGCTATCATATTTCTCATACTCGTAGAACCACTCCCTATGGGGAGTGAAGCGAAAGGATGCACCCGAGTCAATCAACCATGACTCATGATCTACATGTGTATTTGAAGAAGAAGCCAGATACACATCCCCCCTTCATCTAAGGTGGTTTTTGCCTCTGCAGAAGGAGCATCATCAGATCCCTTTGCTTTCTTAGGAGCTTTAGATCTACAGTCCTTTTTGTAGTGCCCTTCTTTTCCGCATTTCCAGCACACCTTTACAAACTTTCTAGGAGATTTAGATCTCCCACTCGAAACCTTATTCTTGTTTCTGTTCTGGGACCCTCCTCATACAAATAAGGAATCTCCATTCTGACCCTCCATATTTCTCCCTCTCATTTCCTCTGACAAAAAGGCTGAGACAATGTCATCGAAATTCAAGGTAGTTATATTGCTACTTATTGCAATAACCAGACTGTCCCATGAGTCTGGTAGAGAACACAACAAACTGATGCACTTATCTTCATCTGAGATTTTAATACCAACAGATGATAGCTTGCTTACCACAGTATTGAAGGCGTTCAGATGCTCTGTCACTGAGTCTCCATCCTTCATCCTCAAGTTATACAGTTTTTTCCGCAGGAACAATTTATTCACCAGAGACTTAGAATGGTACAAAGTCCCTAGCTTGTACCACAAGGTATTCACCGTAGCTTCTCAAGATACATTCAATAATACTGAATCTGAGACAAACAACCGTATCGTGCTTTTTTTCTTCTGATCCAGCTTCTTCCAGTCTTCATGTGACATTGTCGTTGGTTTAGTACCGAGATCTACCGTGATCCACTGATATTTATCCACTAGCAGATCCTCCATCTTGAGCTTCCACAACTCAAAACTCTTACCATTAAATTTCTCGATCTCTATCTTCCCGCCACTCGCCATCTTATTTCACTGCAAGAATAGATCCCGCAGGTCTCCCACTAAACAGGGTCTACCTTAGATCTGAGAAAAAAACCCCTCAGCAGCAAAGGCGTCCCCTTGAAGCCAAAAAAGCTCTGATACCAAATGTAGGTTTTAACCCTGTACAGAAATTATCTACAAACGAATCTTAAGAACAATAAATAAACAATAGCGAGAGCATAAAACATAAAACAGATATACACAAATATTTTCCCCTGGATCCCAAATCGGGACGACAAACTTGATTTTTCATTATATTCCTTTTAGTGTTACAACACATATAGATACATGCCGAAGCATACATAAACCCCAATCCATTAACCTTGGATTAGAACATAACCATAGTTCGCTTGACCGGATCTACAAACCCATGCACAAAACCATGGGCGGGTCCGCCCACCGAAAAATAAGGACCAAATTTTTTTTCCAGAGGCATTGCCTCGGACCCTGAACAGGGGGGGGGCTACCGCCCCCCCCTGTGACCCCCCTGTGACCCCCCTGTTGCGCCCAACACAATGTACATGGGGAGCTATGGCCCCCCCTGTGGCCCCCTCGCGCGTGACTAGTCGTGGAAAGAATATAACACATACCCAATAGCTACAAGGCAGTTTCCCGTAACCATTCATCTCTCTGCAAAGATAGAGCTGGTAGATTACTTGGGGAAGGATTACAAAAAGGTCTTAGCTATTCATAAGAAGTTATCAGCTGGGGGTATATTGATATTTGGCACATGAAAAAGGGAGGTGGAATTTCTATGTATATAGTTGAGGAAAGCCTTTGTGGAAAGAAGCGAAAGCAATGTTAAAATAGAAGATATTTCTAAAAAATCAAAGCCCACTGTAGACACAAATGATGCTGCAACTGAACCCAATCTTGAGGTCATTGCTCAAGTTGTGGATGACACAGATGATAGTGGGAAACACAAAGATGGAACTGATAGGTTTAACTCATTTGACGATGTGGGGTTTTAAGTTCAATCTGAGGCAAACTCATTTTCCTCTGATGTTGAATTTGATTCAGATTCAGATAATGAAGAAGAAGAGTGTCTTGACAGTGTTTCTGATAATACTTTGCAGCATAATAACTTGCTTAAAGAACCAAGGTACCTGGAATCTCTTAAGGCTTCTTTTGAAGCATTGAATAGTGGTAACGAGAGTGGAAAACTGAACATAAATTCAGGAAAATGAATGGATACAATTTTGATGAATTGAGATGTACCAGACACTACTCTTGTTTGATTGTCAGAAATGAGAATATTTGTGGTAATATTAGGTAAAGTTAAATATACAAATTCTTACTCAAGGGTTACGAAGCCTTTAGGGAAGATTTCACAATTGTCTTATGGGGGTCGAGATTTTGATGAGTAGTAATCCAGTTTAAGTAATGATTCCTTAAAGGATAATGAAATATCCCTAATAAAGCAAATGCCAAGAGAAAAATTAGATAATGCAATTGCTCCATCTTTACTGGCAACTGGAGCTACAAAACCTGTGGCTGATGCAACAAGTGCTGATACATGCACAAGGAGGCCAATATCTCAGGGTGATTCAAGTCATTTGACCAAATATTCTAGTGCAGGTCAGCCTCTTTATTCAGAGACAGTGGGTCCTATGTTCGATGGTATATTAGACACTCCAGGACCAATGGAAGAAGTTGTGGTTGATAGTGTTGAAGCAATAAGTGAGGGAGTAGATATGAAATTGGGAAATATGTTTGATTTTTCAGAAACACCAATGTATCTCCCATCCAATCAGCCTAATATGGAACCAGACCCATGTTTCAGAGATATGACATTGCAAAACATTGTATCAGCAAAAAATAATGAAATAGTAAGCCTCAATAAAGATTCTATTGAGCATATATATAGAGGCAGAAAATATTGTCAAATGATTGAGCTAGTGTTTTCATCTCATAAATATGAAAACAAGTCTTTTCCTCACACTATTTAAAAAATTACAGGTGCGTCTAAAGGCAATATAAACAATGAAATGATTGAATGTTTTGTCAATTCAGAATCTATTATTACAAATGAGCAGATATCTCCTGAAGTGGAGCAAGATAATCCCAAGATGAACCTGATGCAAGTAAGGCTATGCGTATTGGTGTTCTGACAGAGGATGGTCTGGTAGAAGGATATTTAAGAGCTGAGAACTAAAACACTATGGTAGTGGAGCTTCTGAGGCGCCTTCTAGGTGTATCTGATGCTAATTATAGGTATTTAATGGATGGTTGTAAAAGGTCCAAAAACGTGCTGATATTATGCTAAACCTCACGCATGTTCTGCTTATGGGTGATGATAGTTGATTACAATCAATGGTTCCAATCTAATTTTGGACCCCCTCGGTGTGTCAAAGTTTAATGGAGGAGGGGGGGTCCGAAATGGGTTGTTTTCATTACCCAGCCAAGGTCCACGTGGCAAGCAGAGGATATGTTCACACTCCCCCATCACAATAAAACTTACCATCTGCTGGGCCCTCTGAAATCCGGTTTCTGGTTTTTGTAAAACAAACAAAACATTTGAATTGACCTCCACTTTAATGTATTCATATCAGAGGGTGGCATGATGGAGGAGTGGCACGTTGATCTCAGGAATGGGTTCTACAGTGCATCGTGTGTATTTTTCGTTCAAAGTTTGAACTTTTCTTCTAATACATGTAGTTGGGTTGGCTGCCACATTTGTATGCATTGGTGTCATAGGGATTGTGGTATTCGGTGAAAGCTCAATTGAAAAGGATTTAGAGTCAACCAATACCTCTAGCAAACCAGTAGATGACTTCTCAAATATTTTTGATGGCACAAATAAGGCTGTTAATGGAGCTATTAAGAAGAAACTGCAAAATGCAAAACAACAAAGGAAGTTATTAAAGTCTCTTACGACACAACTGAAGGATATGGCTGAAAGATTACCTGGAGGAGCATATGTTCATAATAGATCAAGTTCATTTCCTACACATACTCATATGGATTATTTTTCTGCATTGAAACTGTGATGGCATAGTGCAAAGGAGGAGAAAATTCATGCTTACAATTAAAGCACAGCAAGTCAATGAGAAATAAGCAATCAACCATGGTGAATGAACTTAGATTGTACATTGATAATTTTATGAGTGAGATGACGAAATGGGAGAATGAATTGAAGAAAATTTCTCACAAGAACTGTTCCATTATATAAGTATGGTATTAAATGTCCTGTATTGGAATCTCAGAAAAATTAAAACGCGCAACAAGCTACAGGGTGTTTTTGCCAATTGTCCACAGTTAGAGACATTAACTTCAAAAATGTACAACAAGCAAACGGGGATGAAATTTGAAAATATGAGAGAGGTTTTTGACCAGTGCGGGGAAATGAACAAAAAAATCTCTCCAATTTTACGTAGGTGTCAGGAGCAGGGAGAATTGAAGACATGTATGAGGACCATTTTTTCAAGATTTCGATTTCCCTATTTAAGGCATGATTTTGCGGCGATTGTTGTGGAGAGCTGGAGATGAAATTTGAAAATAAGAGAGAGGTTTTTGACCAGAATGGGGCAAAGAAAAATAACCTCTCTCTGATTTTGCACAAGTTTCACCATTGGGGAGAAAAAAATGTTTGAGTGTACCCCTATTCTTAGCAGATTCGGCCCAGATTTCAGTTCAAATTTTTAGGATTTTACTTACTCTTTTCGGCCATGGTGATTGATTTTGATCTCCTGAGCCTAAGCATTGTATTTGATATATATATCCATGTTTGTAACAGATAAAATGCAGTAGTATTAGATAAGCAGCAATGCCAATGCCGCATTAGAATTTATGATCCATCAAAGGTGGTCCGAATGAAAGAACTAGATGTTAGAATCATTTATCGTTGCCTCTTCATGACCACCTTATCCACCTTTAGCCTACCTTTTTGATTTACGAAGAGTTGCCTGATTTAATCCCAGAGGCGGTGTTTTTGTCAGAGATTTTTGTTTGGACCTTGCATGGCCACACTTGTCCATTTTCTGCTTAAATTGTAATCAATGAAAGGTTGCCGAGTAAGATAGGGAAAATGACTTAGTATTTAGTTAAATATTGCATGCCTCAACAGTATCAAGGGTTGGAAGATTGGACCCTGCTGAAACTTGCATTGTAAGAACTATTGGAACGTTGTAATTTTTGGAAGCTGGAGCATCAACAACAAGAAACCATTTGCATGATTCTTGAGCTGTGTCTATTTGGTGATGTGATTCCCTTTTCTATGTTGAATGTTTCCACATTTTTCCTCACTGCATTTCATTTTAAGTTGATTGTAAAACATAAAATTTAGGTTAATATTTTCTATTGGAGCACCTTAACTCTGTCTGTGATTACAATCTGAATGTTTTCTTCATGCAGTCTGGTTAAGAAATTCTTAATTTATTTTTAACCACTACTTCACATTCACTGCTTCTTTCACCTCACAATCCCTACTGCTTTAAGATCCATGAAACAAAGTTAGCTTTCCCTGTGATGCTTTTCAACTTTCGATGCAACAGAACCAATCCCTATTTGAATCCATAGCCTAATGGATTAGCCTCTGCAGACCTGCTCATCCAACCAACAAACTCAATCAACACAAACAGTTTTCACCATCACTGTAACTTGCCTAATATCAACATTTATACGCATCAAGTTCAAGCATAAAAACAGAGAGATCCCTCTCCAATTCTAGGAAGGCTATGTAGGAATTTACAGGGTAAGTTCCTTAGATAAAAAACAAAAGGTCACTGCTCACAAACAGATCACAAATCAATACACTAGTATATCACGTGGTTAAAACCCTCAAAGAGGGGAACAATCCACGACCTAAGCCAATGCAGCCACTTCAGGAAATTTATTAATATAAAAAGAAAGTTTACATATGTTTTTCTCATAAAGGATTTCCAGAAAAATGACCCTCCATGCTCTTTAAATAGAGATCATGGACCAATTAGGTGTCAAGCCATGGATCAAATGTCGTTAATACCAAGGAGAGAGTGAACCGTCGGATCACTACAAATCATGACTGTCGGATTATAAGTTACAAATGTACATAGTAAAGAAACACACTTTACCTAACTCTACACTAGACCAAGTTATACTTAACTAATTCCTATCTGTTAGAATATCCTAACATCCCCCCTTAAGAACAACTTGGGATAGGATTGAAGGATTTACAAAGGTGACACAAAATGAGCCTATTTCCTAGGTGTCGAAATATCCTAACATCCCCCCTTAAGAACAACTTGGGATAGGATTGAAGGATTTACAAAGGTGACACAATAGGAGAAGGAAGGAGGCATTAGAGCCTATCCCCCCTTAATGATAACTTTCCTGAACTCCAAGCATGGATCGAAGTTTGTTAAACTTCACTTCTGTGAGAGCCTTCGTAAAGATATCAGCTACTTGATCATTGGTTGGACAATACTGCACTTCAAGAACACGATCATGAATGAGCTTTCTGATGAAGTGTATGTGGAGCTGTTGGACAGATAAGTCATTCTTGCGGACAAGACAAACCTCCCAAGTATCCTACGGATAGCTAGCAACAAACAAAAAATTAAATCTATCTTTCTCTAGATATATCGTGATTTATAATTAAATGCTATAAAGGCTTGATGATCTTACCTTTGATCCAACGCTTATTTTTAGTAGTAGTCCTTCGGTCGCCTGAAAGAGTTTCCTTCAAAGATCTGCAATCACAAAAAAACAAACATGAAATAGCACTTGCATAGCATATATTCATAAATCATATCTATTATTGTGATCAAGGAATCCATAAAATAAACCAATAAATTGACAGCTTATTGAGAAAAACAGACTTATTTGTATTAACTTTGAATAGTAAGAAAAACCTTACAACCGTGTCCACCTTGATGTTGTACAGGTCTTCCTGGGGTTCGAAGCAGGAATCTCCTTTACTCTGACAAGCCTTGCACTCTTCTAACTGAGATACATACAGGTATGTAATCTTTTCCACATAAAATCTCAGCTAAAAGGGTATAAGTTCCAACAACATCTCACCTCAAATAATACTAAAGCTTCCACCCTCTTTGAGGCTTCCCTATGCCTCTTTTTATAATGAAAGAGAGGAGGTTACAACTTCAAACAAGAAGGGATAGAATCCACCTTCAAAGGGATTAGCTCCTTACATCAAGGGGTTAGCTCCTTAATGGATGGGATACATGAACCTAAAAAGAGCGGAATTCCCACCGCAAGATTGTTTCTAGAAGCTTCTAAAAATGACTCAAACTGAGATTTTAGATTTTACTTGCGCCTTTTTACCTTTTATAGGGCTCCGCGCTTTTAATGAAGAAAAAGTGCGGTATGTACCGCAATTTTTCTTTACAAAAGGCGCGGTACCGCAGGTAAAGCTAAGAGAAAGTGCGGTACACGTGTTTTAAGGACTTTTATGAGCATTTCTCTTATTTTCAAGGCTTGATATTAGGAACTGATGTGTTTAGACTTGCAAGGGAGAAATGTATGAGTGATAATGAGCTCATATGGACAACAAAACGTCAAGGTGACAATTTTCAATGTAACAGATTGCCCCCTAAAGTGTGAAGTCTATAATAGATGAAGAGTGAGTCTGTAATGTATGAAGAGTGAAGTACTTTATCATTTCAAAGATCAACCTATGGACACCCCAGTCAGAATCCTGTAAAAACATTCAATGCAAAACATACATACATATATATATATATCATCACTGAGGTAGGAATTCCCATACTCAGATAAAAAAACTAACTAAACTTGTTTTGATACAGAAATGATTTTAATATTACATCAATAGTGTAGACACAGCATGGACGCAACCATCTGTAATGAATAGTCTACTACATAATGAATAATAAAACTCCTCGCAACCTGGATGGTGGAAAATAGATTCAGGGTCTTGATTTCTGCTTCCCGAACTAGTACGATTCTATCCATGCGATTAAATGTGTTGAAGTCGAACATGGTAGAAACCAATTGATTAGCAGTCAATGATGTGAACTGTTAACAAGTGTGAGAGAAACCACCAATAATGACAATGGCTCTCAAAGTACTCAGTACAATCCATGAAATGTGAATAAGTGATCTGAAGTAGAACATTTCACGGAATCGTTCAATCGAAGGTCAATGATGCAACTTGTCGTCGAAGGTGAGAAACCTGCCATTAAGGCATGCATATTTCAAGGTACTGACGGATTCTAGATTAACTTCCTAGATGATGAGCTGTCGTCGATAGAAAGTGATCCGTCGTAAGCAAGCTCACGACACAAAACCATAGATCAAGTTTTGAAGAAATCTTTTGCAAGGACTGACTCAGGGGTGGTCAACGCGAATGGAGACAAATGTTTGCAGATGAATAGTTTGTTTGACTGTTCTCTTCAACACATAACAACACTGCATATGGTTTGGTAATAGTTGCCCTAATCTAATACCCAAAAACCAGCTGAAGACCTTCAATGTGGTTTGATTAACTGATAGGCAAAGTATTTTCCCAACCCAAGTAGAAGTGTGATAGAAAGTGTCGTGTTCAAGAGTGATATACTGCTTTTTAAAATCAAAGTGTAAAAAATGAATTCGTTTTCTCTCTTTTTCCCCCACCATTTCAGGCAAGTACCTCTTTATTTTTGACAAGCTTGAGGAGGATAACATTTGCTTGTTTATAAGCTCATCCTTCGGATGAGTCCAACTTAGTTTAAAATCTAACCCTAAGAAGGAGTGGTATGTTCCTGTTTGTAATCGACAGGTCCTTTACTGTTAAGTTTTAATCAGTCCAGTATAGGAGAAACTCGGTGTTTTTCATTTTTAGAGAGTCAGAAGAAAAAATTAAAAGAGAACTCCAGGGTTTCGCTTTTTCGTAATTTTCAAGAGTCCAAAAAAGTGATAAAAGTATACTCATCTTGTTTCACCTTTTCGTAAGTTTTAACGAGTTCGAAAAAGGGATAAAAATGTACTCATATGGCTGAATTTCAATTTAATTTACGAGCAGGAAAATACGGAAAGAACTCGACATTTTCATGTGCTTTACGAGAATGAAATATGGCAAAATAATCTCGAGATTTTCATGAGTTTAACGAGTCTTGAAAATAATAACTGAAATGGACTCAAGATAGGTTTCATTTTTACACAAGCTTGAAACGTAGGAAAAATATGATTGAAAAAGGTTTGTTTCATTTTTACACAAGCTTGAAACAAAGGAAAAATCATGCTTGAAAGTGGTTTCATTTTTACACAAGCTTGAAACGTAGGAAAACTGTGCTTGAAATAAGTTTTGAATGCCCCCCAAGCATAACTGCTAGAGCACATGCCCTCCCAGCTCCATTTCATTCAACTGAGTAGACTACTAGTTTACTAATAGCTGGATGGAATGAAGGTTCATTTACGAGATCATATGAAAGACTCGACTTAAAAATATAAGAAAATGGTGCAAAAATTGAAATAAATAACCTAAATATACGACTTAACATTTACGAGATCTAGTCAAAGACTTGACTCAATTAGGAGAGGATTTGTTGCATTTTTTAATGAGCTTGACATAGGAAAAGAACTATGCTCATAGAAAATTGTTTCATTTTTTAACGAGCTTGACACAAGAAAGGGAACTATGCCCATAGCTAATTCATTTTTTAACGAGGTTGACCTAGTAACATGAACTATCCTCTAAATGAACTGATTCATTTTTTAGCGAGGTTGACACAGGAAAAGAACTGTCCTCGTGGAATCTATCAATCTACTCTCTAAAATCTACCTACATAACATACTGATTCATTTTTTAATGAGGTTGACACAGGAAAATAACTTTCCTCTTGACCTATTGATTCATTTTTTAACGAGGTTGACACAGTAAAAGAACTGTCCTCATAAACTTGTTTCATTTTTTAACGAGTTTGACATAGTAAAAGGAACCATCCTCATCAGACTGATTCATTTTTTAATGAGGTTGACACAATAAAAGGAACTATCCTCTTCTACATGTTTCATTTTTTAACGAGGTTGACACAGTAAAAGGAACTATCCTCGCCAGACTTCTTGATCATGGCTTCCAAATAGAAGAAACACATGTCAAGGGACGCATCTTGATCATGGCTTCCAAGAGGTCTTCATCAGATGGAAGAACAGTTCTATGAAAGGAACACATGTCAAGGGACTCAAAAGGGATAATAACATCGCATTCAAATAATCCCATAGAGTTTGCCATGTCAATTACCGGATCTAAGTCAAAGGAAGTCGAGCAGACAATGTGAGGCTCGCTTGCATCGGTAACTGAAAACATGGGACTAGTTGCCACATAATTAACCCGTGGCGGGGTAGATACCACTTTAGTATAAGGAAAATTTAGGGGTGTTGGATTATTGGTAGTCGAATCAAGACTAGGGAATGAAATTTGGTCAACAGTCACAATGTTTCCATTGTGACGGAAATACATCACGCGAAAGAGTGTCGATACGACAACGTTCATTGCATAGACATAGTCTCACCCAAGGAGTGAATTGAAATCCAAGGGGCCTCGAACTACCATAAGATAAATACAGACAATTTTACCTTCCAAAGTAATAGAAAACTTAGGAAGGATACCTAAAGGTTCACTAATGGTTTTGTTAAAAACTTTCAGATTCTGTGTAATAGGCACAAGCTGAGGGGAACCCAAAGCTTTCCAAGCAGTTGAGGATAAAATACTAACAAAAGCACCTTCATCTACATGTGTGTGGCATACATTCTTACGACAAGCCTACACAATTATTTGGAAAGGAATGGAAGAAGGAAGACGAGGTTCTGTCAGTCTATTCCAATCAAAGGAAAAGACCTCGGTACTTGGAGGGGGTTCTATAGAAACAGGTGAAATGCCCCCTGGCATAGAAGAATCTGATGTAACAAGAAGAACCGGAGCGGTATGAAGTTCACTCTCTTCAGGGAGAGTGGGATCGACCGAATTTGAAATCGAATCGACCACTTGATCAACTAATAGATCATCAACCTGAGTGATATCAGTTTCACTCTCCAATGGAAGAGTGGGATTGACTGTACTTGGAATTAGACCAATCACTCCGTCAATTGATGGTAGGTTGGGAGAAAGTTTATGATAACCAGTTGGAAGTTCTTGCTATGGAACAGTAAGGTTTTCCAACAATTTTGAGGCTTCATTCCTGTGAGGGCAAATGTGAGTTTGATGACTCCCTTTGCATAACTTACAAGGAAACCTAACTTTACCCTTTTTCCTAGGAACCTGACTATCACTGGTTGATGGATCAACGGAAAGTTGATGAGATTTTTCTGACCATACTTCCAAGACCTTAGGAATACCGGCACAATTAATAAGGAGGTGGTCACCCTTACAAAGCTTGCAAGGTAATTTGGGTTTACGATGCATGTTGGAGGTTTCCTCAACATTACTAACACTTGCAGCCATGGTTGGTTGGTTGACTTCTTTCTTATTTTGCTTCTTCTTCTTTTTCCCTTTCTTCTTCTTCTTAACCACTTGGTTAATAGCGTGAAGGCTTTTACCAAGCGAAGAGGAAGAAAGGGAGGAAGAAATATTGGGCGAAGAAGGTAAAGGGTCAACATAAGGTTGGTGATGTTGAGATGGTGAACTCTGTTGAGGTGAAGCATCCGGTTGAGGTGGAACAATTTGAGTATATGGGGCCAACGAAGTTGAAAATAACCATATCGGTAAACCTATTGTAAATCCATATAAGGAGGAACAACATTTCCAAAGCAAGGAAAAGTAATAGGATTCACGTTAAGAGGGATTCCTTGGTTGGTAAATTCCGGAATAGTTGCCATTATATTCAACTTCAGTGAATTTTATTAACAACTTTAGAACTAAAATTAACAATTCACAATTCACACCTAAAAATTAAAATTCACAAATCACACCTATGGTCTCTAAAAGTAAAAACAAACAAATGAACACGCGCTATCAAATCTAGGAGTCAAACCACACAGAAACAGTAGATTCTCGCACTAAAAACACTAGTTGGTGATGAAATCCAACATCGTGGAATTTTAATGCAGAAATGGCGGTTGGAATAGTTACCTCGACAACCTGCTTAATGAAATAGACTGGTGCAAGTTTCTCCGCTATGCCATCTCGAATGAAGATAACCCTCTGGAGAGTCCAAGTGAGTCTAGTTGACATCTGTTCCAGGTATAGTGGGATCTTCCCTCCACCATCACCTTGGGAAAGAATCCTATAGATTATGGTCACTAAGGTTACCAACAGAAACAAATATACCTGGGGGAACAGTCTATGATCCGACACACACACAAGGGCAGAGTAACAAAGCTCAATCCCCTTGAAGGCTCCTTGACATAATCCAAGGTTTACCGACAAGTGACCCCAGGCTCCTCGACAATGGTCAATCCAAGGTTTACCGTTGTTAATACGTGTATATATTCTATCATTCCCAATGAGGAAGGATTGATTACTTCACTGGTTCGGATATGATCTCGTGCTTGACTCCTTTAGGAGGAGCTTCCCAGAGCATATATGCTATTATTGGAATTTTCCTATCGTAAGATCGACTAATTGTTTGTTTTATTGTCTTGGAGAGTTAACTAAAACCTATTCCAAGACACTAGCCTAAGCTATGTTCGTGGAAAGAGACCTAAAAATGTAAAAATTACTAGATGAATTTTAACAAGCGTTGTGTTATTTAGGCTGTTATTACTCAAAGGGTAAATGGATATGAAACCAATGGTGTTATGAATCTACCCAAAACTGAATGCAATCGAATATGATAATGTAATATTTTCAATTCGATGAATCCTAATTAAAGGAAGGAGAGAGTTTCCATTCACTTCCAACAATACAAAAATTGATCAATAAGAAAAAATATAACAAATTCTCTAATGCAATAATTTCATCAAGAAAAACTAATGCTAATCAATTCCATATTTTTTTATTTTTATGTTTTTAGAAAAAGCATAAAAACATCTAAATTCAAATTAAAGAAACTGATCTAAATATACAATTGATTTTTCAGAATGTAAACTATGCAGTTGTAATCTATGCACAATTCACTTGAAAAGTATGCAAATGTAATCTACGCACATTTTTCATTCATATTCTGAAAATGAGAATTCTAATTATGCAAATGTGATCTATGCAAGATAATTCTCAAACACAAGATGATTCTAATGTAATCTAAGAACCAATCAAGTGTAAGTAAAGAAAATTGGGTGAGAGTTCCAAAGATAAAAAAATAAAAACACTCAAAGGCGATTAACACTCAGACACAATTGTTAAGAGACTGAGACAAACCTCGAAGTAATGACTAAACGAAATCAAATTAAGAATTTCTCCAAAAAAGAAACTCAAAACACCCAATTAACTTAACAGAGACTAATGAGATTGTAAGAGTGCTGAAAAGAAATTCACACATGGCTTTTTGATAGAAAATACAAGTCTGGGTATACACTGAGAATCTAACAAACTGATCCAGGAAAGAGAATTTTAAGGTTTTCTAAAAATTTTCCCAGGGTCCGCAACTTTTAGTGTAAACAGGTGCGGTCCCACACTGTTTATACAAGACAAGAGTGGAGATGCCCGCACTGTTCATGAATGCAAAGTGCGGAGATCAGAAAACTTGAAGAAAAACAAAAAAAATTTCAACACTTTTCAAATTAAAGAAAAATTAAACTACCCAAGCCAGTATACATCAATCAAAAACCAAAAAACAAAAAATTTCTCAAGTCAAAACAAAAGGAAAACCAAAAATCAAAATCCTTCCCTAGTGGAGTCACCAATTTGTTGGACGGATAAGTCGTTCTTGCGGACAAGACAAACCTCCCAAGTGTCCTATGGACAGCTAGCAACAAACATACAATTAAACCTATCTTTCTCTAGATATATCGCGATTTATAATTAAATGCTATAAAGGCTTGATGATCTTACCTTTGATCCAACGCTTGTTTGTAGGAGTAGTACTTCAGTAGCCCGAAAGAGTTGCCTTTGAAGATCTGCAATCACAAACAAACAAACATCAAATAGCACCTGCATAGCATATATTCATAAATCATATCTATTATGGTGATCAAGGAATCCGTAAAATAAACCAATCAATTGACAACTTATTGAGAAAAATAGACTTATTTGTATTAAATTTGAATAGTAAGAAAAACCTTACAACCATGTCTGCCTTGATGTTATACAGGTCTTCCTGGGGTCCGAAGCAGGAATCTACTTTACTCTGACAAGCCTTGCACTCTTCTAACTGAGATACATACAGGTATGTAATCTTTCCCACATAAAATCTTAGCTAAAAGGGTCTAAGTTCCAACATCATCTCACCTCAAATAATACTAAAGCTTCCACCCCCTTTGAGGCTGCCCTATGCCTCTTTTTATAATGAAAGAGAGGAGGTTACAGCTCCAAACAAGAAGGGATAGAATCCACCTTCAAAGGGATTAGCTCCTTACATCAAGGGGTTAGCTCCTTAATGGATGGGATACATGAACCTGAAAAGAGCGGACTTCTCACCACAAGATTGTTTCTAGAAGCTTCTAAAAATGACTCAAACTGAGATTTTAGATTTTACTTGCGCCGTTTTACCTTTTACAGGGCTCTGCACTTTTAATGAAGAAAAAGTGCGGTGCGTACCACAGTTTTCTTTTACAAAAGGTGCGGTACTGTAGGTAAAGCTAAGAGAAAGTGCGGTACAAGTGTTTTAAGGACTTTTATGAGCTTTTCTCTTATTTTCAAGGCTTGATATTAGGAACTGATGTGTTTAGACTTGCAAGGGAGAAATGTATGAGTGATAACGAGCTCATATGGACAAAAAAATGTCAAGGTGACAATTTTCAGTGTAACGGATTACCCCCTAAAGTGTGAAGTCTGTAATAGATGAAGAGTGAGTCTGTAATGTATGAAGAGTGAAGTACTTTATCATTTTGAAGATCAGCTTGTGGACACCCTAGTCGGAATCTTGTAAAAATATTCAATGCAAAACATATATATATATATATCATCACTGAGGTAGGCATTCCCATACTCAGATAAAAAAACTAACTAAACTTGTTTTGATACAGAAATGATTTTAATATTACATCAATAGTGTAGAAATAGCATGGACGCAACCATCTGTAATGAATAGTCTGCTACATAATGAATAATAAAACTCCTCGTAGCCTGGATGGTGGAAACTAGATCCAGGGTCTTGATTTCTTCTTCCCGAACTAGTACGATTCTATCCATGCGATTAAATGTGTTGAAGTCGAACATGGTAGAAACCACTTGATTACCAGTCAATGATGTGAAATGTTAACAAGTGTGAGAGAAACCACCAAAAATGACAATGGATCTCAAAGTACTCAGTACAATCCATGAAATGTGAATAAGTGATATAAAGTCGAACATGTCACGGAATCGTTCAATCGAAGGTCAATGATGCAACCTGTCGTCGAAGGTGAGAAACCTTCCATTAAGGCATGAAAATTTCAAGGTACTGACGGATTCTAGATTAAATTCCTAGATGATGAGCTGTCATCGATAGAAAGTGATCCGTCATAAGCAAGCTCACGACACGAAACTAAAGATCAAGTTTTGAAGAAATCTTTTGCAAGGACTAACTCAGGGATGGTCAACGCGAATGGAGACAAATGCTTGTAGATGAATGGTTTGTTTGACTGTCCTTTTGAACACATAACGACACTGCAGATGGTTTGGTAACAGTTGCCCTAAACTAATACCCAGAGACTAGTTGAAGACCTTCAATGTGGTTTGATTAACTGATAGGCAAAGGATTTTCCCAACCCAAGTAGAAGTGTGACAAAAAGTGTTGTGTTCAAGAGTGATATACTGCTTTTATAAATCAAAGTGTAACAAATGAATTCGCTTTCTCTCTTTTTCCCCCACCATTTCTGGCAAGTACCTATTTATTTTTGACAAGCTTGAGGAGAATAACATTTGCTTATTTATAAGCTCATCCTTCGGATGAGTCCAACTTAGTTTAAAATCGAACCCTAAGAAGGAGTGGTCCGTTCCTGTTTGTAATCGACAGGTCCTTTACTGTTAAGTTTTAACGAGTCCAGTATAGTAGAAACTCGGCGTTTTTCATTTTTAGAGAGTTAGAAGAAAAAACTTAAGAAAACTCCATGGGTGTACTTTTTCATAATTTTTGTCTCTCAGGCCCAAAAAGGGATAAAATAATGCGGGAGAGAACTCTACTGACCATGATTAGTCAACGTATACCTTTTTCGTAAATAGTCCATTTTAGTCTGGAAAAGGTGTAAACTTATACTGAAGGGATGACTGTTCACATAACATATATTCATAAATCATATCTATTATGGTGATCAAGGAATCCATAAAATAAACCAATCAATTGACAACTTATTGAGAAAAACAGACTTATTTGTATTAACTTTGAATAGTAAGAAAAACCTTACAACCGTGTCTGCCTTGATGTTGTACAGGTCTTCCTGGGGTCCAAAGCAGGAATCTCCTTTACTCTGACAAGCCTTGCACTCTTCTAACCGAGATACATACAGGTATGTAATATTTCCCACATAAAATCTCAATTAAAAGGGTCTAAGTTCTAACAGCATCTCACCTGAAATAATACTAAAGCTTCCACCCCCTTTGAGGCTGCCCTATGCCTCTTTTTATAATGAAAGAGAGGAGGTTACAACTCCAAACAAGAAGGGATAGAATCCACCTTCAAAGGGATTAGCTCCTTACATCAAGGGGTTAGCTCCTTAATGGATGGGATACATGAACCTTAAAAGAGCGGACTTCCCGCCGCAAGATTGTTTCTAGAAGCTTCTAAAAATGACTCAAACTGAGCTTTTAGATTTTACTTGCGCCTTTTTACCTTTTATAGGGCTCCGCACTTTTAATGAAGAAAAAGTGTGGTATGTACTGCAGTTTTCCTTTACAAAAGGTGCGGTACCGCAGGTAAAGCTAAGAGAAAGTGTGGTACAAGTGTTTTAAGGACTTTTATGAGCTTTTCTCTTATTTTCAAGGCTTGATATTAGGAACTGATGTGTTTAGACTTGCAAGGGAGAAATGTATGAGTGATAATGAGCTCATATGGAAAACAAAAAGTCAAGGTGACAATTTTCAGTAGAACAGGAGCTCAATGTGTTTCATACGCTGATGCTGAATTGGATCTTTACATAGCTGAATGAAACTCTGATTATCACACCAAAGTGTAGTTGGATGTTGTTGATGAATACCAAATTCAGACAAGGTCTGATGGAGCCACATGGCTTCCTTTTTGGCTTCAACGACACCATGATACTTTGCTTCTGCCGAAGAAAGAGATATGGTACTTTGTTTCTTACAAGACCAAGTAATAGGTCCTAAACCAAGAGTGAATACATATCATGCAATAAAATTTCGATCATCAGGGTCACTAGCCAAATTAGAATTAGTCAAATAAATCAACAATGGAGATGCTCCTGCACTGTAATGAATCCTGAACTGAATTGTACCTAAAATATATCGAATTATTCTTTTAGCTGCTTTCTAGTGACTTTCATGAGGTTGGTGCATAAATCGAGAAACAAGACCAACGAAAAATGAAAGGTCAGGACGGGTATGGGTTAGATACAGAAGTTTACCAACAAGTTGATGGTATAAGGTAGCATTAACTTCAGGGGTAGTACAAGTGACTGAAAGCTTGAATCTAGACTGAAAGGGAGAAGGGGATGGCTTACAATCTTCCATGTGAAAGTAGTGTAGAAGCTCACATGCATACTTGGACTGAGAAATGGTAATACCTTCTTTGGATTGCAGGACTTGAAGACCAAGGAAATAATGCAAGTGTCCTAAGTCTGTCATTTCAAACTTATTTTTGAGGCTAGACTTCACATGGTTTGTATGGTTGGGATCACTACCAGTAAGGATAAGATCATCAACATAAAGAACAAGGATGGTGAAGGACTTACCCACTTTCTTGGTGTAGACAGTGTTGTCAGAATGACACCTAAAAAAGCAACTATCTAATAGAAATCTATCCATTTTGGCATACCAAGCCCGAGGAGCTTTTTTGAGACCATAGAGAGACTTACTAAGGTGACAAACAAGGCTAGAGTCGTTTTGGATAAAGCCAGGGGGTTGTTCCATGTATATTTCTTCATGCAAATCTCCATGTAAGAAGGCAGATTTAACATCCATCTGATGGACTTCCCATTTAAAGGAGGCAGCAAGGGAAAGAACAAGGTAGACATAATTCATTTTGGTAATAGGGGAGAAGGTTTCAGTATAGTCAATGCCTTCAACTTATGAAAATCCTTTAGCAACAAGACGAGATTTATGTCTATCCACTTTTCCATTTGGTCCAAACTTTGATTTGTAAACCCATCTACATCTAACCAGTTTTCTTCCTTTTGGAAGAGGAACAAGATCCCAAGTATCGTTTGCCAATAAGGAACAATATTCTTCATTCATAGCTTAATCCCAATCTAGATGACCGAAAGCTTCTTCAAAGGTGTCTGGATTAGGTTTTTCTGGAACTTGAACTAATAAGGAAGAGGCTATTTCGAATTGAGAACATGTACGTCATTGATCTGCAGGGTCACCTACAAGAGAACCTGCTGCATCTCGAGTAGTTTGGACCCATCTTAGAAGCTGTGGAGTAGAAGGAATATCTTCAAGAGGTGGAGGAGGATTTCCATCCTTGCTGTCATCATCTGAATTAGAAGGAATGCTATAAAAAAATAGAAGAGATAGAGAGAGGTGGCACATATGTCGAATCAGGCTCGCAGGCCAAAGGTGGCACACCCGCCGAACTAGGCTCGCAGGCCGATATATTTTCATCAAATTTTACATCTCTTCTGATGATTATATTTTTGGATTTTGGTTGAAAATTCTATATCCTTTGACATCTTCAGAATATCCAACAAAAATTCATTTTTCACTCTTAGGTTCTAAGGCTTTATGTTTTGCATATGGAATATGGGCCCAAGCAGCACTTCCAAAAACGCGAAAGTGACTTACATCTGGTTTGATTGAGCTCCAAGCTTCTTCTAGACTTACATTCCTTAAAACCTTATAGGAGTGTGATTTACTATGTAATTTTCACAGTTAATTGCTTTTGCCCAAAAATTGAGACTAATTCCTTTAGATTGAAGCAAGCAATTAGCCATTTCCTTTAAGGTGTGATTATTCCTTTCAGCTACACCATTTTGTTGTGGAGTATATGGAACAATGTGTTTCAATTGAATGCCATGTGCAATGCAAAAGTTGATAAATTTGTTGTTAATATATTCTCCTCTATTGTCTGATCTTAACTTAAGAATTTGATGTCCAGATTATTTCTCAACAAAGGCCTTGAAGGCCAAGAACATGTTAAAAAATTCACTCTTAATTTTTACGAAGTATACCCAAGTGCATTTGGAAAAATCATCAATGAAATTTAAAAATTAATTGCAACCAGAGAAAGAAACAATAGGAAGTGGACCACATAAATCACTGTGCACAAGCTACAAAGGGGTTGAAGCGTGCCAAGAGGAAATGTAAAACACAACTTACTATTTCCTCCTCTCTGAACAACCAGAGGAAATGTAAAACAAAACCCAGCGAAAATCTTTGAATCTTCGTCCCCAGCAACGGCGCCAATCAATGTTGTACCTCAAGAAACAATTCCTTGCTGTGTAAAGGAATTTGTGCTCAAGACATTATTAGATTATGTCACAAACAGATGTATAGCTATCTCTGTTTTATAAACTTTCAAATATTAATTATATAATCTTCAAATATCAAACCCATGAAATGTTCTACAATGCCATATTCTTCTTATGCTGAAGTGAATGAACAGAAGAAACAAGGAAGAAAATGATTTCAATTTGATATGCTGTTTGAAACATAATCTATCATTATAAAATCCTGAAGAAATAAGTAATGATAAAGTTAAAATAGAGGAGCGCCCATTAAGGTTTGTTTAACTCTTAAATACACATGTATAAAGAGACCCACAACTCAAATTACTCTATTTTATTCACAGACATGAAAACATAATGAAAACTGGGAAACTATTCAGCAGAGACAGAATGATAGAAACTTGCAAAACTCTTTCATTGATTCAGTATTCTTAAGTACAAAATTTGGCTTCAAGGTTCAAAAACTCGGAACCTTCCTCTTTCTTGAAATTTTCTTTACATACAGTATCACAAGACAGTTTCGAGTAATGAAACTGATTCTAACTGCTCTAACTAACTCTAACTGCTTAAACTATTGACTGCTATGGAGGTACATGCCTCGAAAAAGTCCTATTACATTTACATAATTTTGAGAAATAACATAATGAGAATTTGAAAACTTCTAGTCTATGAGAACAGCTGGTCCTGGAGCGGTTGCTGAATCAACGACTACTTTTGATTGAGCCGTTGGTTTTGTTGAGTCCATTGAAAATGTCTTGCACCTCTTCCATAGTTCATCTCGAGTTGTTGAGGAATTTTTGAAACTTTGATATTCTATCCTGAACGCCACAACTTGACTGTATGTAGGTTTTCCTGTGAAGAGAGTCTTCACCATCCATAGCAAATTGAAATGCCTATGCAAGAAGTTAAACACAGTTTCTCCTTTCAAGATCTGTGTCTTTTTGTGCCTATTATCTGCCTTACATTTTGCTAATGTTAACTGATCTTCATAAAACTTCCATGACATGATATTTCCTTTCTCAGTCCAGCATGAAGGTAAACCTGTTCTGGTAAATTTGTCAAATGATATGTCAAACTTCTTTACTATCTCCTTGATTCCTAGTAACCTTTTCTCTGCAAATTTCCGAAGATCATTCTTAATTATTATCTTATTAACTTCCTCAGCATAAAAATATCTATCTCGTATTCCAATTTCTTCTAGTTCTTTGTCTGATTTGGAATTGATAAAATTTATAAACTTCTTAGCCCAATTTTCTCTTTTAATGGCCGTCTGCTTTTCAGATAATATCTCATTTTCATGTTCTGAGATGAGGCCTTTCTCTTGAGCAACTATATTAAGGGAATTCCAATTTGACTTCATCTCTGTGATAATTTCACCCCAAATGATATCTTTAGCCTTTATAAGGGAGATATTACCTTTTAACTTCTCTTTGAGATCTTTAATTTCATTTTTAGCCTTTTGTAATTTCTGCTTATTCTCATTCACTTTATCTTCCCATCCTTACATGATCTTGGTAGCCGTTTCTAACTCTGATTGAGCCTGCTTACGATCTCGTTCTGCCATCTTCAATTCTGTGCTGAGTTGAACGATCTGTGCTTGAGGGTCTGCATCACCTGCAGGGAAAACAAAAGTACAAGTATGACTTTCAATATGATTTTGTAACGAAATGGCAGTCTGCTTCACTTTAGTCAATTCTTCATCCTTCTGCAACAATTACTGACACAGTTCTTCGTTCTCTTTCTCCACCTCTACTACTTCTGCAGCCATTGAATGTTCGGCAGCAGGTAACTTTAGTTTTTTTTCTCAAGGAAGATATCTCAATTTCTACACTCTTCATGAGCTTCTGCACTGCAGCCTTGTCATTCAGATCCACACCAATTTTCATAATGATCTTCTTCAATTCTTCATTTTGAATTGACAAGGCCCTCGAATTAGCCTTCTCCATATTGAACTGTTTAACAACTTTTGCAAGCATGTTCTCAACCTTAATTGCTGTGGCATTAGTTTTGGTTAAATCATTTACAATTAACTGCCTAGTCTGCATATGAAGATTCATTTTATCCCACAGTGGGATCTTTTTAACATCCATAGTTATGTTTACCTAATTAAAACTGCTCGAAGATCCAAGGGACATCCCAGTTGGATGTGTCAGAGCCATCCTAAATTGATCCTTTTCAAGGTCCATTATAGTCAATAACCTGGTTTGATCAGCAGCTATGTGATGCTTTGCCTGAGCTTCTACATTAGCTTTTATCCTCTGATTTCTTTCTTCAATCTGTGTAAATATCTGTTTGACTGAAGGTATCTTCTCTGAGTAAAGTTCATGTCCTCTAGGAGAAGAGGGGACATTTTGTTCTTCATTGATATGAAAGGTAAAACCAGGCGAGTTGGAAGAATTATCTTCAGCCAATTTGGTTCTCTTTTCTTCCTTGGGCTATTCATCATCTACTTCAACAACATCTTCCCTACCTCTTTTGTTTTCCCTTTCAGTAATAACAGGTGTTTGTATGCTTGCTTTTGATGTATTTATTTCGCCTGGGTTTGCCAGCTTCTCCTGATCAGGTCTGCTTACATGAGAAAATGTAGAATATACATTCTCAATTCTTCTCTGGGAAATTACTCCATGCGGATCATAAGACCATTTTTCTCCTAGTAGCAAATGTGTCTCTTCCAAAATTTTATAAACTTCATCAAAAGCTTGCCTCATATTGACCACGAAAGGTCCCACACTCATAGGCAATTTATACATAAAACCTTTCTTCATGGGAAGAAAGTGTACCTGATCCACATTAAGGCTCTGTCTTATGAATTCCAAGGCAAAAAGCCGCATGGGTAAAAAAGTTGGGAGCCTATAGGGCTCGATGCTAGCTCCATACAAACTTATCTCTAAATACTCTTCAAACACAAACCAATCTCCGAATTTGCAACTGGGTCCTAACTGTAGGAACTCCCGGCCTTTTGGTAAAAAACATGGAGGAGGAACTCCATTCAAAATTCTATAAGCAATAGACATATAATGACTAGCAAACTCATATAGCCCTGCTTCATTTCCTTCTTTTCTAGTCATGTCAGTCCAAAATAAAACTGATTGCTTTTGTTTGTTGACATCAACTATATTCAATCCCAAACTCATAAATTCTTCGACATTCTGATATAAAAATAAATAAACAATCAAAGACGGGAATCTAAAGAAACCTGTAAGAGGAAAGGCCATCAATTGTGAATTTACAATCTCCTGCTAGAAAGATGGAATGTCAAGAACAACCCCTGGTTTCATCATCAGCGCATACATTCCCAATACTGATTTATCAACTTTCTGGTCATTGTCTTTGCCTAAAATCTCCGCAATGCAACTCAGAATCGGCCTATACTCAGCATCGAACACTTCCAAACTAAATTCTTCTCCTTCTAGTTGAGCTTCCTTTGAATTTGACCTCAAGTATGACATACATTGACCAAATTCTTCATTTGAAAGGTCCTCAAAATAACGAGCCAATGAATCTTCAGAGAATTGCAGTGGTGACTCATTTTCGGGAAAGCACAATGCTTGGCGAATTAATTGCATTGATACGTGCAGAACGTTTTCTCCCTGCGAGTTCATTATGAAACACTTACCAGGGTACATTGAAGAGACCAGCCATGAGATGAACTCGGGGAAAAAGTGGGCTTTTGGGATACAGGCGGACAAGACACCGGAATTCTTCATGGCGGAAAATACTAAGGATTTCTCAGCATTTAGGGTCACTTGGTGATACAATAAGGGATGGTTGACATAAGACAAGGTATCCTGGACGTCTTTTTCACTGTCCATGAGGGAATTAAGGTTTGATGAACCAGCTTGAGAGACTCGTTTTGCCATGGCTGACAGACAATGGAAACAATTCGTGGGGTAGTGAACAATGAAAAGGTGGCAAGAACATGGCTCCAAAGGAAAAATAATCACAAATAAATGAGAATGGGACAAAGGAACCATTTAACAGCTGCAAAAACCCGTAATAAATGCCGAAATGACGTGGAAAAAGCCGTTGAAAGAGGATGACAGCTGTCTTCCACCTCGCTGGATGACGTTACCGTGGGGGGTCCTGGAGTATGGCGGAGAACTTCGACTTATGCCCCCCGCAAAGAATCCAGGCCGTCGATCTTCGCTTACCTCACAGTCAACAAGTCAACTGCGAGGGTGCCGGATTGAATAATACACAAGCTTTTTGCGCCCCCGTATTTGATCACCCAATTACGATCCTCAACATTTTGCCGCTTCCGCTTCAACATTTTCTTGATACTTAAACACCAAAATATAATACAAAGCCAAATAAAGTTTAATGATAAACTTAATTGATAACACACTTTTGTTAAATACTTTATTTTTTATTTTTTTTATGCTATAGTATAAAACATTATACCATAACATATACTTTTTGCGAATTTCGGATTTTTTTGTTATTTTGTGATATTCAAAATAAAAATAGAAAAGGATATGTAGATGATCCAACAACATACGGCTCCACACGGGGATAGTGTTTTTTTTGCCACGAAACACTAAGAACCTGTAGATTAGTGCCTTCACTTCAGGCATGGAGTCAAAAATTGCTTGATGGAAAATGTACAGTGATCACACCGGATATATACAATGATGGTGAAACAATCCCTTAGTGCCGGAAATAATGCTTTAGATATTGCCCATTCACAGGAATATCTAGTACTTCTCCTTCAAGATTTTCCAGCATGAAAGTGTTATTCAACCTGACTTCATTGATTTTGAACGGACCATACCACAAGGGATCAAATTTTCCGTGTTTCCCTTTGTCTTCCCTTCGGGTATCCCACCTCAATACCAGGTCTCCCTTCTGAAACATGATCTCTTTTTCTTTCCTGTCAAATATTGTCTTCATTTTCTGCTGATAAGCAAGCAAATTCTCCCGAACTTTATCTCTGTTTTCACTTAGCTCCATTACATTATTCATTCTTCTAATCATGGCATTAGGTTCTGCTTGAGAATCTTGAAGGAAAGAGATGACAGGTTTCACCAACTGGGTGGGAAACAATGCCTGAGTACCATATACTAGTTCATAAGGTGACTTACCAGTGGATCTCCTAGTAGTCATCCTTGTTGCCCATAGAGCAAAAACTAGCTTTGAGTCCCAGTTCTTCTGGTTTTCATTTATTGTCTTCTTCAAACTTTTTACCAATGTTTTGTTAGAAGATTCTACCAATCCGTTTCCCTGTGGATGATAAGCTGTAGAATGAGAAAATATTACACTATAAGTCTGACAGAAATTAATAAACCTTAGTGAGCTGAAAACTTGGGCATTATCTGTCACAATATTTACTTGGCATCCAAACCTGCTAAAGATATTTTCCTCTAGAAACTTCATAACAACTAAATCATTTGCCTTCCTAGTGGGGATTTCCTCCACCCACTTTGTAAAATAATCTGTAGCAGTAAGGATCCACTTAAATTTCCCACTGAATGGTGGATTGATTTCTCCAATGAAATCCAATCCCCATTGTCTGAAAGGTTCTTCAATAAAAACAAGGAGAAGAGGTAAAGGGGCTAACTTTTTCTTTTCTGCAAACACCTGGCATTTTTGACAACTTCTGACTGCTTTATATACATCAAAAAACACAGATGGCCAATAGAAACCTGATTTAAAAAATTTATGAGCAGTTACCTTCCAACTGTAGTGACCTCCGCACAAGCATTCATGATATTCTTTGATTACTTCCAGAACTTCCTCCTCTGTCAAACATAACAATAACACCCCAGCAGGATCTTTCCAATATAGCTTAGCTTCAATTATGACATAAGGTTGAGCCTTCAGTTTTAAAGCTTTGTATTTAACTCTATTTATTGAAGGAGGACAAGAAAGAAAGCATAAATAATGAACAATATCCTTGTACCAATCTGAGCAGAGGATTTTATATTTAATTGCTGGCTTGGTCTGATTATCACCTGTTTCTCCATATACTTCCTCTACAGGGGCCAACAAATTAATTCCCAGTGCTTGGAAATTTGACTCTGTTAATAATTTGGCCAATCCCAATCCTTTGACCAATTTTGTTGGTTTAATATCCAGGTCATATTTTTGGATTTTAGCGATCCATTTGCCTATTTTTCCTTCTACATCACTCTGTACTAAAACATCTTTCACGGCAGAATTTTGAACGTATGCCAAGATTTGAGAATGAAGGATATAGGTTCTGAATACTTTCAATGCTTTCACTAGAGCATATACTTGTTTCTCCAATATATTGTATTTTAATTCTGCATCTTGGAGCACCTTACTGAAATATGCTACAGGCTGTTCACACTTTTCTTCATTTCTCTGTAATAACACAGCTGCAATTGTTGAGGGAGATGCAAATGAGAAAATTTGAAATGGCTTCAAATAATCTGGACTGATTAGAACATGTGCTTCCTTTAAAGCTTCTTTAATCGTTTGGAACGATTCCCTCGCTTCTTTGTCCCACTTCACTTCAGCATCCTTTTTCAGCATGTCTGTTATCTTCTTGACGATCTCTGCGTAATTGGGAACAAATCTCCTTAGAAAATTAATTTTTCCAAGAAATCTCTGAATATATTTCTTACTTCGGGGCAGTGGAATTGACTGTATTGCTTCGACTCTTGCTGGATCAATCTTCACGCCTTGTTTGGAAACAATATGACCCAGCAGTTTACCCTCCTCTAGAGCAAACAGAGATTTTTTAGGATTCAGTGATAACCCATACTTTCTACACTTCAGGAAGGCTTTTTGCAAATGCTGTAGATGCTCCTCATCAGAATTTGAAAAAATTGTGACATCATCCAGATAAACAACCACAAAATCATCACCCACAAATGCAATATCCATCGCTCTTTGGAATGTGGCCCCCGCATTCATCAGGCCAAACGGCATCCTGGCATACATGAATGTCCCCCAGGGTGTAGTGAAAGCAGTATTCTTTTGATCTCCCTTCTCCACAACAACCTGATTATACCCTGAAAAACCATCCACCATAGATAATCTGTAAGCTCCAGTCACCTTTTGTAAGACAAAATCCATCTTCGGCAAAGGATAATTATCTTTTAATGAGGCCCTATTCAGGTTTCTGAAATATACGCACAACCTTATCTCTTCATTTTTCTTTCTGACTGGTACAGATTGGAAACCCAATCTGAATATCTGAGAGGAACAATTATTTTGGCCTGCAACAATTTCTTTACCTCTTTTTCAATCGGAGCCAACAATAATGGATTGATTTGTTTGAGCTTCTGTTTATGCGGTTTGACTCCATCTTTCAGTGGGATTTTATGCTGTATAATACTCTTATCATACGTCTTCAAATCGTCATAAGACCAAGCAAATACGTCTTTGAATTGTTTGAATAGATCTATGTACTTTTCTTTATAGTCCTTCGGGACTCCTTTGAACAATTTGATCATTTTAGGCTCCCGTTGAGTCCCTAAATTACAATCTTCCACATTCTCATCTTGGTTTTCTTTCTTCTGATTCACTGCCACGTCATTTGCATCAAAAAGTCTTTCGAGAGGCACCAAGCCTCTTGGAAAAACATTGTCTTTCAACTGAATAATCTCCTGACCACCAATCTTCTTTTTGAGAGTATTATCAGCCAAATCATTTTCATCAGTTTCCAAATCAATCTGATGATCTTCAAAATCTTCAATCATCAACAAAAATTGCTTAATCTGTTCATCATCCTCAAAAACCTGCCAGTGTTTGATATTGTCTGGGATTGAAGGTATATGTCTCATTTCAATTTCATATCTTAGTCTTGGATTGATTGGAGGTTTGAATGTACTAGCTGCAACTACTAAAGAATCGGCCATTCTATTCTCTTTCCTTGGAACAAACTGTAGGTTGAAAGCTTCAAAGTAATTTTCAATTAGATCCCAGACCTCATTCCGATATGCTCTTAACCTGGGATGTTTAGTTTGACACAAATCCTTAATCTGTCTTATAATTAATTCAGAATCCCCAAACACGGTCATAGACTGAATTCCCATTTGCTTAGCTGTCTGCAGACTAATGATTAATGCTTCATATTCAGCTACATTGTTAGTGGACTCAAACTGCAATTTGAAAGAGAAAGGTACAAGATTACCTTCCGGAGATACAAAAATGAAACCGGCTCTAGTGCCTTCCTTAGAAAATGTGCCATCAAAATAACACTTCCAAAGTCTTTCTGAATGCAGCTCCTTATGTACAATGGCTGAAGGGAGCTGCCCTTGTGATTCTTCAGCAAATTTTGCATCTTCATGCAACATGAAACAAGAGAGGTCATCCTTCTTTTGGCCATAAATAGGTGAATTACCTGCATCTTTCTTGGTGGCATTTTTTTGAAATCAAGTTTCTCTATACAACCTTCTTTCTTCTCCATTAAAAATAGGAATGATAGCATATGTAAAATCTAGCTTCAACACTCCTCCAAGCTTTGCCCCCCACGATCTAGATAATAGCATACCAAATCTGGCTGGAATGTCTGCCACTACTACATCCATCATAATGCTCTTGGCTGGGATTTGAGCCAATGTAACAACCATATCTTTAATAAGACCCACACACTTCATCGTTTTCGAATAAAAAGAATAAAGATCTCGGTATGGCTCAGTGATTTGCAAATTCAACTCTTTCATCACACACAATGGCAACAGATTGTGGGATGCACCAGAATCTAGCATACAATTATGCAAAACAAAATCATGTAACATAAGTGATATATAAAAAGGAGGGACAGATGAATCTACCTCTTCAACATGAGGCCCAAATGTAACCACTGGTTTTTCTTCTTGCAAATTTACTATATCACCCACTTCATCAGACTGAGATAAATTGATAAATTCAACAATCTCCTTCTTATAACCAGGTGTTTTCATTAACTCAGGAAGAGGAACTTGAATTTTCACTTTTTCCAACTCTTTTGACAAACTGAAAGTTTGATTTTGTTTTGTCAACTTTTCAGGTTCTTCTTGATCTTTCTTGGAACTTGGACTTTGATTAGAAACAGTAACCACTTTCTCCAAAATATTAGAATCCTAAATCTTTGTTTGAGAGGCCTCAGCTTGCTATTTTTCCTTCTCTTTTTCTTCATTCATGGGCTGTTTCCCCTTATCTGATTTCTTAATCTGATTTTTCTGTAATGGAGTCGCCATTGGAGCAGGTACTGATTCTGGATCTTTTTCCTCATCATCTTGAGTTCTTAACCTCTTCTTTGACCTCAAATCGTATTTTTTATGTAATTATGATTGCATGAAGTCTGTTAACTGTCTGCAGTAATCATCCATATCTTCTTGATTGAATGAGAGATCAGTTTCTTCATCTTCTTCCACCCCTTCTTCCTCAGTTTCTTCTTCTATTTCATCATCTTCCATGTAGACCGCGGAAATTCTAGCATCATCTTCTTTCTCATCATCATCATCCGCTGAACGAGATGGAGCTGCCTCTATATACAAAGGTGCTTGCACCTGATCTTGGTCTTTCCTTTCTCTTTGTAGAATCTGCAGGGGCTGTTTTTTAAATTGGGGATTAAAAACCCCTCTATTCTGTCTTGCAGGCTTACTATCTATTTCCAACTTCACCAATTTATTAGATAGATTTTTTATGACCTTAGTCATATCGTCAATTCTCTATTCTTGAGATGAGGCTTATTCTTTAGCTTTTCCTTTATCTTGAACTTTACCAGCAGCGGGCATATTAGCCTCAATCTCCAGAGCATCAGTTTGAATCTGCTCCAAAGTAGGAGACCTTCTTTCTCTCAATGTGAAACTGAACTCTGGCTCAAATTCACCAGCAAAAACGACCCTTTCTCCAATAGGAGGAGACTTCATTTCCGCAGGAAAACTATTATACAATTTGTTAAATCTTTTCACAAAATCACTCATATTTTCTTCAGATTTCTTCTTTATTGCATTAAATTCTGTCAAAGAATAACCGTGGTCCCTATTTTCGCCCCATCTCTCAGTGAAACATCTTTCTAGTCCATCCCAATCATTTATGGAACCATTAGGCAATCCTTTAAACCATTTCCTTGCCTCTCCACTTAGAGACTGAACAAAAAGTCTCATTACAACGTCCAAATGTTCAACATTTAAATTCTCAGCAAATGTGCAAAACAGGGGCAAGTGCTGTTCTGTAGTTATTTCATTTTCACCAGTGAATCTAGGGAGTAACTTGAGATACTCCTGAGGCATATCATGCAGTGATTGGGGTATATTCAATGGTGCATATCTATTCATCAAGAAAGCAGTGGCCGCCATGTTTATGCCCAGGTTAACTGCTCCTTGAGCGGGGGTAAAATGAATACCAGTTGTAGGTGGGGATGAATGAGGAGGAAAAAATGATATAGGGGTAGGTGTATGAACGATTGCAGAAGAGCTGGCAACTATATGGGGCTGAGTTTCTATAAAAGGAAAAGACACAAAATCCAAAGATTGCTCTTCTAATGTGGGTTCTTGATAGCGAACTAGTGATGGTGACGATTCTTCTTCCGAGAAAATGAGTTTCTTGGAAGCTTTCTTGGATAAGAAAGTGCGTGAATTGCTACCTGGCGCGAGCAGTGTAGCTTATGGTGTATCTAATATTTTTGGTTTCTTGCCCTTCTTTGAAACAAGCTTCTGAGGATCAGACAAAACGAGAATTTTTTGTTGAGAGGTATCCGACCTCGTGTGAGGTTTCTTGGGAGCCAGAGCTATTTTTAAACAAACACAGCTTACTATTTCCTCCTCTCTGAACAACCAGAGGAAATGTAAAACAAAACCCAAGGAAAATCTTCGAATCTTTGTCCCCGAAAACGACGCCAATTAATGTTGTACCTCAAGAAACAATTCCTTGCTGTGTAAAGGAATTTGTGCTCAAGACATTATTAGATTATGTCACAAACAGATGTATAGCTGTCTCTATTTTATAAACCTTCAAACATTAATTATATAATCTTCAAATATCAAACCCATGCAATGTTCTACAATGCCATATTCTTCTTATGCTGAAGTGAATGAACGGAATAAACAAGGAAGAAAAGGATTTCAATTTGATATGCTGTTTGAAACATAATCTATCATTATAAAATCCTAAAGAAATAAGTAATGATAAAGTTAAAATAGAGGAGCACCCATTAAGGTTTGTTTAACTCTTAAATACACATGTATAAAGAGACCCGCAGCTCAAATTACTCTATTTTATTCACAGACATGAAAACATAATGAAAACTGGAAAACTATTCAGCAGAGACAGAATGATAGAAACTTGCAAAACTCTTTCATTGATTCAGTATTCTTAAGTACAAAATTTGGCTTCAAGGTTCAAAAACTCGGAACCTTCCTCTTTCTTGAAATTTTCTTTAAATACAGTATCACAAGACAGTTTCCAGTAATGAAACTGATTCTAACTGCTCTAACTAACTCTAACTACTTAAACTATTGACTGCTATGGAGGCACATGCCTCGAAAAAGTCCTATTACATTTACATAATTTTGAGAAATAACATAATGAGAATTTGAAAACTTCTAGTCTATGAGAACAACTGGTCCTGAAGTGGTTGCTGAATCAACGACTACTTTTGATTGAGCCATTGGTTTTGTTGAGTCCATTGAAAATGTCTTGCACTTCTTCCATAGTTCATCTCGAGTTGTTGAGGAATTTTTGAAACTTTGATATTATATCCTGAACGCCACAACTTGACTGTATGTAGGTTTTCCTGTGAAGAGAGTCTTCACCATCCATAGCAAATTGAAATGCCTATGCAAGAAGTTAAACACAGTTTCTCCTTTCAAGATCTGTGTCTTTTCGTGCCTATTATCTGCCTTACGTTTTGCTAATGTTAACTGATCTTCATAAAACTTCCATGAAATGATATTTCCTTTCTCAGTCCAGCATGAAGGTAAACCTGTTCTGGTAAATTTGTCAAATGATATGTCAAACTTCTTTACTATCTCCTTGATTCCTTGTAACCTTTTCTCTGCAACTTTCCGAAGATCATTCTTAATTATCATCTTATTAACTTCCTCAACATAAAAATATCTATCTTGTATTCCAATTTCTTCTAGTTCTTCGTATGATTTGGAATTGATAAAATTTATAAACTTCTTAGCCCAATTTTCTCTTTTAATGGCCGTCTGCTTTTCATGTAATATCTCCTTTTCATGTTCTGAGATGAGACCTTTCTCTTGAGCAACTATATTCAGGGAATTCCAATTTGACTTCATCTCTGTGATAATTTCACCCCAAATGATATCTTTAGCCTTTATAAGGGAGATATTACCTTTTAACTTCTCTTTGAGATCTTTAATTTCATTTTCAGCCTTTTGTAATTTCTGCTTATTCTCATTTGCTTTATCTTCACATCCTTGCATGATCTTGGTAGCCGTTTCTAACTCTGATTGAGCCTGCTTACGATCTCGTTCTGCCATCTTTAATTTTGTGCTGAGCTGAACGATCTGTGCTTGAGGGTCTACATCACCTATAGGGAAAACAAAAGTACAAGTATGACTTTCAATATGATTTTGTAACGAAATGGCAGTCTGCTTCACTTTAGTAAATTCTTCATCTTTCTGCAACAATTGCTGACGCAGTTCTTCTTTCTCTTTCTCCACCTCTACTACTTCTGCAGCCATTGAATGTTCGGCAGCAGGTAACTTTAGTTTTTTTTCTCAAGGAAGATATCTCAATTTCTGCACTCTTCATGAGCTTCTGCACTGCAGCCTTGTCATTCGGATCCACACAAATTTTCATAATGATCTTCTTCAATTCTTCATTTTGAATTGACAAGGCCCTCGAATTAGCCTTCTCCATATTGAACTATTTAACAACTTTTGCAAGCATGTTCTCAGCCTTAACTGCTGTGGCATTAGTTTTGGTTAAATCATTTACAATTAACTGCCCAGTCTGCATATGAAGATTCATTTTATCCCACAGTGGGATCTTTTTAACATCCATAGTTATGTTTACCTCATTAAAACTGCTCGAAGATCCAAGGGACATCCCAGTTGGATGTGTCAGAGCCATCCTAAATTGATCCTTTTCAAGGTCCATTATAGTCAATAACCTGGTCTGATCAGTAGCTATGTGATGCTCTGCCTGAGCTTCTACATTAGCTTTTATCCTCTGATTTCTTTCTTCAATCTGTGTAAATATATGTTTGACTAAAGGTATCTTCTCTGAGTAAAGTCATGTCCTCTAGGAGAAGAGGGGACATTTTGTTCTTCATTGATATGAAAGGTAAAACCAGGCGAGTTGGAAGAATTATCTTCAGCCAATTTGGTTCTCTTTTCTTCCCTGGGCTCTTCATCATCTACTTCAACAACATCTTCCCTACCTCTTTTTTTTTCCCTTTCAGTAATAACAGGTGTTTGTATGCTTGCTTTTGATGTATTTATTTCGCCTGGGTTTTCCAGCTTCTCCTGATCAGGTCTGCTTACATGAGAAAATGTAGAATATACATTCTCAATTCTTCTCTGGGAAATTACTCCATACGGATCATAAAACCCTTTTTCTCCTAGTAGCAAATGTGTCTCTTCCAACATTTTAGAAACTTCATCAAAATCTTGCCTCATATTGACCACGAAAGGTCCCACACTCATAGGCTATTTATACATAAAAACTTTCTTCATGGGAAGAAAGTGTACTTGATCCACATTAAGGCCCTGTCTTATGAATTCCAAAGCAAAAAGCCGCATGGGTAAAAAAGTTGGGAGCCGATAGGGCTCGATGCTAGCTCCATACAACCTTATCTCTGAATACTCTTCAAACCAATCTCCGAATTTGCAACTGGGTCCTAGCTGTAGGAACTCCCGGGCTTTTGGTAAAAAACATGGAGGAGGAACTCCATTCAAAATTCTATAAGCAATAGACATATAATGACTAGCAAACTCAAATAGCCCTGCTTCATTTCCTTCTTTTCTAGTCATGTCAATCCAAAATAAAACTGATTGCTTTTGTTTGTTGACATCAACTATATTCAATCCCAAACTCATAAATTCTTCGACATTCTGATATAAAAATAAATAAACAATCAAAGACGGGAATCTAAAAAAACCTGTAAGAGGAAAGGCCATCAACTGTAAATTTACAATCTCCTGCCAGAAAGATGGAATGTCAAGAAAACCCCTGGTTTCATCATCAACGCATACATTCCCAATACTGATTTATCAACTGTCTGGTCATTGTCTTTGTCTAAAATCTCCGCAATGCAACTCAGAATCGGCCTATACTCAGCATCGAACACTTCCAAACTAAATTCTTCTCCTTCTAGTCGAGCTTCCTTTGAATTTGACCTCAAGTATGACATGCATTGACCAAATTCTTCATTTGAAAGGTCCTCAAAATAACGAGCCAATGAATCTTCAGAGAATTGCAGTGGTGACTCATTTTCGGGAAAGCACAATGCTTGGCGAATTAATTGCGTTGATACCTGTAGAACGTTTTCTCCCTGCGAGTTCATTATGAAACACTTACCAGGGTACATTGAAGAGACCAGCCATGAGATGAACGTGGGAAAAAAGTGGGCTTTTGGGGTACAGGCGGACAAGACACCGGAATTCTTCATGGCGGAAAATACTGGGGATTTCTCAGCATTTAGGGTCACTTGGTGATACAATAAGGGATGGTTGACAGAAGACAAGGTATCCTGGACGTCTTTTTAACTGTCCATGAGGGAATTAAGGCTTGATGAACCAGCTTGAGAGACTCGTTTTGCCATGGCTGACAGACAATGGAAACAATTCGTGGGGTAGTGAACAATGAAAAGGTGGCGAGAACACGGCTCCAAAGGAAAAATAATCACAAATAAACGAGAATGGGACAAAAGAACCATTTAACAGCTGCAAAAACCTGTAATAAATGCCGAAATGACGTGGAAAAAGCCGTTGAAAGAGGATGACAGCTGTCTTCCAACTCGCTGGATGACGTCACCGCGGGGGGTCCTGGAGTACGGCGGAGAACTTTGACCTATGCCCCCCGCAAAGAATCCAGGCCGTCGATCTTCGCTTACCTCACAGTCAACAAGTCAACTGCGGGGGTGCCGGATTGAATAATACACGAGCTTTTTTCGCCCCCGTATTTGATCACCCAATTACGATCCTCAACATTTTTCCGCTTCCGCTTCAAGATTTTCTCGATACTTAAACACCAAACTATAATACAAAGCCAAATAAAGTTTAATGATAAACTTAATTGGTAACACACTTTTGTTAAATACTTTTTTTTTTATGCTATAGTATAAAACATTATACCATAATATATACTTTTTGCAAATTTCAGATTTTTTTGTTATTTTGTGATATTCAAAATAAAAATAGAAAAGGATATGTAGATGATCCACAACATCTGGCTCCACCTGGGGATAGTGTTTTTGTCACGAAACACTAAGAACCTGCAGATTAGTGCCTTCACTTCGGGCATGGAGTCAAAAATTGCTTGATGGAAAATGTACAGTGATCACACCGGATATATACAATGATGGTGAAACAGTCCCTTAGTGCCGGAAATAATGCTTTAGATATTGCCCATTCACAGGCATATCTAGTACTTCTCCTTCAAGATTTTCCAGCATGAAAGTGTTATTCAACCTGACTTCATTGATTTTGAATGGACCATACCACAAGGGATCAAATTTTCCGTGTTTCCCTTTGTCTTCCCTTCCGATATCCCACCTCAATACCATGTCTCCCTTCTGAAACATGATCTCTTTTGCTTTCCTGTCAAATATTGTCTTTATTTTCTGCTGATAAGCAAGCAAATTCTCCCGAACTTTATCTCTGTTTTCACTTAGCTCCATTACATTATTCATTCTTCTAATCATGGCATTAGGTTCTGCTTGAGAATCTTGAAGGAAAGAGATGACAGGTTTCACCAACTGGGTGGGAAACAATGCCTGAGTACCATATACTATTTCATAATGTGACTTACCAGTGGATCTCCTAGTAGTCATCCTTGTTGCCCATAGAGCAAAAACTAGCTTTGAATCCCAATTCTTCTGGTTTTCATTTATTGTCTTCTTCAAAATTTTTACCAATGTTTTGTTAGAAGATTCTGCCAATCCGTTTCCCTGTGGATGATAAGCTGTAGAATGAGACAATATTACACTATAAGTCTGACAGAAATTAATAAACCTTAGTGAGCTGAAAACTTGGGCATTATCTGTCACAATCTTTACTTGGCATCCAAACCTGCTAAAGATATTTTCCTCTAGAAACTTCATAACAACTAAATCATTTTCCTTCCTGGTGGGTATTTCCTCCACCCACTTTGTAAAATAATCTGTAGCATTAAGGATCCACTTAAATTTCCCACTGGATGGTGGATTGATTTCTCCAATGAAATCCAATCCCCATTGTCTGAAAGGTTCTTCAATAAAAACAAGGAGAAGAGGTAAAGGGGCTAAAATTTTCTTTTCTGCAAACACCTGGCATTTTTGAAAAATTCTGACTGCTTTATATACATCAGCAAACACATATGGCCAATAGAAACCTGATTTAAAAACTTTATGAGCAGTTACCTTCCAACTGTAGTGACCTCCGCACAAGCATTCATGATATTCTTTGATTACTTCCAGAACTTCCTCCTCTGTCAAACATAACAATAACACCCCAGCAGGATCTTTCCAATATAGCTTAGCTTCAATTATGACATAAGGTTGAGCCTTCAGTTTTAAAGCTTTGTATTTAGCTCTATTTATTGAAGGAGGACAAGAAAGAAAGCATAAATAATGAACAATATCCTTGTACCAATCTGAGCAGAGGAATTTATATTTAATTGCTGACTTGGTCTGATTATCACCTGTTTCTCCATCTACTTCCTCTACAGGGGCCAAAAAATTAATTCCCAGTGCTTGGAAATTTGACTCTGTTAATAATTTGGCCAATCCCAATCCTTTGACCAATTTTGTTGGTTTAATATCCAGGTCATATTCTTGGATTTTAGCAATCAATTTGCCTCTTTTTCCTTCTACATCACTCTGTACTAAAACATCTTTCACGGCAGAATTTGGAACGTATGCCAAGATTTGAGAATGAAGGATATAGGTTCTGAAGAGACCAGCCATGAGATGAACTCGGGAAAAAAGTGGGCTTTTGGGATACAGGCGGACAGGACACCGGAATTCTTCGTGGCGGAAAATACTGGGGATTTCTCAGCGTTTAGGGTCACTTGGTGATACAATAAGGGATGGTTGACAGAATAAAAGGTATCTTGGACGTCTTTTTAACTGTCCATGAGGGAATTAAGGCTTGATGAACCAGCTTGAGAGACTCGTTTTGCCATGGCTGACAGATAATGGAAACAATTCGTGGCGTAGCGAACAATGAAAAGGTGGCGAGAACACGGCTCCAAAGGAAAAATAATCACAAATAAATGAGAATGGGACAAAAGAACCATTTAACAGCTGCAAAAACCCATAATAAATTCCGAAATGACGTGGAAAAATCCGTTGAAAGAGGATGACAGCTGTCTTCCACCTCGCTGGATGACTTCACCACGGGGGGTCCTGGAGTACGGCGGAGAACTTCGACCTATGCCCCCCGCAAAGAATCCAGGCCGTCGATCTTCGGTTACCTCACAGTCAACAAGTCAACTGCGGGGGTGCCAGATTGAATAATACACGAGCTTTTTGCGCCCCCGTATTTGATCACCCAATTACGATCCTCAACATTTTGCTGGTTCCGCTTCAAGATTTGCTCGATACTTAAACACCAAACTATAATACAAAGCCAAATAAAGTTTAATGATAAAATTAATTGGTAACACACTTTTGTTAAATACTTTTTTATTTTTATTTTTTATGCTATAGTATAAAACATTATACCATAACATATACTTTTTGCGAATTTCAGATTTTTTTGTTATTTTGTGATATTCAAAATAAAAATAGAAAAGGATATGCAGATGATCCACAATAGACCAATCAGGTGTTAAGCCATGGATCAAGTGTCATTAATACCAAGGAGATAGTGAACCATCGGATCACTACAAATCGTGACCGTCAGATTATAAGTTACAAATGTACATAGTAAAGAAACACACTTTACCTCACTCTACAATAGACCAAGTTATACTTAACTATTTCCTATGTGTCAGAATATCCTAACAGGCTAGGTCCTGGATGTTGGCAATATGTTTCTTGTATCCTATTATATGATTGTCCTTGATGGCAACTCTTTGACAAAGGATGCAGATAATGACTGTATGAAGAACTCAGAAAACCATCAACAGTTCTATACAAGCAGAATATAAGACTGAATGTAAATTAATCGAAGCTTTGGGAGAATCGATGTGAATAAGGATGTGTTAAATCATGTGTGTGAATAAGTTCGGTGTATTCATACATCCTGACAAACCTCTAAAGTTGGAGGGTTCTGGTCTCTTCGCAATATGTGTTAAGTATGGCTGAGTAAATCTGAGTAAAGGGCTGATGGATTCGATTTTTGTAAAAGCACGAGCTAGCTAATCAGTAAAGGATGTAATTCTGTATGGTGGATTCGATAGGGTTAACCTGCTTGCTGAAGAATGCAATTGAATGGACACATGATCGCAGAGCATGTTTGCTGGAATACATATGACCTGTGTTAGTAAAGATGCCCTTTAATGTATATTTGCATCCACAAATAGGGAAGAAGCCTATCCATTCCAATCTCCATTGAAAGTATGGACCAGTTCGAATTATATATAACCTGAGTTATATTAACATAATCGCGTGGAGGAAGAAAAATTAAAACAGAGATATGCCTTCACGGAGAAATGTAGCAATGACGGAATAAATGCGAACGAAACCTTGAGCGAAGGAGAGGAACCACGAGCGGAATGAACAGTGAAAGGGGTTTCCGGTTTTCATCGCACCGCTTTCGACGGGCAAGCGGTATTCAAGAGTTTGGGAGCGATTCCATAGAACGAGCGACACGCGCCCCTGAACGAATTTGCAAAACCGCCATCACTGCGCGCCATCGCGTGTTAATGTCCGACCAAGGAAGCCGCGCGATATTGTTGTGCGCCGTCGATCTGGAGGGGAGCCATCGGACGGTGGCCGTATGAGGAAGGTGCACGATGGATAACCACGGTACGGTGCGAGTATGTGATTGGATCATTGATTATATATGTGGGCCCGGTTCTAAATTATATTAATTGGGACGTTTTAGACTAAGGTTTGTGGGGTTAATAAAGGATGTTGAATATGTGAAGTTGGCGAAATATGAAACATGTGATGTAATGAACATGGGTTAATATATGCATTGATCTCACGAACACATAAACCTAGGGTCGATATATATATATGCCTTGGGGAGTTCATAACTAAAGGAGGAATTGGATTAATATCTCAATCTCAGACTGAGATATTAAAAAGCCTTAGATTAATTAATTGCTAGACCAAGAAAATAGAACAATGAGAAGTTGTTTGGGGTTTGGGTAAACCCCGCTGGATTATCTATTTGATCTCGTCCAGGAATACCATCAGCTATTGAGTGGTTTTGACTCATGGTATTAATAAAGACAAAAACTATATAAGGAGAAGAGGATCATAGTACAAGGTGTGCATGTGGAGGGGTTGTTAATGAATAAATCTCTTTAAGAGATATCTGCATGATTGAACTCTGTTTCTGATAAATATGAATCTATGATGCACCTATGGAGATGATGAAGGTTCAAGATCTCTAGATCTAGAAATGATTAATCTCTAGGAAAATCTGCAAAAAGAAATAATGAAGACCTGGCGCAAGTTTGATGAAGAAATTGAAGAAATTTGGTGGATCTGAGGGTTGAAGTCTTTAGCATGAAAGTGGAAGCTTTCTGCCAGTACAAGTTGGTGTTAAGATTAGGGGGTTGGAGCTCCCTTCCAGTAGTGACTGGAGAACGAGAGAAGGTTGTAGCCTTCTACAGGTGGGTGCTTGCGTGCTGGTATAAGTCTGCGCCAGCACAAAATTGTAAGAAGTTTTCTTTATAATAAATATTGAAGACAGAGACGACAGCAGCGGTGGTTTTCTCCCAAATTGGGTTTCCACCTTAAATACTGGTGTTCATGTGTGTTGCTTATGTGTGATGACTTATTCTGTTATTACTGCACATGCTTACTGCTTACTAATCTTCTGATGAATGAATGATGCAATAATCTAAGTAAAGAATTAAATGCATAATAAGATCTCTGATAAAAAGTTTTCAGTCAGCTCTAAATACTGATTCACCTCCCCCCCTCTCAGTATTTTTCCCGAAAATTGGTATCAAAGCAGGTCCTTCTGAAAAAGCTTAGCCGCTAGAAGGAAGATCAAACAAGATGAACAATCAAGAAGGATCAACATCTATCAGGCCTCCGCTCTTCAACGGAAACAATTTAATATTCTGGAAAACAAGGATGAGATCCTATCTTCAGTCTCTGGGAGCAGATGTATGGGCTATAGTTGAAGGAGGATATCAATATCCAGTCGCAGTACCAACGGATCCAACGGAAAGAAAGAATTACGAAACAAATGCAAAATCGGTCAATGCTCTATTGGGAAGTCTAACTGAATCAAAATTTGTCAAAGTCATGCAGCTGAATACAACAAAGGAAATATGGGACAAAATAATTCTACGTTATGAAGGTGATGCAAAGGTAAAAAGTGCTAAACTCCAAACTCTCAGAATTCAATATGAGAACCTACAAATGCATAATGAGGAGAGCATTGCCAATTTCTTTTTACGTCTTGATGATATTGTAAATCGTATGAGAAATCTAGGAGAAACAATAACCTAATCTACTTTGGTTGAGAAAGTTTTAAGATCACTAACGACAAAATTTGAGTCAAAAGTTTCTGCTCTTGAAGAAAAGCAGGATCTTCAAAATCTTATTGTGGTGCAACTTCATGGCATACTAACTGCATATGAAATGAGAAGAGGAGGACCATCTGAAGTCAAAGAAGCCATATTTAGAGCTTCTACAAAAGGGAAAGAAGTACAAGAGACAGAAGGATCAAGGTATATCTCAGAAGAAGATGAGGTAAATTTTGTAAAGAAACTCCAACTTGGTACAGGACGGTTCAGAGGTAAGCTTCCTTTCAAATGTTTTGCTTGTGGAAGAATTGGTCATTATGCTGCTAAGTGTCCTCATAAAGAAACACATGAAAAAGGAAAGAAAGTAGCAAGAAGGAATAAGAATCGGTTTAGTACTAGAAAAAGTTACTATACTCATGAAGACAATGATGGGTTATCAGATAGTGAGGAAGAATGTGAACAAGATCTTAGACTTCTCATGGCATTTGAAAAGGAATATAGAGAAGAAAAAGATACTTTTATGGATGCTTTAGAGGACAATGATTTTCTTGATGAAATAAATCAACTCAAAATATGCTTAGAAGAAAGTAAATTATCCATAGAAACTCTGAAAAACTAGCTTGAAGAAAAGGAGAAACATAATGAGAAATTAGAATATGAAATAGTAATTCTAAGAAAAGAAATTGAGAAAGTAAAGACTTTGAATCTTAGATTTTCTAAAGGATCTGAAACCTTAGATGAGATTATCAAGGTACAACGTTCTCCTCTTATAAAGATAGGTCTTGGATATATCGGAGAATCTTCTCAAGCTTCAGCACCAAATTATCTAAAAGCAGCTACAGCCAGCATACAACATTCTGCCACTTAGCAAGGGAATAAAGAATCTTTACAAGTAAAGCATGACCATCTCAATTCAAAGAACACTAACAGGGATACCTTTCAAAGAAACACCAATCAACAGGTAAATTCGAGTAGAAGATGTCATGATCGCAAAAATTTCTTCTTCAATGGACAATGTTTCTCATGGACAATTGATATTGGAACAAAGAAGAATACATATAACAACTTTTCTCCTCTTCAAAATGAAGTTGAATGTGCTTATTGCAATAACTTTGGCCATGAAGAATCTGAATGCAGGAGCAAAGTCCAGCCAAAAGAACATTTTCCTTCAAGCTCCAAAGTGTGGAAAAAGAAGGAATTACAGGTTGAAAATTGTGGCATAGCTTTATTTGCAGAAGGTGAAGAAAATCAATGGTACATTGATAGTGGATGTTCAAAACACATGACAGGTGACAAAAACAAACTTCTTGCATATAGTGCTCTAGAAAAAGAAAAGAATGTTACATTTGGAAATGATACTCCTGTTGTCATTAAGGGAAAAGGGTTTGTTTTTCTAAAAGAAAAGGTGAAAGCTAATAATGTCATGTATGTGGATGGATTAAAGCATAACCTGTTAAGTGTAAGTCAAATGTGTGATCAAGGAACTGAAGTTGTCTTTAGTTCAAAAGAATGTGTGGTACGTGATCTTGATACAGGTAAAACAATTATAAAAGGAAACAAAATTCCAAGCAACCTGTATGTATTAAAGAACTGCAAAGAACAATGTTACTTGAGTAAATCTTCAGAAAAATGGCTATGGCATAGAAGGTTGGGGCATCTGAGATTCTCTCAAATCAACAAATCAAGCAGACTTAAAGCTGTTCGTGATCTTCCCAATATTACACTACCTGAAATTATCATATGCAAATCTTGTCAATTCGGTAAGCAAACCAGAGTGCAATTTAATGCGAAGGAAGGTTCATCAAGTAAGCCTCTTGAACTCATTCATACTGACATATGTGGACCTGTGAAGAAAAAGTCACCACGTGGTGAACAATACTATATCTTATTTATTGATGATTTCTCTAGAATGTGTTGGATTGGGTTGATTAAACACAAAGATGAAGCATTTGAGAAATTTCAGATCTTCAAAGCACTGGTTGAAAATGAATTAGATCTAAAAATCAAGTGTCTTAGATCTGATCGAGGAGGAAAATATACATCAGATGAATTCCTTGAATTTTGTGAACAACATGGCATAAAAAGACAGTTTTCTGTAGCTGGCACTCCACAACAAAATGGCGTAGCAGAAAGAATGAATAGAACAATTCAACAAATGGCTAGAGCTATGCTTGATGATTCCGGAACACCTAACACATTTTGGGGAGAAGCAACACATATAGCGGTAAATATTCTTAACAAGGCACATGTTCGTGTAAATAGTGATGAAACTCCATATGAACTAAGGTATGGTAATCCTCCCACTGTGAAGCACTTTAGAGTTTTTGGGAGCAAATTCTTTATAAAAAATAATGATGAAAAACTTGGCAAGTTTGAACCCAGAGCAGATGAAGGAATATTTCTTGGTTACTCCTCTAGGAGTAGGGCATATAAATGTTACAATAAAAGACTTTGGAAGATTGTTGAATGTATTGATGAGTCTCCTGCAGCTCCAAAAGAAGAAAAACAAACAACAGATGAAGACGATGATGACATATATCCTTCTACATCAAATAGGAATGATATAGACAGTGAACCCAATGAAGAACCCGAAGATGATTTATCTGAAAAAGCTCCATCTAGATATGTTCAAAAGAATCATCCAGAATCTCAAATTTTGGGAGAAAAGGGATCAGGTGTACAAACAAGAAGGACTCTTGTGGGATATTCTAGCTATCTGGCATTTCTATCCACTATTGAACCACAAAATGTCAATCAAGCCAGCAAATATGAATGTTGGATTCAAGCCATGAATGAAGATATTGATCAAATTAAAAAGAATCACACTTGGGAATTAGTACCAAAACCTCATGGCAAAAATTTCATTGGAACTAAATGGATATTCAAAAATAAGTTAAATGAGAATGGGGATGTTATAAGAAATAAAGCTAGACTTGTTTGCAAGGGGTATGCTCAACAAGAAGGTATAGACTTTGAAGAAAATTTTGTTCCTGTAGCTAGACTTGAAGCCATAAGAATGTTTCTTGCTTTTTCAAGCTTCCAACAAATCAAAGTTTATCAAATGGATGTTAAATCTGCTTTTCTCAATGGTGATCTAGAAGAAAAAGTTTATATAGAACAACCAGAAGGATTCATTTTGGGAAATGATGAAAAACTTGTTTGTAGACTTAAAAAGGCTCTATATGGTCTCAAACAAGCTCCAAGGGCATGGTACTATCTTCTTGACAAATATCTTCATCAACAAGGATTTTCAAAGGGGTCTGCTGATAGCAACTTATACACAAAAAATGAAAATGATAAACTATTGATTGTGGTTGTATATGTTGATGATATCATTTTTGGAAGTAATGAAGAGTCTATGAGTCAGAAATTTGCTTCTGATATGCAGCAAGAATTTGAAATGTCTTTACTTAGGGAACTAACATTCTTTCTTGGCTTGCAAGTGCAACAAGCAACAGATGGCATATTCTTATCACGAGCAAAATATCTTAAGCAAATTCTGAAGAAGTATGGCATGGAAGAATGCAGACCTGTAAGTACACCAATGATAACCAGATGTAATCTCAGTTCTCATGATGATTCTCCCACAGTGAATCAACTAGAATACAAATGTATGATAGGAAGTATACTTTATCTCACTGGGACTAGACCAGACATTATGCATGTAGTTGGGATTGTGGGACGATTCCAAGCTAATCCAAAAGAGTCTCACCTTCAGGCTGTCAAAAGAATATTCAAATATTTGCAAGGAACTCAAGACTTTGGACTATGGTATCCAAATAATGCTGATCTCACTCTTCATGCTTACATTGAGGCAGATTGGGCTGGAAACGTTGATGATCGGAAAAACACTAGTGGTGGTGCATTCTATATGGGGCCCCGGTTAGTATCTTGGTTCAGCAAGAAGAAAAGCTCTATTTCCTTATCTACAACAGAAGCAGAATATGTGGCTGCAGCATCATGTTGCACTCAACTTCTTTGGATGATGCAAACCTTACAAGACATTCAAATCAAATGTTCCCCTCCTATCTCCATTATGTGTGATAATACAAGTGCCATCAGTATCTCAAAGAATCCTGTTATGCATTCCAAGACCAAGCACATTCCCATCAAGTATCACTTCTTACGTGAACAAGTGCTTGAAAAAAAGGTGAAGTTGGAGTATGTTCCCTCCAAAGAACAAGTTGCTGATATATTTACCAAACCTCTACCTAGGGAAGCGTTCGAATATCTCAGACAAAAGCTGGGAGTAGTCTCTGCCATGCAAAAGATCAGATCTACTTAAATACAGAAGATTAAATTGGATATGCGGATTTCCTGTAGGACAACCGCGTATATACGCAAGTTTATACACAGAAAACCGCGTATGGGTATTTGCTGACAAAGTTTTTCTGGGTCAACATTCTTCAGCACAGCTGCGGTGCTGATGAGTATTTCTAGATGCACAAGTTAAGGGGGAGCATTGGTCATGTGGAAATGATGCATTGTTGACATTCTAATTATTTGTTGTAGTCTGATCTCATGCTTGAGAATTTTTGATCTTGATTGTATAAGTCATTTCTGTTATTTAATTGAATATTATGCTTGAAAATGCAGCATGATCTCAGGGGGAGCATGGTATTGTCGGTACAAAGGATCTTGATATACCCTTTGCCCTTGATGTCAAAGGGGGAGAATGTTGCTAAATGTATTTCTGGTCATGGTTTCCATCAAGTCCAAAGCGGGAGATTGTTGGAAATATGTTTCTTGTATCCTATTATATGATTTTCCTTGATGGAAACTCTCTGACAAAGGATGCAGATAATGACTGTATGAAGAACTCAGAAAACCATCAGCAGTTCTATACAAGCAGAATATAAGACTAAATGTACATTAATCGAAGCTTTGGGAGAATCGATGTGAATAAGGACGTGTTAAATCATGTGTGAATAAGTTCGGTGTATTCATACGTCCTGAAAAACCTCTAAAGTTGGAAGGTTATGGTCTCTTCGCATTATGTGTTAAGTATGGCTGAGTAAATCTGAGTAAAGGGCTGATGGATTCGATTTCTGTAAAAGAACGAGCTAGCTAATCGGTAAAGGATGTAATTCTGTATGGTGGATTCGATAGGGTTAACCTGCTTGCTGAAGAATGAAATTGAATGGACACATGATCGCAGAGCATGTTTGCTCGAATACATATGACCTGTGTCAGTAAAGATTCCCTTTAATGTATATTTGCATCCACAAATAAGGAAGAAGCCTATCCATTCCAATCTCCGTTGAAAGTGTGGACCAACTCGAATTATATATAACCTGAGTTACATTAACATAATCGTGTGGAGGAAGAACAATTAAAATAGAGTTATGCCTTCACGGAGAAACGTAGCAATGACGGAATAAAGGTGGACGAAACCTTGAGCGAAGGAGAGGAACCACGAGCGGAATGAACAATGAAGGGGGTTTCCAGTTTTCATCGCACTGCTTTCGACGGGCAAGAGGTATTCAAGAGGTTGGGAGCAATTCCATAGAATGAGTGACACGTGTCCCTGAACGAATTTGCAAAACCGCCATCACTGCGCGCCATCGCGCGTTAATGTCCGACCAAGGAAGTCGCGTGATATTTTTGTGCGCCGTCAATCTGGATGGGAGCCATCGGACAGTGGCCGTATGAGGAAGGTGCACGATGGATAACCACGGTACGGTGTGAGTATGTGATTGGATCATTGATTATATATGTGGGCCCGGTTCTAAATTATATTAATTGGGACCTTTTAGACTAAGGTTTGCGGGGTTAATAAAGGATGTTGAATATGTGAAGTTGGCAAAATATGAAACATGTGATGTAATGAACGTGGGTTAATATATGCGTTGATCTCACGGACACATAAACCTGGGGTCGATATATATATATGCCTTGGGGAGTTCATAACTAAAGGAGGAATTGGATTAATATCTCAATCTCAGAATGAGATATTAAAAAGCCTTAGATTAATTAATTGCCAGACCAAGAAAATAGAACAATGAGAAGTTTTTTGGGGTTTGGGTAAACCCCGCTAGATTATCTATTTGATCTCGTCCAGGAATACCTTCAGCCGTTGAGTGGTTTTGACTCATGGTATTAATAAAGACAAAAACTATATAAGGAGAAGAGGATCATAGTACAAGGTGTGCATGTGGAGGGGTTGTTAATGAATAAATCTCTTTAAGAGATATTTGCATGATTGAACTCTGTTTCTGATAAATCTGAATCTATGATGCACCTATAGAGATGATGAAGGTTCAAGATCTCTAGATATAGAAATGATGAATCTCTAGGAAGATCTGCAAAAAGAAATAATGAAGACCCGGCGCAAGTCTGATGAAGAAATTGAAGTAATTTGGTGGATTTGAGGGTTGAAGTCTTTAGCATGAAAGTGGAAGCTTTCTGCCAGTACAAGCTGGTGTTAAGATCAGGGGGTTGGAGCTCCCTTCCAGTAGTGACCAGAGAATGAGAGAAGGTTGTAGCCTTTTGCAGGTGGGTGCATGTGTGCTGGTATAAGTCTGTGCCAACACAAATTGTAAGAAGTTTTATTTATAATAAATATTGAAGAAAAAGATGATAACTATGGTGGTTTTCTCCCAAATTAGGTTTCCACCTTAAATATTGGTGTTCATGTTTGTTTCTCATGTGTGATGGCTCATTTTGTTATTACTGCACATTCTTACTTCTTATTGAACTTCTGATGAATGAATGATGCAATAATCTAAGTAAATAATTAAATGCATAAGCTCTTAATAAGATCTACGATAAAAAGATTCAATTGAGCTCTAATGCGATTCACCCCCTCTCAGTATTTTTCCCAACCTTTGGACTCCAAAGTGGTTTGATGTTGTCCTCTGTCGTTTATTCTTGCCAATCTTATAAATTACAGGGCCAAAACATCACCCATGGATCTTCTTCTTCTTCTTTTATTTATTTATTATTATTTTTTTATTCTAGGAGGTGTGGGAAACTATGGAGTTTCGCATCACATACACCTCTCTTCTTATTGGATTTAAAAATTCACTTTTGTGAGCTTCTTGTACACAAGTCGTGACCATTGATGTGATTCTTATCATCTATGCTTCGGTTGAGCATGGCATTATCAAAGCATTTATCCACTGTGTAAGGCCCCAACCATCTTGTCATCAGCTTGCCTTTGAAGTCTTTAAACCTTGAATCATACAACAGTGCCCAATATCCTTCTTGGAAGGTCTTTTCTTTGATGTTCTTCTCATGTCATACCTTCCTTTGCAGCTGAACTACCTTTGTCTGAATAAGTGCTTGCATTCTGAACTCATCCAATCCATTTAGTTGCAGCGACCTCTCTTTCTGGGAATTTTTTGATCTAGATTTAATTCAACTTCCATTCTTAAAGTATTGAATTCAAACTCAACTGAAAGTAGAGATTTCTTACCATAGACTAGTTCATAAGGAGTGAATCTTGTTGTTGTCTTCCAAGTGGTGTTGTAGGCCCAAGTAGCTTCTACCAATCTATCTACCCAATATTTTCTATTGTTGCTCACAACCTTGGTGAGGAAGCTTTCTAAAGCCCTATTAGTTACTTCTACTTGGCCATTCGCTTGAGGGTGATAGGAAGTAGAAGTTCTATGCTTAATCTTGTGCTTCCTCAAAATATTCTCAATGAGGTGAGAGGTGAACTGTGATCCCTGGTCTGTGACTATTTCTCTGGGATATCAAAATTTGTAAAAAACATTCTCCCTTAGATATTCTGCTACTTTCTCTTTGGTTTCTACCTTTACTTATTTTTCTTCAACCCACTTTGTCAGGTAATCAATGCAGACAATGATATGCTTCTTTTGTTTGGATGGTGGATCGATATGTCCAACAAATTCCATGCCCCACTTGTCAAATGGCTCAAGAGCCACCTGAGGCTGTAAAGGAATTTAATCCCTTTGTGTGGCTTTCCCCATCATTTGGCACTGGTCACACCTTCTGGTGTATCTTCTGCAATCTTGGTGAAGGGTAGGCCAATAGTAACCTGCCTACAAAACTTTGTAAGTTCTCTTTGCAACAAAGTGGCCTCCACATGGGTTGTCATGACATTCAGAGAGGATATCAAAAACTTCTTCCTCCCTCACACATATTTTTAGGATTTTATCAGGGCCTAGCTTGAAGAGGTTCCCTCCAATCCATGTGAAAGGGGTGCTTTTTCTGATGATTATGCTCCTCTCCCTGAATGAAAGATTAGGAGGGAGTCTTCCAACAACCAAGTAGTTGGATATATCAGCAAACCATGGTGAGACTATTGATATGGAAAAGAGGTGCTCATCTGGCAGCTGGTCATCCACCATTCCTTCTTCACCTACAGGGAGAGCTAACCTGGACAAAAAATCTGCAACAACATTCTCCTTTCCAAGTTTATCAATAATAGTCAGATTAAATTGTTGCAAAAGTAACAACCATCTAATTATCCTAGCATTAACATCTGGTTTGTTCATTAAATACTTGATGGCTGCATGGTTGGTGTAAACAAAGGTTTGGTATCCAGTTACATAATGACTGAACTTGTTCAATGCATGAACAATGGTTAATATCTCCTTCTTGGTAACAATATAATTCAGCTTGGCCTTGGACAAATTCTTGCTGATGAAATAAATGGCATAAGGGATTTTGTCTTCTAATTGTCCTAAGGCTGACCCTACAAATTTTTCGGATGCATCAGTGTGGATATGGAAAGGCAAAGTCCAATTTGGACCTCGGAGGATGGGGACAGTAGTCAACTGTTTCTCAATGAGCTCGAAAGCCTCTTGACAAGGACCATACCAAATAAACTCAGAATCCTTGGCCAATAACCCAAATAATGGCGAAGACATCTTGCTGAAATCTTTGATGAACCTTTTGTAGTAACCAGCTAAGCCTAGGAAACACCTGACATCTTTCCGCTTTTGAGGAGCAGGTACCCTTTTGATGACAATGATTTTGTTCGGGTCTAACTGTATTCCTCCTTGGGATATGGAGTGTCCTAATACAAGCCCTGCTTTCTTCAGGAATTCACACCTTTCTGGGCTCAAGGAGAGATGCATCTCAATGCACCTTCTAAGTACTTTGCCCAAATTAGAGATAGCTTCCTAGAAGTCATCCCCCTATGGTGTGAAATCATCCATGTAGATTTCAACAGAGTCGTGGACTAACTCAGAAAATATGCTTAGGATAACTCTTTGGAAGGTAGTTGGGGCATTGCACAAACCAAAGGGTAGGAATCTATAAGAAAAGGTACCCCAAGGGTAGGTGAAAGTAGTCTTATCCTGGTCTTCAGGGCTGATTTAAATCTGATTGTACCCACTGAACCCATCTAAGAAGGAAAATAACTTCTTCCCTGCAAGTCCATCTAGGACTTGGTCTATAAAGGGCAAAGGGGAATGGTATTTTTTGGTGGCTTTGTTAAGTTCTCGATAATCAACAAAAATTCGCCACTTTTCATTCTTCTTTGTGACTAAGACAAGAGGGGATACCCACTCACTCTCAGATATAGGATATATGAACCCTGCATCTAATAGCTTTTGCATCTCTTCTTTGACTATGTCTTTAAGAGACGGGTTCATCCTTCTTTGGGGTTGCCTCACAGGTCTGCATCCCTCTTTGATGTAAATGTGATGTCTACATACTGAAGGATGCACCCCTTTCATGTCCTTGTAATCCCAAGCAAATGCTTCAATATTTTCTTTCAAAAGCTGGCATAGCTGCTTCTCTTCTTCATCCGAGAGGTCTGGGTTGATTTTCATAGATCTGGATGGGCCAAACTCAATAGCCCTGGTGGTTTCAGAGGTTGACTCAACTGAGTGTACTTCCATCCAAGGTTGGCTTTTAGACTCTTTGACTAATATTTTGAGAGGAATGTTAGTGGAGGACTAGTTTTGAATGGCATGGTCGATGAGTTAATCTTCATCAAGCTTCCCCCCTCTAAGAATAGCAACTATTGTACACATAGGGGTAGTCTTATATAACTCATCTTATTCATCCTCCAACCATATAAGGAGATCATGATCAATGGAAGGCTGGGATGGAGGATATAACACTAGTTGTTTAGAAAAAGACCCATTTTTGATAGTCATGTTTCCGGCCTGACAACTAATATAAGCATCTTCAGTGGCTAACCAAGGTCTCCCTAAGATGAGGGGATAACCATTAAACTTGGTTTTTGGTTGCAAGACGAAGAAATTTGTGGGATACTCCAAAGAGTCAATGGTAACCATAACATCCTCAACAATTCCTTCTGGAGTTACTATGGACTGATCTGCAAGTTGCAGAATAGTTGTGGTTTTCCTCATATTCCCTTGGAGATTCAGTTTCAACATAGTTTCTTTGGTCATGATATTGATGGCAGCCCCTAGATCAATCAGAGTGTTGGGGACTATGACACCATCTATATGCACATCAACAATTGGACTACCAGGGTCTAGGTACTTTGGAAATATCACCTTCCCTAGCATCAGGTCAGAAAGTTTTCCTACCACATTGATGGTGGGGGTATCTCTCTTCCTTCTCCCAGGTTTCTTGAAGCAGTTTTCTTTGATGAGCCTATTGTAGATAGGGACATCCTTAATATCCTGGAAAAGTGGTATCTTTACACACAAATTTTCCAATTCTCCCAGGAGTTCAGTCTCCTCTGGGGTGTGCTGACTAGGGTGGATCAAGCGCTCAGGAAACGGAGGTAGTTGGACCTGAGTGTTAACTTCTTACTTTTCCTCCTCAACCTCTACAGGTGGAGATGAAGGATGATTGTCTAGGATTACTCTTCCCGACCTGAGATTAACTTCCTGTATCTCCACAACATAAGATGGATAGGTTGTTTCTCCATTGGGAGCCTGTTGTGCCAGTCTGTTGTTCGGGTTCGAATTGGGCTGTGCAGGTATTTGGGGTAGCCTAGGTGGAGAAGCATGAGTAAGATGAGGTTGAGGTTGGGGTGGAGGCATTATAGCTGGTGGTTGATTTTGTTGAGGTCTCCACCCTTGGGATGGACTGTTCCACTGAGGTTGTTTTGGAACATACTGTTGGAATGGTTGGTTTACTAGCTGAGGATGATATGAAGGGTTGTAAGGTCAAGTAGGAGGTGTAGACCAGGATGGAGGAGTGGGGGTGTACCAAGGTTTCATGGGTGCACTCTGATTGTTGTGATAGTAAGAGTAAGGTGCACCTTCCATAGCTTGTTGATATGGCTGAGGGCCTTGAGTCCTTCTGTGGTTGATGAAAAAGAGTTGCTCTGGAATTGCTTCCCCACCTTGATATACAACCTTAAGTCTAGGTAAGGAGGGAAACTTGTCTATGGCATGATTCTCTTCACAGACCAAGAAAACCTCTATGACATTCAATGGACATTCATTTCTTGGGTGCTTTCGGGTACATCTAGGACAAAATATGGCCAAGGCTCTTTCTACTTCCTCTTGCTTCCTTTTGACCTGCATTGTGTCCATTTGCAAAGCAAATATGCGCAACATGTCACTCTTGAAGTCCTCTAGCATGTTTCCAATCTCATGTTTGATAAAGGGGGAAGAGGAAGGGGTATTGGATGTATTCTGGCTAGCTCCGCCCTTCTTCCTAAATGCCCTAGAATGGTTTCAGAAGATAAATTTTATTGTTTCATAAGGCAGCTGGTAGATATCTCCTGCTGATGTCATATTCAAGGTTTCTATCATCTCTTCTCTGATCCCTTGAAGAAGTACAAGCTTAAGTGATGGAGGATCAAGATTACAGTTGGCTCTCTTATAGTTCAATTGAAGCCTTTCTTCATAGTCTTCTAGGGATTCATTAGGCCCTAGAGTCATCCTAAATATCTCATCCTTAGCTTGGAACTACAATAGTCTTTGTACTTGTTGTTGAAGGTCTCTTCCATATGTGCTCAGGTATTGATGTTGTCCCCAGGCAGACCCATGAACTAGCGCAAGGCTACATCCTTAAGGGTAGATGGGAATAACTTCAACTTCTGATAATTAGAGGTGTATTCATAAGTCCTATAGACAAGAACAAATTCAAACATGAATGTGTCAGGGTCCGAAGAGGTAAGTCTATGAAAGTGTGGAAGAGCTGAGGGGCTAATGTTCTTCATCTTAGTTTCCCCATCTTCCTCTCTTATGGGAAAGGCTCTTTGGATCCCAGCCATGGTTAAGGTAGGTGAAGCATGTCCCTTAGTTGAAACAAGGTCTTCTTCTTCTTCCCCAATATGATCCTCAAAATATTCAGAAGGCTCTCATATAGGGGGTTCAATCTCACTGCCACTGAAGAAGAGTGAAGGGTGGCTAGGAGGTGATGTGGGAATTTTAGGTAAGATTTGTCTTTGAGTATTCCTAGTCCTACGAGACATGAAAATCATATCTTTTCGTACTTTTTAAATATTTCTGAAATGACATGAAAAGAAAAGAAAGCAAAAAATAATGCTAAAACAAAATCAAATCATCTACTAGACAACTCCCCAGAAACGGTGCCAAAAAGTGGTGAGCCCTGGTATTGCACCAAGAGTGCTGCAAATCCCAGGGGCTACACTACTTTACTTTGTCAACTCGGGGTTTGTACAAAATTAGAGGTGGTAGTGCTATATGCACGACAGATGCATTCTGCTCATGCCATCCTCTTCTGCTTTACGAGAGGGTGTTATTTTTTAAGCTATGATAAGAACTGGGAAGTAAATTACTAGAAGGAAATGACAGAAAGGGAATTAAAATAAAGTGTTGAAAAGAAATGAGAAGAATGAAACTAATTTAATTGGAAAAAAATGAAATGACTGAAAAACCTTATAAAACCTTATAATATGGCATAAATGGCTTTGGAAATATCTGATGGCAGAGATGCGATGGAGGCTAAAGTTGCGATATGCGATATCGAAATCACAAATTCAAAAAATTGGAGCAGTAAACGTTAAGGAAAGAAACAAGAAACACAATTTGCGATGTGCGATGCGGAGTGGTGATGTGGAGGCGGGGTCGATATCGCAATCGACATAATGAGCGGTAAGTGTAAAGGAAATAGGGGAATGGTGTGATTTGCGATATGCGATATCGAAAGATTGCAATCCGCAATGATGAGCGGTAAGACTTAAAGAAAAGGGAAAAGAGTTGCGAAGTGCGATTGCGATGCAGGAATTGTGGTAAGTGTGAAAGGAAACGGGAAAAAGGTTGTGATCCGTGATATGCGATGTCGCAATATTGTGATCGGCAAGAAGAGCGGTAAGTGTTAACGAGAACGACGTAAACAATGCAAAGTGCGAAATGCGAAGTACGGTAGCGGAGATTTGAAGGAGGAAAGGCAAAAGACGGGCTTCGATGGTTTTTTCAAGCATTTAGCATTAAAATGGTAAAGGCAACCGTGAATAATAAAAACAAAGGAATAAGGCGGCTGAAGGGTTTAAGTGTTGTTAGGGGAAAAGGTGGGTGCAACAATTGAAAATTTGTGGAAAACAAGAGGGGATGGGGGTGCACCAGTAGTGATCAGAAGTGTAACACACCTGTGGATTCATGCACGGAAAGCTGACAAAAATGCATGATAACAAAAGTAAAAGAGAGAGTCAGACCTGGTAATGCAGTTTCTTCCCTAAACTCAAACAAAAAGAAATTTTTGGCCTGTGGGAAGGTCTACCCTACTCGAATTCTATTGATAGAGATGAGAGGGGGAGGCTTGACCACAAATTTTGGGGTTTTTCCTCTATTCCGCTACTCACAAGCAAATGGAAAACTACAACAATAAAATGAAAGCAAAGAGTAAGCAACAAATTGAAGCATAAATGAAATTATCAGAAGCGAACGTAATGAAATGACGGAAAGCAAAGAACCAATACAACAGAGAGGCTGATGCACATGGATTGGGCCCTAACCCATGAGCCTAGCTCTCTGAAACTTAAATCAGTAAAATGAAACCAGTCTGCTCATTGCATAAAAGAATAATCTCATACATCTCTGAAAGTTTGATCACTGAAATAATAAAAAGATCAATAACTTGCAACAGAGTTCCGAATGGAATCGACTAGTATTGGATAACTCTTCCTAGTTGTAGCTCTAATCTATTTATTCTAAAGGGTAGCTACCAAAATCCAATGTTCGGTGCAGTATTTTATCTAGTCGCTCCAAAGAGGCTTCTTCAGTAAGTAGAACCTGCAATCAAAGATAGACAAAAGATTTAAAAGCACCTGCAACATATAATAATTAAGAACAACTAATCTAACTTAGTGATTGAGGAGTCTAAGTATTGAATTATTCAAATAAGCAGAAGAACAAGTCAATGAGAAAAGGAGATCCATTTGTATTATCTTGAATGAAAAGAGTAACTTTACAACCTGATGCCTTGATGTCGTAGAAGTTCCTCTTGGCGTCTTGAAAAATCGTTCCTCCTTTAGTTGGACAAGCCTTCCTCTATTTGAACCAACATGATTTATGGACATAAGGGTGTGATCATTCTCATGCCAACAACAACTAGTGTAGAGAGTATGCTCTCTCAAGAATTCCTTTAGCAACTAACATGTATGTCTACCCTTGAGACTGAAACATGAACTCAATTTATAGGGAAATAGAGGTAGTTTCAATTCCATGAAGAGGGGGATGGATTCCTCTCATGAAGGGATTTGATCTCCCTAGACCAAGGGATAAGCTCCATGAGTGGAGGGATAAAGCTCGAACTGATCGCGCTTCTAGAAGTTTCCAATTGGGAGAATGTTCGACCAGCTGGGCTTTTAGAACTTACTTTTTCCTTTATTTGTCTGTTTATGGGGCTTCGCAGGTTTTATAATCAGAACGTGTAGCATCTGCCATGGGCTATAGAACAAATATCTGTGGATCCGCAGGAAAGAGCTAGGAAAAGTGCGGAGTTAGAATTTTAAGGGTTTTAATGAGCTTTTATCCAATTCCAAGACTTGGTTTGGGAACATTAGGGTTTTTGACTTCTAAGGGAGCACAATATAGGTAGTGATGAACCTATATGGACAATAAAATGTCATGGTGACAAAATAACATGTAACAGATTGCCCCCTAAAGTGAAAAGTCTGATGTTGTTCTAAAGAGTGAAGTGCTTTATCATTCCAAGGATTGGATTGTGGACACAACGGTCGAAAGCCTGTAAAAACATTCAATGCAAGCATATATATATATATATATATATATATATATATCATCGCTGAGGTAGGCATTCCCTTACTCAGATAGAAAACAACTAAATTTTCTGGTACAGATATGATTTGAATATTACATCAATAGTAGACATAGCATGGACGCAGCCATATGTGATAAGTAGTCTACCGTATCATGAATAATAAAACTCCTGGCAGCCTGGATGGTGGAAACTAGACCCAAGGTCTTGATTTCTGCTTCCCGAACTAGTACGATTCTATCCATGTGATTGATTGTGTCAAATTCGAACATGGTAGAAACCACTTGATTACCAGTCAATGATGTGAACTGTTAACAAGTGTGAGAGAAACCACCAATAATGGCAATGGCTCTCAAAGTACTCAGTACAATCCATGAAGTGTGAATGAATGATTTGCAGTCGACCACTTCATAGAATCATTCGATTGAAGGTCAATGATGCAACCTGTTGTCAAAGATGAGAAACCTGCCATTAGGGCATGCAGATCCCAAGGTACTGATAGGATTCTAGATCAACTTTCTAGATGATGAGTTTTCGTCGATAGAAAGTGACTCGTCGCAGGAAAGCCCATGACACGAAACCATTAGATCAAGTTTTGAAGAAATATTTGCAAGGACTGACTCAAAGATGGTCAACACGAATGAACACAAATGTTTGCAATGAATGGTTTATTTGAACTGTCTCTTGAACACATAACGACACTGCAGATGGTTTGGTAACAATTGACCTAAAGCTAATACCCAGGAATCGGCTGAAGAATTTAAATGTGATTTGATTAACTGTTAGACAAAGGATTTTCCCAACCCAGGTACGTGTAACAAAAGTGTCGCGTTCAAGAGTGGTATACTATTTTTAAAAAAAGGGTGAAAACTGGATTCCTTTTCTCTTTACCCCCCACCATTACTGGCAAGTACCTCTTTATTTTTGACAAGCTTGAGGAGGATAAAATTTGCTTGTTGTGTAAGCTCATCCTTCGGATGATTCCATATTAGTATTAAAATTGAATCCTAAGAAGGAGTGGTTCATTTCTGTTTGTAATCGACAGGTCCTTTACTGTTCAATTTTAACGATTCCAATATAGGAGAAAATCAGTGTTTTTCAGTTTTAGGGGGTCAGAAGAAAAACATAAGTAAACTCCGTGGTTGTACTTTTTCGTAAATTTAGTCTCTCAGGCCCGAAAAAGGATAGAATAATGTAGGAGAGAACTCTATTGACCTTGATTAGTCAACATATACCTTTTTTTGTAAATAGTCCATTTCAGTTCGGAAAAGGGGTAAACTTATACTGAAGGGACGATTGTTCATTTTCTTTAACGAGTTTGAATAGTCAAGTACTCGAAAATATTTTCATATTTAGAGAGTCTGAAAAGGGCTTAAAAGAGAACTCCAGGGTTTTGATTTTTCGTAATTTTCAAGAGCCCGAAAAAGTGATAAAAGTATACTCATCATCAAAATAATTCTTTTCACCAAAAACATGTAATCTGCGCAAAAACTCAAAAAATTAAAAATACCTATTCCAAAGAAGTAAAAATATTGAAAAATATCCTTTTTAAAGTGAAAAGTAAATAAAATATAATATTTTATTCATTCAAAAACTATAAAAAGGAGTTTAACAAAATCATTTTCACCTTTTATCTTCAGAGCAACAAATTGAGAGCTTTTGGCAAAAACTATTAGGAGAACCGACCGTTCAATTCGTGATTCATCAGAACCAGGAAATCCACATCACTTTACTCTTCATTGCTATCCATTTCAATTCTCTTTTTTGACTATGATTTCATTTTTTAGGGAGCAATTATGTTCAAAAATGCGCTCTCGGGGGTCCACAGGTCATGCACGTGCTACCTGCGGACCCTGATAATTTTCTAAAAGGAAAATTATCAGGCTACCATGGTTTTTGTGTGGAGCCCGTACGGATGTCCGCACTATCTCCTCACAAAAATTGCAGAGGCATCGTGAGTGTTTTAAAATCTACCAATTCTCTCAAAAATGGTTAAATTTTTCATTCCAATGGTTTCTAACTTTCAAATGTGTTCATTTGCAGGATATTTCACCATGCTAGAGTAGAGAGAACATGAGCATGAGGATATAGACAATGAAGCCATGAATAATCCCGCGACAATGCGTGTGTTAAAAAATTGTGGTTTATATAAGTTTTGGGTGATTCAAGGTATGAGAGCACAAGTAGAGCCGATGACATGGTTAGTGAACACATGGGATGTTCAAGATTAGTGCTTTATCATTGGTGACCATTGGCTCACAATCGAGCTCGAGGATATCTATTTTCTCACTTGATTGTCCCAAAGAGGAGAAAACATATCCTTGTTTGGGGCTAGACAGGTTGGCCTACCCGTTGCTAGCTACAAACAACAGTTTTGCAGTGATGAGGCAGATGCAAAGGATAATCGCATGGACATAAAAAATATCTTGCGATTAGATCTCAAAGTGATTTCATTCATGGTAACCAGGTTGTGTGTGAGTGCAGCTCCACATGTAGCCAATAAATCTCAAATGTAGACCGCGGTAGAGTGTTTTAGAGGCACCATATTCAACTGGTGCGAAGGGTTATTGGCCAATATGAAAGGCCAACTAACCAGAGAAAATAATGCAAAGTTAAAAAACTTTGGTTATAGTGCCATTTTGATTTCCTTTGATTTGGAGAGATCCCAATTCTTTCCCCTCAGCTTATTCCAGTGGATCGTGGGGAACCTCAGGAACCTCGAATGGTACATTGGGTTGCATTAATGGCCCACCATGGTGGCGATGGAAGTTCAGTGGTTCGGTTCACTCCAACGTACTTTATGTGGCTAAAGAATCAAGTATTCACCATTGAAGACTTCCCTTATGTAGGTATATATTTCAGAGGTGATCCTGATATGTCCTTGCCTCCAGGGGCACAATGGGACGAATCAGGTTAGTGAACTATTTTAATGTTTTTAATCTAATTTTTATTTGTTTTTTATCTTCCAATACTGATAACAAAATTTAAATGCAGATTTTGGTCCACGACGACCAGCTACACTCCACTACTTTGATAGGCGGCAAGAAGAGCCTATAGCACCACCACAGGACTGGGTAGCAGATATCCTAATTGATATGGAATACAACTTGGTGAGGTTAACCATAGATATTCCCGAGACAAGGACATATGACATTCCTCTCTGGCTTCATAGACATGTTACGGGTGTACTAGGATAGTTTAGGAGATTCCTATGCAAGGTGGCGCATGCCATAGTCTACTACCATGATCATCATCACAGATAGTGGATGATCATTGTGGATTGACATATTTTTTTTTTGTATCAGTATCTATTAAATCATAAGGTGTTTGAATCTATGATCATAGACGATGTAATATTTTTTGAAAACAAACCTATATATGATATTACTACTTTTTCTGAGTATCTTGTTCAACATGTATCGAATGTTGTTTTGGTTTACTGTTTTAATGTTGCAAATGTATATTTAAAACACGATTAGATAATGTGTTGGCCAATGTGTTTAAATGTCTTGAAATGTGTTGATATTCAATGTAATCAAACTATCGTTCCAAGAGATGAACCTTCAAAAATAATCTCAATAACACTGGATTTTTAATTGCATATACTCTGTTTAAATGTAATACAATGAGTTCTGAATCTAACCTAATGATCAAACATTGAATACAAAATGAAATGGCATCAGATAATAACACAATGACTGCGCTATATTCTGCAATATTGTTCATTGTTTGACCAAGGCTTACCCCATGCATAGAAACTAACTCATCAGTGGATGAATATATAACCCAAGATGTGGAAGAAATATTCCGTGTACTACGACAGACACCATTAGCAAAACCAATGTACGTTTGAAGGGATTTCGACATATGCAATATCAAGAGTAATCAAGATAAGTAGTGATAGTAGTAAAAACAAACTGAAACTAGGCACACTTATCTAATCTAAGGCACACTATCTAAAAAATAACTAATATACAAGTGAGATCTTCACATGAGAATCAAGCATAATATATCTTCAAATAAAGACCATTTCTAGGCTTATCTAAAGAGACCCCGTCATAATCAGTCAATTCATAGGCCCCTTTGGCAAGCACACGCTTGGCAATGTAAGGACCATTCCACATCTGCTCGAATTTCCCAGCACCTAGCTTATCGTTAGCTTGATCATATACTAAGACTAGGTCACCTTCTGAAAAAACACGAGGTGTAACACTTTGATCATACTGAGCTTTCAAAAGTTTCTTATGAGCTTTGGCAACTAATGCAGCAGTGCGCCGAGTCTCATCTACTTGTGCTTAGTACAAAAAGAATTTTTCCTCTTTAGAGGTAGCTGGTAGTAACTCTATGGCTAGTTAGAGTGATGGTATTTCACATTCAATGGGTAACACAACTTCTAAACCATAAACAAGTTGAAAAGGAGTGAACCCTGTAGCAGTTTTTGCTAAGGTTCGGTATGGCCATAGTGCCGAAAAAAACATGGTATGCCAATTCGATTTGTGAGTTCCGATAATCCATTTAATCATGGTGGTTAAAACTTTATTAACAGCTTCAACCTGACCATTAGTTTGCGGGTAATATGGAGTAGAGTTATCATGGCGCAGGGCAAGTTGTCGGAAAGTTCGGTCATCATTATATTTCGAAAATGACTCCCATGGTCTGTGATAATAGCTTGGGGTACACCGAAATGAGAAATCACATGATTGAATACGAACGTAGCTGCAGTTTTTAAATCTGCCGTGAATGTAGGCATCGCCTCGACCCATTTGGTAAAGTAATCTACAACGAGAATAATATACCCATGCCCCCCAGCCAAGTGAGGGCTACATTTAATGAAATCAATGTCCCATTTCGCAAAAGGACCGACAACAATTATTGGGTGAACAGGAGCTGGAGGTGCACGCATATTTCGATAAAAAATTTGGCAGTTGTGGCATTTTCGGACTGCAATAATACAATCTTTGAACAATGACGACCAAAAATAGCCAGTGCGCAATATATTTTTGGCTATGGAAAACCTAGAAATATTACCACCACAGGCTCCAGAGTGGCAGTTATTCAAAATCCCTTCAGCCTATTTGTGAGTTATACAATGTTGAAAAACAGAATCCGCACCATGACGATAAAATGTGTCCCCAACAATGTTGTATTTTTGAGATTGATACCAGATTCTCCATCGATTTGAACAGGAAAGGTTTGGGTTTGAAGATAAATGATGATATATCCATACCATGGATCTAACATGCTGATCAGAAATAGAGATTCATCTGCGATGGGATTCTCTACCACGGTTTCCGTCTTAGTATTGGGAAAGTCACACATAAGTTCTGCAAACACCAGTGATTTATTTGATTTAGATTTCTTGAATTCCAAATCAAACTCTTGTAGGATGACAATCCATTTAGATTATTTTCCCCCGAGTAGTTGTTTTGTAAAAATATACATCATCGAGTTGCAATTAGATATCACAATTGTCTTTCATAACAATATGTAGTGACTGAAATCTTTGGATAGCTTGAACTGCTGCCAAGGCCAATTTTACCACATGCGAATATTTAATTTAGGTCGGATTCAGATTCCGACTTAGATAGTAAATCACATGCTCATTGTGAGATTTATCTTCTTGAACTAGAACCATTAAAATGGTGGAATCAGAGGCAGCTAAATATAAAAAATATTCCTGGTTGTAATTGGGTGGATGAAAAAATGGTGCATGGGTCAACGCGTGTTTTAGAGTATCAAAAGATCGATCAACAATCTCATCCCAAATAAAAGGAACATTCTGTTTCAACAATCGGGTAAAACCTTTTGTTAACTCAACATAGTTTGGGATAAATCTACGTAGAAAATTTGTTTTCCCTTGTAAAATTTGGAGTTGGCGAAGTGTGGAAGGAGGAGATAAATTTATGATGGCCTCAACATTCGAGGGGCCGACACGAATTCCAGATTTTGAAACAACGAATCCCAGTAATCATCTTGATTGTACACAAAAAAACACATTTGTGTAGATTCAAACGAATCTTGTATTGCATACATCTCATGAAAATTGCTTGTAAGTGAGTAGGATGATCATCCCTGTGTAATGAGTGAGCAGGTAAATCATCCAGATAAGGTTGTACAATATGTTTGATATCATGAAAAGCATAATACATTGCCCTTTTGAAAAGTTACACCATAATTATTTAATCCGAAAGGTAGTTTGCAATAAGAAAATGTTCCCCAAGGACATATAAACGCTCTTTTTGGTTGATCAACAGGGAGTATGTTGATTTTATTATATCCGGAAAATCCATCCATAAATGAAAACATTTCATTTCTGGCATAATCATCAATAATTTGGTCGATATCGAGGGTAGGATAATTATCTTTTGGACATGCTTTATTAATATCCCTATAATCAACACATACTCGTATAGTCCCTTGTTTCTTGGTAATGGGAACTATATTAGATACCCAATTTGTTAATGGGATTGGATAAATAAATCTTTCTCGGAGTAGCTTTTCAACTTCAACTTTAATAGTAGTAGTTTTTCGCGGATGTATTGGACGTAATCTTTGTCTAATAGGCTTGGCATCCGGGTATGTCTTTATTTCATGAACGAAAATCTTTGGATCGATTCCTGGCATCTCTTCGTAAGAATAGGCATATATGTCTCAGAATTCTTGAAATAGGGCTTTATATGTATTAATTTCGTCAATCGTACAAGAAGCACCTATATGAATGATTTCAACAATTCCAGGTTTAACTGATATGTCAATAGAAACAGTTGTAGAAATTTTTTGCAAATTAATCTCAGAATCCAAATTTGTAATCGATATGGGATAATGTGGTTCCTTGAAATAATCAATCGTAAAAATAGATGAAAAATCATTTTCAAACCTATCAAGTTCAGGTAAAAATGAAGATCTATGGTGTAGATCATCCTAGGGTAATTCATCAGTAGACAAAATTTCTCGAATACTTTCATCAGTATGAAACACTTGTTGAAAAGAATCGAAAATTGATGTCAAGGCTGAGCTTGATAGCGAAGAAGATTCTTTAGTGATCATATTCATTGGATCAGGATTATTTGAAAGTGTGTTATAAAATGACTGTGTTGCTTCATATGCCATCTCAAAAGGACTCAGAGGCATCTCACCATTGAAAGAATCCATTTCTGACTCAGAAGGCGCTATCCAAGTGTCATCGAAAGGTATAGTGCTTGATGAAATCATATTGATGTTGGAAATGGTACGCGGTATGTTGGGTGGAGGCATATAAAAATTTCCCATCAAAGCAGAGTCCTTTACTAAACCTACACCAAAATCTTCATATGGGATAGTCAATTTTCCAAGATGTTGGATACTGTCTGTAGAAGCCGGGTCGGACGAACAATATGACAACTGATCGATTTCACAATATTTTTTTTTATGAGGAAACATGATTAACTGAAAGACGGATGAAATGACAGCAGTCATGGCATAAGACCAACTTTGACCCAAAATAAGGTTTTAATCTAGAGGGGCATCAACAACTTCCACATCTAGATTGAAAATTTTGCCTTCTAGTTCTATAAGTAGATCCCGGAGCATTCCAAACAGATGGAATCCTCTTCCATCAAAGGCTTTAAGGAATGTGGGAGATTGATTGAGTGTTGGAGAACCAAGAGTTTTCCAAAAATTTAACGACATTATGCACGTGGATGCGCCCTCATCAATTACAATACGAAAAACTCGTCTATTTTTTACTAATAATGGAATCTGAAAATCCATCTGATGAGGGAGTCTCAGTGTAAAATTTTCTATATCGAAGACCATGAGGTTAGAATCCTGAGAATCTATAGCTCCAATAGCTGATAAAAGTAATTTCCTTTGTGATGGACATGATTGTAGCACTTTTAAGGCCGACATTGCTGAAGGGGATATCGCCAAGTCTTCAACAATGTTGTAATTCTGAGCAGCTCTCGCATGTGGATTGAAAGCTGATTTTTGAAGTACACCTCTAGCATGCAGTTCAAAAACTAGATCAGGATTAGGTTTCTCGATATGAACTGGATAAGAAATTGAAGGAGATGTAGCTGGTGTTGAATTAGAATTTTCTATCTCTTTAACCGTTACAGGATTTTTATTTCCGTAGTCTTGCGATCGCGTCGCAACCATTACCTCAGACATCATTAAAATATCTGCCGATGAATTTGTAGAAGATCCTATCATTTCGCTATCTTGAGTAGGAAAAGGATCCTTCAAGATAATGCGTGTGGATGAACCTTTGAAAAATTTAGAGACGTCAGACTGATGCAGGCACTCTTTGGTAAAGTGATCCTCGTCACAGATAAGACAAGGATAAAGAGGTTTTAGTTTATCATCAGATGGTTCATTCTTTTCGGTTTTCGCTTTGGGAGATGAAGTCTATTTGTTTTTATTCTTTTCTTTCTTCTTATTACCGGTTTTGGATTTAGCTGTAGATGAATCTACAACATGAATGTCGGCAGAAGTTTCAAGGGAAGAGTATCCTTTTGGTGAAACTGGTAAAGTTATGATAGGAGAAGTATTTTTTGAAGACTTCTTCTTACGCTTATTTGCGCTAACTAAACCAATTACAACATGAGACCCTAAAGGAGTTGTATTTATTTTACCAGGACGTGGTAAGTCAGGAATTTTTTCGTATAAAGTACCAGATTGTGTATATACAAGGTCTAAGTACTAAGCTTGAGAAATGACTTGTTCTTCCATAACAACCCCTCCCTTAGCCACATCTTCAATGATATTTGGAAGCAATGATTTGATGAACCATTTTGCCAAGATATGATCCGGAATAAAGACTTTCACTAAACGTCTTCTACGTCTCCATTCATGTATGTGATATGATATGTACGTAGAGGTATATTGTTTTAATGAAGTCAAGGGTTTTGTGCCATTGTCGTATATGACTGGCAACTGAAAGTGTGTTAAGAAAGCTGTTACTAATGTGTTGAAATTGTTGAATGAGCCACGTGGTAGTTCAATATACCTTTTTGTAGCTAAACCTATCAGTGTTCACTGAAACAGTCTTAATTGAATGGAATCATCAATCAAAGAGTTGGATGCACACCAGAGGTGGTAAGTCATGACATGGTTTGAGGGGTCCTCTCCTGATTTACCTTCGAACTTAGGAATATCACTAGGTAACTTATTCGGCATTGGCGGCCATTACGGAAGATAATAGATCAGATCATTCATTAGGCACGAAAAATTAGGTAAATCCAAAGTTACTATGAATGGCAACAGTCGGTTAGCGTCCTACTGAGCAAATTGATAACCTTGTGGAACTATACAAGTACCAGGAGGAGGATATCCACGATATCCTAGAATAGCCTGTGCATTTAGGATTGGAATGCCTCCTGGATAACCGAGATTGGTCGGACTATATTGGGGTTGAGCTGGTATTTGATACGTGTAACTGGTGTACGGTTGATGCTGGTACACTATATTTTGTACTACAGGTCCATATTGATACTGCCCTTGATACGGTTGATAAACAAACTGAGTTTTACTTGTTACAATTGTACTTGTACCAGGTTGTCCTGCAGACATCTGAACAGTAGTCTGAACTGTGGGTCCAGGTTGTTCTGCAATGACTATAGGTATTTGTTGTGATACTTGAGGGGCAGTAGAGATAGGGGCTGCAAAAATTCCAGGGATAGGTATTTTAGGTTGAACAGAAGTTGGTGAAGTAGTTTGAGGTGGAGTCCTAGTAGGTGCAGATACTTGTGGTATAACTTGAAGTGTAGGTTGGACAAGTTGTTGGATTTGACTGTAAGAAATTGGTTGATCAGGTTGATTATAAGGTACTTGCACGTTAGGTTGCAAATTATGTTGATTTTGTGTTGGATTCCACATCAAGTTTACTCTGGGATATGAAGCTCCCATTGAAGGTTGTGCTATATAAGACAGACCATAACCAGGTTGATAATTTGGAACGTATGTTTGATAGTTGGCTGGATAATTCCTACTAAAATATTGACCTCCCTGAAAAAATTGTTGTTCCGGGTAGAACTATGGCCCTAAAGGAGGCTGCTGTCCTTGGAAGATGACTGCCCCAAAGGAGGCTTCTATCCTTGGAAAGATGGTTGTCCTGGCATGGGGTACTGTCCTTGAAGTGGTTGCGGACCCTTAATTGAGTAATGCCATTGAGGTTGATATTGTCCTTGAGGTATGTACTGTCCGTAAGGTATGTATTGTCCTTGAGGTTTCCCCCCAGGTGGTAAATTACTACCTTGAGGATGCCCCACATGCAGTAAATTACTACTTTGAGGGTCAGGGTTAGGAATATTTCCAGACATCATATAAACTTGTTCCGCATTCAAATTTTTGGTATGTGATTCATTTGGACCAGATGATGGTATAAGTTTATCAGGAGAAGGAGCTGCTCCCAAGAAAGTACCAGAAAGCGACTGGTATCCTGCAGGAATAGATAGACCACCATAAAAATATGATTATGGTGATGCAGAAAACATGGATGGCTCACCAGACATGTCTAATGAAGGTCTATAATTACCTCTTGGTATGGCATAAAAAGGAATTCGGGGTGGCGAATAGTTTAGACCAGAATTGTGTAGAAAGTCTGTTAACTGAGAATACCAAGGATCTTGTTTGAAAGGCTATAGTAAATTGATTCACTTGGCCTAAGATCTAAATATTCCTAATGTGAAGAAAGAACAACTTCTTCCTCTGTGTCAATAATTTCTTCAATGCTAATGAGGCCAGGAGGAAGGTTCTCAATGCCACGAAACTTCACTCTAGGTGAATCAAGACGACCAGGGGCTGGAGTGATGAACTTTGAAGCAGGCTCAGACATAGTAGGTTCAGTTTCTAGTTTAGAAATTTCAGGCTCAGTAGCTGATAATTCTCTAGTTGTGGAAGCAAGTTCAACTAGTTCAAAAATTGTAATTTTTCTTTGAGAACTCTTTGTTGTTTGAGGTTGATCTACTTCGTAATCAGGATGAATAATTACTGATGTTTCCTCGTGTTGAGTTGATCCAGTCCTTGATGGTTTTCCTTTCTCAAATTTAATCTTTTCTAACTGGCTTGGTGTGTACTTAGGGGGTTTCCCATGCATTCTACGGGATTGTCTAGGTAATTCAGCCACAATTAAATGTTTTCACACACAAAATCAAAGAAAATTTCAACAAAATATCCTAAAGTCTCTAAGGAAACAATCAAATTGATCACATGCCTACAAAATCTAAGAGAGAAATCCACACACAAACAGTAGATTCCCACACTAAAAACACTAGTTGGTGATGAAATCCAACGTCGTAGAATTCTAATGTGGAAATGGCGGTTGGAACAGTTACCCCAAAAAACTACTTAATGAAACAGTCCAGTACAAGTATCTCCACTTATGCCATATAGAAGTGAAGAGTACCCTTCAGAAAGTCCAAGTGAGTCTAATCGATGTCTCCTCCAGGTACAGTGGGACCTTCCCTCCACTGTCAACTTGGGAACAAATCCTAAATTTGATAGCCATTAAGGTCACCAACGAGAACAAATTTACCTGGGGGAATAGTCTACTATCTGATATACACACAAGGGTAGAGTAACTAGCTCAATCCCCTTGAAGGCTCCTTGATATAATCCAAGGTTTACCAACAAGTGACCCTAGGCTCCTCGACAATGGTCTATCTGAGGTTTACCGTTTTTAATACGTGCACATCTGCTATCTTTCCCAATGAGATAGGTACGATTACCTCACTGGTTCTGACATGATCTCGCGCTTGAATCTTTTAAGAAGAGCTTCCTAGAGCACAAATGCTATAATTGGATTTTTCCTACCGCAAGATTGCTACTTGTTTGTTTGAACTGTCTTGGAATGTTAATTACAACCTGTTCCAAGACACTAGCCTAAGCTATGTTGATGGAAAAGAGCCCTTGAAAATGTAAAATATCTAGATTTATTTTATTAAAGCGTTGTTTTTAATTTGGTTGTTTTTTAAGACAGAAGGTATGGAAGTGAAACTTCAATGATGTTTTATGACCCGGCTCAAAAATACGCTAAATGCATCTAAATGAAAAATGGAGCTCTTTTCTTTTCAATGAATCTTATTTAAGGGAAAGATTGAGAGATTTAACAATTTTCTAAAGCACCAATTCTTTCATTGATAATTATTTTTTTGAAAAGAAGACGATTTCTTTGAGAACTCAATTTCATAAAATGATCAATGACTCGCTCGAAATGAAATCCCTTATCAATCAGATCAGAAACTACAAATCATTAAACAAACCATTTCCAAAAAGAAAACCATATCTAAAACTTCTAAAAACATAAAAATTCAAAATCAAAAGAAGAAACTCTAATTTTTAAATCTATCTAGAAAGATTGAAGACATTTTCTTCTTGTTTGTGATCGAACCAAGAAGAATTTCTACTTATCTCAGCAGAAATGAAAACATCCAACAATGGTTTAGTGTGAAAATCAGACCTTAGTAAGCTAAAAGCTCTTCCAAATTTGCAAATGAAAATGAAATTAATTTTCATAAAAGTAAAGTTTGCAATGGGTTTAATGGCTCAGAAAGAGAACAACATCATACCAGTAAGCTAAGGTATATGAAAGTGTAATATTCCTAATTAGCGACAGCTAATTGGAATATTCGATTTTGTTCAGTTTTGCCGTCTATAGTTTGTAAATAAATAAAAAGTGAGTGGAGAGGGTCTAACTCACTCAAGTGGAATAAAACACCCTCCTAGTAGCACAACGTTGTGACTTAAGGGGAAGCCAAGGGGAGGCCAAGCACCACGTAGAGAGGGGGCCCACGTATGCTCTAGAAGCTTCTGCGCAGGAGAGGATGAGCATGTGGCAAGAGAGGGAGGCTACGTTGAGGAAATGGGATTTAGGGTTGGAGGAAGGCCAACGTTATAAAAGAGGGAGCAGCCGTATCATTTGATTCATTCTATTGTTGATGATATTGAGCTGGTCGTTTTGACTACTTGAGCATGCTGGCTGTTTAGCCTGTCTGCAGCACTGTTTAGTGCATTGACTGTCTCCGGTCGGAGATCTCGCCCTTAGCCCCGGGGGACTTTGTGTGCCTGCTCGGGCAAGGTTATTCCTTCAACATTTTTTAGGAGGTTTGGGGTGTTTGAGTTTGTTGTGGAGCCGTGCATTCATAGAGACTACGCAGTCACTGAGAGGGAGGACGCATTCCATCTTGGAGGTGTTCCAAATCGAGGTTTTTGCAGGAGATTGAGCCGAGATTTTTAGTAGAGGGTCAGCCTTTGCCTTTGGGAGGATTTTGGTGGAGTTTGAGGTGGTGTTTCAGTCATTCTCATTTAGCCTCTGCGCAAAGCCTTGGAGGCCAGCGTAATTCCCCAAGGGGGTCTTTTTCGGAGATCAGCCATTTTTGATATGGTTTCTGAGTTTTGTCGGGATTGGTGAGTAGAGGAGGATTCCAGATTTTTAGCTCATTCCGGCAAGGGGAACAACCCCTAGTCTTCAATTCATTCCAGCAATAGCAGCTACATGGCAATTTTCCAGTAGCTGGGACGCAGTTCAGAGAGCAACCATTTCCTGTATATTCTGAGAGTATTTCTTCACTTGCCTTGAGTAAGTTTAGGTTGTTGGAAATATGATGCTGAGTGTTGTCCTTGATGGCAACCCACTTGATGAAGTTATGCTTGATAGAATATGTCTTGATAAACCTGTTAAATGATGTATATCTGATATAGCTACAGTGAGTACAAAAGGTAATGAAGAAAGGAATTCAGTATGTGCTAGATCTATGATGAAAAGAGTATGTCTCAAGGCATACGCGGATTTTTCTAGGATAAGGCGCGTATGCACGCGGAAAACAACGTGACAAGTCGCGTATGGGCAAAAGCGCTCATAAAGTGCAAAACCAGGGGTAACCACCATGGTATTGACCCATTGTATTGAGTAATGATTCGTCTATGTGACCCCGTCCAGGAATACCATCGGAAGTAATGTGGTTTTGGCTCATGGTATTGAAAAAGGGTAAACCTATATAAAGAGAAGAAAATTCATTGTGCAAGAGATGAGGTGAGAGTGCAAGTGTCTGGGCTTTAATGAATACTTCACTCTGAAGTATATCTACATGATGGAACTTTGCTCTTAATTGATAGATCTGATTCTATAATGTATCTATGAAGGTTCAAGATCTCTAGATCTTGAAATGGAAAAACCCTTGGATGATCTGAAAAGAAGTGATGAAGACCTGGCGCAAATCTGTTAAAAGAAGTTGAAGAAATCTGGGTAAGTTCATAGATCTTGTCTGTTCTGCAAAATTTATCTTTTATAGATCTATACGCAGGTTCGCTTCACTGAAGGCGCGTATATACGCGGATCTATTTCGACAAAGGAGCGTATGACCTGTTAGGGTTTTCTTGGAAAGTTGCATGAATGAATACGCGGGTTGTCTTCAGTAAAGGCGCGTATATACGCGGATCCATCTAAAGAAAAGCGCGTATCATATCTGAACTGATGATTGCTCAAAGTTGAATGTGTCTTTGAATGTCTGTTCTGAAGTCTGGGTTAACTCTGATATTCTAGTTTCAGTGGGTTCACTGTTCTGTTTGTAGCATTGGGCAAAGTATGTTTGTTGAAGAGTGAAGGGTTGTGTTGGAGCTGTTGGATCCAGTTTGAAAATTGATGAAACGTGGTCTGCAGTGGATCTGAGGGTTGAAGCCTTCAGTCTGAAAGTAGAAGCTTTTTGCCAGCAAAGGTTGGTGCTGAGATTAGGGGTAGTAGCTCCCTTCCAGGTGAGGCTGGTAAACGAGAGCAGGGGGTTGTTGCTCCCTTCCAGGTGAGGCTGGTAAACGAGAGAAGTTTGTAGTCTTCTGCAGGTGGGTGCCTGCGTGCTGGTATAAGTCTGCACCAGTACATGATTGAAAGATTTTTTCTCTATAATAAAATATTGAAGGCTGAGACAACGGCAGCGGTGGTTTTCTCCCAACTTGGGTTTCCACCTAAAAATCATGGTGTTCATGTGTGATGCTTTTGTGTGATGTTTCATTCTGTTATTACTGCACATGTCTACTGCTATATAAACATCTGATAAATGAATACATGCAAGGATCTAAGTAAAGAATTGTTTGTTTATTAATATCTCTGTGCATACGCGAGTTCAGTAAAGGGTATCCGCGTATATACGCGAGTCTGTTTCAGTAAAGTAGCGTATGGGTCACTAAAGATTGAAAAAAAACTAAAAATATCCTGAGTAAATCCTAAATACTGATTCACCCCCCCCTCTCAGTATTTTTCCAACAATTGGTATCAGAGCAGGTCCTTCTGAAAAGGCTTAACCGCTAGAAGGAAGATCAAGCAGGATGAGCAATCACGAGGGAACAACATCTATCAAACCTCCGCTCTTCAACGGAAGAAATTTAATCTTCTGGAAAATAAGGATGAGATCCTATATTCAGTCTATGGGAGCAGATATATGGGCCATTGTTGAACAAGGATATCAATATCCAGCTGCTACACCAACAGATCCAACTGAAAGAAAGAATTATGAATCAAATGCAAAAGCGGTCAATGCAATAACTGGAAGTCTAACTGAAGCAGAATTTGTCAAAGTCATGCAGCTATATACAGAAAAGGAGATATGGGACAAAATCATCCTAAGCTATCAAGGTGATGCAAAGGTAAAAAGTGCGAAACTTCAATCTCTCAGAATTGAGTATGAAAATCTAAAAATGCATAGTGATGAGAATATTGCTGGTTTCTTTTTACGTGTTGATGATGTTGTAAACCGTATGAGAAATCTGGGAGAAACAATAACCGAATCCACTTTGGTTGAGAAAATTTTGAGATCACTAACAGCCAAGTTTGAGTCAAAAGTTTCTGCTCTTGAAGAAAAACAGGACCTTCAAAATCTTACTATGGTGCAACTTCATGGGATATTGACTTCATACGAAATGAGGAGAGGAGGACCATCTGAAGTCAAAGAAGCTGTTTTTAAAGTTTCTACAAAAGGGAAAGAAGTTCAAAAACCAGAAGGGTCAGGATATATCTCAGAAGAAGATGAGGCAAACTTTGTGAGAAAACTCCAACTAGGAACCAGAAGATTCAAAGGTAAGCTTCCTTTCAAATGTTTTAATTGTGGAAAAGTTGGTCATTATGCTGCAAAATGTCCTTATAAAGAAACATCTGCTAAAGAGAAAGAAGTAGCAAGAAGAAATAAGAACCGGTCTAGCACTAAGAAAAGCTACTATACAAATGAAGACAGTGATGGGTTATCTGATAGTGAGGAAGAATGTGAACAAGATCTTAGACTTCTCATGGCATTTGAAAATAATTCTAGAGACGATAAGGATGCTTTTGTGGATGCTCTAGATGACAATGATTTTCTTGATCAAAACAATCAACTCAAAATATGCTTGGAAGAAAGTAAAATAATCATAGAAACTCTGAAAAGGCAGAATGAAGAAGCAAAGAAACATAATGAAAAATTAGAATGTGAAGTAGTAAGTCTAAGAAAAGAACTTGAGAAAGTAAAGACTCTGAATCTTAGATTTGCTAAAGGGTCTGAAACCTTAGATGAGATTATCAAGGTTCAACGATCTCCTCTGATTAAGACAGGTCTTGGATATACCGGAGAATCCTCTCAGGCTTCAGCACCAAATTATCTAAAAGCAGCTACAATCGGTTTACTACATTCAGCCACTCAACGAGGGAATAAAGAATCTTCACAGGTAAAGCATGATCTTCACAATACAAGGAACACTAACAGGGATATCTCTCAAAGAAGCAACAATCAACAGGTAAATTCAAATAGAAGATTTCATGATCACAGAAATTTCTACTTCAATGGACAATGTTTCTCATGTCACAATTTTGGTCATAAAGCTATTCAATGTGTTGCATATAAAACCATCATGACAAGAGAAGCAAGAAAGAAAAGGATGGATGTTGAACCAAAAAGGAACACCTATAACAATTTTTCTCCTCTTCAAAATGAAGTTGAATGTGCTTATTGCAATAACTTTGGCCATGAAGAATCTGAATGCAGGAGCAAAGTCCAGCCAAAACAACATTTTCCTTCAAGTTCCAAAGTATGGAAAAACAAGGAATCACATGTTGAAAATTGTGGGATCGCGTTATTTGCAGAAGGTGAAGAAAATCAATTGTACATTGATAGTGGGTGCTCAAGACACATGACAGGTGACAAAAGCAAACTTCTTTCATATAATGCTCTAGAAAAGGAAAAGAAAGTTACATTTGGAAATGATAATCCTGCTATAATTAAAGGAAAAGGGTCCGTGTTTCTAAAATAAAAGGTGAAGGCTAATGATGTCATGTATGTGGATGGATTAAGGCATAACCTGTTAAGTGTAAGTCAAATGTGTGATCAAGGTACAAAAGTTGTCTTCAGTTCAAAAGAATGTGTGGTTCGTGATCTGGATACAGGTAGAACTATTATAAAAGGGAAAAGAACTCCAAGCAACCTATATGTATTGAAGAACTGCAAAGATCAATGTTACTTGAGCAAATCTTCAGAAAATTGGTTATGGCATAGAAGGCTGGGGCATCTAAGCTTCTCTCAAATCAACAAAGCAAGCAGACTTCAAGCTATTCGTGGTCTTCCCAATATTACTCTGCCAGAAAGTATCATATGCAAATCATGTCAATTTGGTAAGCATACCAGAGTACAATTTAATGCCAAAGAAGGATCATCAAGTAGGCCTCTTGAACTTGTTCATACTGACATTTGTGGACCTATGAGGAAAAATTCACCACGTGGAGAAGAATACTATATCTTATTTATTGATGATTTATCTAGAATGTGTTGGATTGGGTTGCTTAAACACAAAGATGAAGCATTTGAGAAATTTCAGATCTTCAAAGCATTAGTTGAAAATGAATTGGATCTAAAAATAAAATGTCTTAGATATGATCAAGGAGGATAATATACATCAAATTAATTCTTTGAATTCTATGAACAACATGGCATAAAGAGATAGTTCTCTGTAGCGGGCACTCCACAACAAAATGGCGTAGCAGAAAGAATGAATAGAAAAATTCAACAAATGGCTAGAGATATGCTTGATGATTCTGGAACTCCTGACATGTTCTGGGGAGAAGCAGCACATACAGCAGCAAATATTCTCAACAAGGAACATGTTCGGGTAAATAGTGACAAAACTCCATATGAACTCTGGTATGGTAACTCTCCCTCTGTAAAGCATTTTAGAATTTTTGGAAGTAAATGCTTTATCAAAAATAATGATGAAAAGCTTGGCAAGTTTGAACCTAGATCAGATGAAGGGATACTTCTTGGTTACTCATCTACAAGCAAAGCTTACAAATGTTACAATAAAAGGCTTCGAAAGATTGTTGAATGTATTGATGTTGTCTTTGATGAGTCTCCTACAGCTCCTAAAGAAGAAAAACAAGCAACAGAAGAAGATGATGGTGATTTTTGTCCTTCTACATCAAATGGAAATGATATAGACAGTGGATCCAATGAAGAACCTGAAGATGATTTACCAGAAAAAGCTCCATCCAGATATGTTCAAAAGAATCATCCTGAATCTCAAATTTTGGGAAACAAGGAATCCGGTGTACAAACAAGGAGGACTCTTGTGGGATCTTCTAGCTATTTGGCATTCCTGTCCATAATTGAACCCCAAAATGTCAATCAAGCTAGCAAAGATGAATGTTGGATTCAAGCCATGAATGAAGAACTTGATCAAATTGAAAAGAATCACACTTGGGAATTGGTACCAAGACCACATGATAAAAATGTCATTGGAACCAAATGGATATTCAAGAACAAGTTAAATGAAAATGGGGATGTTATAAGAAACAAAGCTAGATTGGTTTGCAAAAGGTACACTCAACAAGAAGGTATAGACTTTGAAGAAACTTTTGCTCCTGTAGCTAGACTTGAAGCCATAAGAATGTTTCTTGCTTTTTCAAGTTCTCAACAAATCAAAGTCTATCAAATGGATGTCAAATCTGATTTCCTCAATGGTGATCTTGAAGAAGAAGTTTATATAGAACAACCAGAGGGATTCATTTTGGGAAATGATAAGAATCTTGTTTGTAAACTTAAAAAGGCTCTATATGATCTCAAACAAGCTCCAAGGGCATGGTACTATCGTCTTGACAAATATCTCCATCAACAAGGATTTTCAAAGGGGTCTGCTGATAGCAACTTATACACAAAAATAGAACATGACAAACTCTTGATTGTGATTGTATATGTTGATGATATTATTTTTGGGAGTAATGAAGAATCCTTGAGTCAAAAATTTGCTTCTGTCATGCAGCAATAATTTGAGATGTCTTTACTTGGGGAACTAACATTCTTTCTTGGCTTGCAAGTAAATCAAACTACAGATGGCATATTCCTATCACAAGCAAAATATCTTAAGCAAATTTTGAAGAAGTATGGCATGGAAGAATGCAAGCCTGTAAGTACACCAATGATAACCGGATGCAATCTCAGTTCTCATGATGATTCTCCCATGGTGAATCAACCAGAATACAGATCAATGATAGAAAGTCTACTTTATCTCACCGGGACTAGATCGGACATCAGGGATAATTTTAGGGGCGAATTTTAGCCCAAAGGCGAATTTTAAGGGATTTTCAATTTTAATAGGGCGAATTTTTTTACATAAAACCCATTTTCTATAGTTTAATAAAGTTAGCCCAATAAATATTTTAAAAATAATTAATTATTAAGTAATAGCCCACCAAAAAAAAGGGCGCATAACATGGAAAAATGAAATTCGCCCCGATTTTTTTCTTGTGGAGCAAATTTCCATGGCATTCGCCTGGATATGCTTCTGGTTCAAATGCTACTGTGGCCATCACTATTTTTATTGAATAACGAAGTTCAGGGAAGGAGGTAGATTACAATCTGTCTGATACGTTGATCTATCAGAAATTAATGGAATAGTGACTTTTTATCCTTGAATTTAGAACAATCTCCCACAACCTGCACTTAAGAGAAATGAGACTGCGATTTTTTTTAGAGAACAATTGAATCGAATATTTTGGCGAATGTGGGGTTTGTACTGCTGCATTAAAAACCAAAGTTCGTGACGGAATTGGATGGAGGAAAAGGGTTTAATGGATAAACCCTCATCCTTCTCTTCATAGTGGTTCCGGAGAAGGAGGCGCAGGTTCTCATCCAGGACATTTGTGCGATTATTTGCATTTTTAGCGATAATGGCATTCTTGCCACCGATCTTCTTTCATTTCAGATTAAAGCGGCATGACCAGGTACACCCATATTTCCATTTTATCATGGATTTGAAATATTTTTGCCGTCAAAATCAGACAAATTTTCACCACCAAAGTTTTCTATCCAGTTGCTTCGGCTTTTTGAATAGAAAATTAAAGCTATTGGATCAACGCGTTTATGCCCAGTGACTTATTATTCCAAGCACCATCGAGCACTGCCAATTATAAAAAATACAATAATTTTCAGTTTTGGTTCATTTGTGTAGAGTGCTGTGAAGGATAACATTCAAATTTTGTAAATTCACTCAACTTTAGTAAATTCATTTTATTTTCAGTGATTTAGAAAACACATTCATTCTCAGTCTTATTTCTTTGGTGAGGTAGACGTATTTTTTCTTTTTGATATGCGGGGAGCTATCAGCCCTAGTTCTGCATTATCATGGTAAAGCTATTTTAACGTGGGGACCACCGAACTCAGCGAACTCCTACATATGATCAGATCAGGAGTTTGTGCCCACTGAGGTTTGAACAAGGTCGTTATTGTGGCGATACCCTATTTCAACCAGTAAACCACCACCCGACAGACATACATGCTTCTTTTTGCATCCAAGGTCTTTGTTAAGCTTAACGGCAAGAACTGACCAAGTTTAGAAAGCTCAGGCCATGTTTGTGTTAAGTAAGAAGTTTGGCTATTTAGCACTGCATCAGTTCCTGTTTACTGTAGAACGGTTTGAATAAGGGTCGTATTTAGGGGAAAGCCCTATTTCAACCAGTAAACCACTACCTGACATACATACATCCACAGGAGCTCTAAGAAATTAATGTGTTACAATATATTGTACTCCAATTAAGTTCAGATATCGGGCTCTGAATGGAGTTCTTGTTGTGTCCAAGGGTTTCTGTGAAGGTTAATGGCAATAACTGACCAATTTTATAATGCTTAGGTTTTGTTTGTGTTGAGTTAAGTAAGAAGTTTGGCCATTTAGCATTGCATCAGTTCCTGTTTACTTTAGAAGTTTAAGGTCAACTAATGTTTGATCAATTGGTTCACATTATAAAGCTTTCTTGCAGTACTATGTGAGTTACTTTAAGAAGTTTCGTTAGCCTTATTTTAATTTACTCTCTTCTAGCTATGTCAAGTTAATTTATTCTGAAATGTGCATGTTCAAAATCATCTTTTAAGAAATGTCTTTTAATTTATTTTGTAAAACCTGTCTTAATTTATTTAATCACGTATATCAGTCTGTCTAAAGTTGCCTTAAAATTGTTTTGCTACCAGTATGCAAATTCTATTTGAATTTTGATTGAGTGCACGAGGTCAGCTTGAAGTTAATGCAAGCAGTTAAAGAAAAGGACTAAGAACAGGCTTGGCCAAGTAAAGAAAGATACATATGTCATAGTACAAAAATCATATGAGCATCTAGTGGAAGAATGAACAGAGGAGAGCTGCTTCTTGAGTGGTTCTATCTTTGAATTTTTTCCCATTTTAAACAAAAATAAGATTATATTACAGGCAAGATAATTACAAGGTTCCATCTATGCCTGTAGGCTAATACTATTTACAAAACAGAGTTTTAGAGTTGCTTTGTCGACTTTTCTACCCCAAAACCTCCCACTTCCTTTAGAATTTTTTAATGTTCCAAGGTAAACCTTAGGAGACTTTAACAACAAACCATAAACAAAGAAGTGCGACATTTCATGCCTTTTGGCCTCGCAGTTAGGAGGGCAAAAATATATTCAGGAAATGTTGGCTTTATGTGGAAATGCATGGCTAAGATCAAGGCTGGTAGCTACTAGTTCCACAGAATTGCTGTCTGTGGGTCACTCCTCTTCTATGATTAGCCTAGACCTGTCACAAGTATTCCGGTCAGAACCTGATCACTATTTGTTCCAATCTTTCAACATGCTGTTTTTGACTTTGGACTATGTCAACCCCTACATTGGCCTTTTCTTTCCTCTACTGTCTGCAAAACACTTGGCAGTTGAGCTCGAGATCCTTCATTTGCACATGCAGGCTATGCAGGTATTTAGTGAGACCGAGGTCCTTTAAGCTTTGCCTAGGAGACATTTGCTAAAAAAGTCCTGCACAAAGGAACCTTGTTATACTAATTTTTTGTCTCGTACCTAATCAACTCAGTCCTTTGACTCGTACCTAATAGGGCAAACATGAAGAACATGCCTCAAATAATTTTTTGTCTTACAATTATAATTCATATTTCAATATTAGAAGTACAAATGAAACATTATGAAGATTGACCATAGCTACAAGATTCAACACATAATTTGAAGCTTGGAATTCACTAAAGCTGGATTTGTCACAATGTTTTTTGGATTTACTATATTGGAGCATAGGTAGCAGAGAATTGTTGGTTGTAACTTTCTCACTGCATATTCTTACATAAATTGTATTGGCCGAGCTTCATTCGTATCTGCCCATTTTAGGACTGCATGCATATTTGTGCCCTTGACTCAATGGTTGAAGATAAATGGGTGTAGATAGTTTTCTGCAAAGATTTATTATGTGGGAATCTCCATGTAGTTGCATGATTGCAATTGTACCAAGTATCAATCGATACCAGATATAGGGATATTATCCCATATTTTAGTGAAAGACAATATATACATGTGTGTGTTAATAGATATATCACATAGGGATACTACTCAGTATGGTCTTGGGGATAGCAATAGTTATACTATAGGCGGGTAGCGGGGATTGAACCTGCATCTTCCCCTTCGCAAAGAGAAATTTTTACCATTCAACCTAAGCCACATTTTCTTTGTTATATATATATATATATATATATATATTCATAAGATTGTAACATAATATGGAAAATACATACATGTTCAATCCCATTCATAAGAGACCACTTTTTAATAGCCTAGGTGGTATTGGAGTTGCAGGGTGAAATGGTGGATGCATCAATTGTAAGGAGAACCTTACTGATGGTGATAGATTAGGTGAATTGTCAAACTAAACCGGTTGAGTTCATTTTTGTAGTGACTCTCTACATATTTATAGCAGTAGAAAGGCTAAGGATTTGGCACATCTCTTTAACTACTTTTTCATCGAAGGTGGCAATGCGGGCCTTTATAAACAAGAATGTTCTTGCTAACTGCAGTTTGCATATGAGGCAACTAAACAAATCCTTTGGCTGCCAATTTTGAGTGGCTTGAGGCAGAAGTTGAACAGGTAGTGATTGAGTGCTTCGTAGGTGGTGTGTCTCAATGAGGATAAAAATATTTAATCATATGAAGTAGTCTATTAATTGTAGTATTGAATGTATGCATTTTGATTCTCCTTGTTATCCATTTGCGAAGCATAATTTAAGGAAGGCCACTAAGTTTATGATGCAATGGTTTGCTAAATTGGATATGGGCCTTGGCTTGGAAATTACTCACCCAACAACTTATCGAAATGGTTCGATGGATCTATGGTTCTATGGTTCTATATGCATGCATGCCTCAAGTAGAGGCATCTACATGCTCAATCATAGCGGACACGAATTCATACCTCAGTGCCAACCTTGCTAGTGTCCATTGCCACATGGCAACATTGCATGCAGAGATCTGATGTATGGTGGGCAAGCTAATGTTAGTCCTGGAGTCATTCCTTGTAATGTTTTAACCTTTACCTAGCATGTATATATTAGGTCATAGGCTTCTGAAACATTTTGTGTATTGATCTCTTTTGTTGTTGAGTCAGTGCAATAGTGTACTTTGTGAGAGAAGGCATTTGGCCTAGAAATACTTTTAACCTGATTAATTATGATGTCAAATATCAATTTCAGAGCAAGTTTTATGACCTGTTGGGCCAGGTTACTTTGCCCTAGTTGTATGTGGAATTGTCCAAAGGGCCATGTTGTCAGGCCTAATTAGTTCATGATATATTTAATCATGTTGTCTCAAGTAGAAACTGCCTATTAATTGTCTAATCTTTTACACTAATAATAAGGATGCGAGTGTGATATGGCTAGAATCAGAATCAAATGTCATGCCCACATAAGTTCCCTGATGTTTATTGAAGGATATCTTTTGGGAACTGTTTGAGGCCAAAAAATTACCGTTTGTTATTTTGAGATACTGGTACTCTATCTCAACTCTTTCTATTATTGATGTCTCTTCTATCATTGAAGTTCAACTTTAGTTGTGGATGTCAACAATTGGGTCATATTGATATAGCCAGGCTTTGAAACATTGGGTTTTTTAATTTATTCAATTAAAAGTGGCACAAAATGGAACCTACCATTGGGGCATTAAGATTCAAGAATGACTAAATTTTGTTGAGAACTATTTGATCTTTATGAGTATTTTAGCCACCCTTAAAAGTTGGAAAACATGGCATGATCTACTGTTATGTTGTCCATTTGCTAGATATTTTATTATTTACATTGATGAATCTCAGAATACTAGGGGCATAAAACATCATGTTTTCATCAGTGAATTAATTTCAGAATACCAGGGACATAAAACATCATGTTTGCACCAGGGAATTAATTTTAGAATACCAGGGACATACAAGACAAGGTTACACACATATTGGATTGTACAGTAAATTTCTTAAGAGCTGAGAGGTTTGTATCTGGAGTCTTTTGTTCCCTCTCGGTGCTAACAGAGGTAACATGGAGCTTTGCTACTTCTGTGTCAAGAACATCCGCCTTCTTCCTTGGGTCCACATGGATACGTATTTGATTTGGATCCTTCTCGGATATATCTTCTGGTCTTCATAGATTTGTATCCATAAGGGACATAGTGTGGATTTATATGTGGTCTAGACAATGTTCGTACAGGTTACAACGAGGATGGATTCCAATGTCATATTCCCCCTCCTTAAGAAAGTAAAGAAAATAAAATAAAAAGAAAAACAAAAACAACAAATAAATGAAAACTCATCATGATTTTAACGACTAGACAACTTTGTATATATATTTAGATTTGATCTGTGCCATATGCCCACCTATATGCTAGGGCTTCTGTTTTGTGAGAATGTTTTTATCACGCACATGCCTGTCAGTTAGTAGCCTCATGTTTGAGGAAACCTATCAAACTGCCATTGTTTATTGCTATCTAGAAAGTTTTTGACATTGCAATAGTGAGATTTTTTTTATATGCAGTGTTCGTTGGTATTGTATCAATTTTTTATCAATATCCGTATCATAGAAACTTAGGATTAACTGATTCAAATTTCCATGCGAGCTATTTTATTGTATAATGTTTGACACTGAAAGTCAAGTGTACATTTCTGTCACAATTTTTCTATCAGTATCGATATTATAGTATCTTAGGATGAATTGATTGAGATTACTGTGTCTATGTAAGATCTGTTTTATAGTATTATGTTTGACACTGAACGTTGAGTAATTGTCCTGCATGTACAAAATCTATCCTGATAATGAGAAGAACGCGAATTGTCATTCCATGTTAATGATGGCCTTAAACACAATTTTGTTACTTTTAAGTAAAGTCTTTTAAATTGCAAAGCCTTCGATTATAATACTTGGTTTTACTTTCTTATTTATTTAGTGATCTCTATACCTAATCCTAGGCTTTCAAGTACATTTGTAAAAATATTATGTTGTCGTAGAGACATTCCTAACTTTTGGACATTATAATATCTGCCTAACAGTGTATTTACATCGTATATTACAGGTTGCTCGTGTACTGCATCTCCTCTACAGGCTTGTGGTACAACCAAATACATCACGAGCAACCATGTTTGCTGAGACCTTCATTTCTTGTGGTGGCATAGAAATGCTTCTTTTCTTGTTGAAGAAAGAAGCAGAAGCTGGTGATGGTATGATTTATGAAAGTTCAAGTAGCAGTGATACAGCATACCAAGAGAAAAATGAAAATGTTCACATAATTGGAGTTACTTGTACAGAAGGGAAACAAGTTGGGCATTTGCGCCATTCTGGTTCACAATGTCAAGTTGACAGTATTATTGCTGATAAAATAGATGCTGATGAGGCTAAACATATTGGACTCAAAACTAGTGAGAATGATCAAGGTTCCAGTAAAAGGTTGTTAGGCAATGACAATAAAAAAAATGTCCTCAGCCAGAGAAGCATTTACAGGAAGAACTATAGGCGGGATAAGATTTTCAATTAGTGCAGAGAGTGCAAGGAACAATTTCTATAATGTAGACAACGGTGATGGTATAATGGTTGGCATTATTAGTCTTGTGGGTGCTCTTGTTGCAGGAGGCCAGCTAAAATTTTCAACTGTCACCACATCTACTTCTATGCCCAGTCTGTATTCTGGAAGTGGGCATTCAGAAGAAAGCAATCAGGCATCTACAGTTAATAATTCTTTTCTCTTATTTGCATTACAAAAGACATTTCAAGCAGCACCACAGAGATTGATGACTGACTCTGTCTACGCAGCTTTCTTAGGAGCTGTGGTATGCTCTGATGGTAGCCTTTAATCTTTTTTCTATGCTGTCTTGTGAACTTCATGGATAAACTCTATAGTAGTTACTTGTATTTGATGATGAAAATATTTAACTATGTGGATCTGAGATGTGCATTTTGGCATGTCTTTTTGTCTATGTTTTGATAATGATGAGGTCGACACAATTCATAAAGTAAAAATTGACGTGTTCAGTCACCAGTGTTTGACATGATGGATTTAGGCCTCCTACGTAATTTCTGAGGTGTTGAATTTAGCACATTGATGATTTTTGTATATGTTACAATCTTAGTTTGCTAAAAGTTTGTTTGGAAGGTTTAATATGGAGTATTATAAGGCATTTCTACACCAATGGTGGTTGGATTGAAATTATTAGTGAAAACTAACTCAAAACCGTTCAGGGAGTTGGTATATGGATAATTGGTCGGCACCTTGATATATCTCCCCTAGGTTACTAGGATACAGATATTGATTTGTCTTCTTTTGGAAAATCCATAATCAGATACAGTGGGGAAAAACAAGTACAAAAAATAGAATAAAAATAAAATACTAAATGGTAAAATCATTTCTCGATGGAGTCCAATGGGTTAGGTCAACCAATTGTTGTTATTGTTGTTGGGCATTTGACTAGTTTTGTGCCAGTAGATGCCCAGTTCAAATCTTGCTGAGTGACGAGCATTAGTCTACATCAGCAGCTTCACTAGGGATGTCATTCACAAATGTGGGGAAGCATCCCATGGGTTTCTAACTTTCCTTGCAATGATTTCCTTGGAAAAAAATCATTGCTAGATAATGAATGCAGTCTATGGTCTGATCAAAATGATGTGCATTAGAAATTAAGAGAAGGCTAAGAAAATTTAGGCTTTGCTCTTTTATGGCCAATGATGGAAAGTATCTTTCTACATGTGTAGGATAGTGCATTATGGATATCAACCAAGATAGTTTTGAGGTATGTACAGGGAACCTTGAAGATTGGTTTCTTGTAATGTAGAGTAGAGGTTTTCTGATTGACATGTTGCACAGATTTAGATCTGATAGGTTTGGTTGATGTTAAGCAATCCACTATTTGTAATGTTTTCACCGTTGGTACAGGTGTTGTTTCTTGGTTTAATAAAATTAATATGCTGTATCTCTTTTATCTTCTAAAGCGTGATATAAGGAAGCAATAATGACAACTCGTGAGCAGTTTGGCTGTGGAGAATACTTGTTTATTTGCAAGTAGAACAAATTGGCAGAACTATATTTTATTTTGACAATGGAAATGTGTTGATTTTGCTGTGAGAGTTGATATTTCATTAGCAGATAGAGCATGTGGAGGTCCATCATCATAACTATATTTGATAACGTGTGGAGAATGTTGAAATATGGTTGCAATGTTGTGCAACTTAAGATTTGAGTGATGACATCTTCATCAAACTCCTTGATATAGATGATTGTAATAGTATCTTACTGTGTCTAGTTTACTTGGCTGTTGAATTGGCCTTTGACCAAACAGGTGTATGACTTAGTTGAAGGGAAGTCAACATTTGACTTGGCTTGACTTGGTTGAGTGAACCTCTCACTTGACCAAGTTTGATTTAGTTAGTCACTTGATCAAGTTGGAAATGTCTCAGTCGACTCCAACAGGTCAGGAGTCAAAAGTGCTTGACCTTCCCCTCCTTTCTCGGTACAAAAATGGCATAAATGGATTTTCACACATTTGTGGCATAATTGGTCTTCTTGAATACGCTGATCAAATTCAAGTCATACTCATCATCAGTGAGATCGTCTCGAAATCCTGATTTTAATGGCTGTAAACAAAACCACTTTCTATGAAATTCTGATACTAATGGCTGTGAACACAACCATTGTCTCGAAATTATGATGCTAATGGCTGTAAACACAACCACTTTCTATGAAATTCTGATACTAATGGCTGTAAACACAACCACTTTCTATGAAATTATGATACTAATGGCTGTAAACACAACCACTTTCTATCAAAGTGTCAACATGGCCCATTTTCATCACTGCATCATCTCGACTTTTGTGCAAGACTGAATTCACCCAACGACTATGAAATTGGACCTTGAAATGTATTATGAGAGAGATTGAGTTTAACTAGTCTAGTGTGACTTCCGAGTGCATATGGCATGATACCAATCAACTGGTTGAAAGTAATATCAATAGTTTGAATGACATGTCTCTCTAAAGAGTGATATGATGTCTCTCTCTAAACCCTTATCTAGAGTGACATGTCTCTTGCTCTCTTTTGCTCAAGAGACGTTCTCCAATAAAAAAACTCTCATTCACAAAATGTTCTCTTTCAACTTGAAAAATGAATGATCTCTCACAAAAGTGGCATAAATCGATTTTCACACATAAGTGGCATAAATGGTGTTCTTGAATCTGCTGATGAGATTCAAGTCATACACATCATCATCACGATCGTCTCGAAATTCAGATTCAAGTCATATTCATCATCATCATCACGATCGTCTCGAAATTTTGATACTAATGGCCGTAAACACAATCACTTTTTGTCAAAGTGTCAACATGGCCCACTTTCATCACTGCATCATCTCGACTTTTGTGCAACGACTAAAATGATGAATTTCCTGCAAAGGTTCAAATCTCAATGTCCTATTGCAACATACAAGAATTTCCTACAAAGGTTCAAATCTCATTGTCCTATTACAACATACAAATATCACGAACACTTGGAACATACATCCATCCTTTTGTCAAAACAAAAATAATCAAAGTGGCCAAAAGCATCAATATGCCTCCAAATATGGCGATAGCTTGAAAATTGGTTGGTCAAATGACAAAACTAGCTACGCGTTCCTTGCAAAAAATCATGAAATTTGAATATAAAGTTGACTATGTTTTGAAATTGTTAAATATGGGCCTCTAGGGAATCTAGAGGATTCTTTGCGGATATTTGCCTCAAGGTTCCATTGCTCAACGTTTTGCCTATGGAATATTCATTGCTCAAATCAAATAACTGTCTATGCTATCAAATTCTTGGCAAAAATTCGGTTCACATGAGTATAAACTTACATATTTCTGACCTTGAAACCCTGGGCATAGGCTCATGGGAATATGTTATGCAACCAACTCACAAAACAATAGAAATAACATATCAACAACTTAGAAAATATCCTCTTAACAATATAGTAAAATCATTTTCTTATTATAGATTTTTCTTGGAAAAGAATTATTGAGAGTTGGGTGCAAATGCACAATGTTGTGTAGCATTAGTGTGATAAATATGGGATAGTGCAAAGCATAGTTTTGAAGATTAGTCTAATTTGACTCGTACCTAATCAACTCAGTCAAGTTGATTGTTGGTTGAACGGTTAATTGTTGGTTCAATGGACAGAAGATCTTGCAGGCACAGATACCAAAGGGAAAAATGGAGCCCATCATGGGGTACTCTTTGTAATTCTCCACCATTGCTACCTTCCATGCTTCCTCAAACTCCTCTCCAACCTCAATATTAGTGCTAGTAGTAGCATGAGCAACAACACTACGCTTAGCAGAACTAGAAGAACGCGTTTTCCAAACTGCATGAGAACTACTTCCCTCACAAGTCACCATGTGCCATGCTTGGTCTCGGTGTTTCTCTTCCTTCTACTCCTGGTTCAACTACCATATCTTCATTGGAACCAACACCCCGAACTCCACTAGACAACGATTCACCATTTTGTAGTAGTGATTCACTATTTGTACTAGTGATTCGCCATGGTTTTACAAGATAATATAATCTCGTGAGAGATTCGCCAAAAAATTATATATACATATTATATTATTAATAAAATCGCCTTCCATTTTTCCTATGTATCATGGGGATTCGCCTATTTATTATATATATAAATTTAGGGGGGTTCTTAAAATTATCCCTGCCGGACATTATGCATGCTGTTGGGATTGTTGGACGATTCCAAGCTAATCCAAAAGAGTCTCATCTTCAGGCTGTTAAAAGAATATTCAAATATCTGCAAGGAACTCAAGACTTTGGACTATGGTATCCAAAGAATGCTGATCTTACTCTTCATGCTTACTCTGATGCAGATTGGGCTGGAAATGTTGATGATCGAAAAAGCACAAGTGGTGGTGCATTTTATATGGGGCCTCGGTTGGTATCTTGGTTTAGTAAGAAGCAAAGTTCTATTGCCCTATCTACTGCAGAAGCAGAATATGTGGCTGCCGCATCTTGTTGCACTCAACTCCTTTGGATGATGCAAACCTTGGGAGATTTTCAAATCAAGTGCCATCAGTATCTCAAAGAATCCTGTTATGCATTCAAAGACCAAGCACATTCCCATCAAGTATCACTTCTTACGTGAACAAGTGCTTGAACAAAAGGTGAAGTTGGAGTATGTTCCCTCCAAAGAACAAGCTGCTGATATCTTTACCAAACCTCTGCCTAGGGAAGCTTTCGAATATCTCAGACAGAAGTTGGGTGTTGTCTCTGCCTCTCAGAAGATCAGATCTGATTAAATTCAGAAGATTAAAATTGTATACGCGGGTTTCCTGAAACACAGTCGCGTATATACGCGAGTTTTAATCACATAAAGCCGCGTATGGTTGGTTGCTGGCATTTTTTTGTTTGGGATCAACATTATTCAGCTCAACTGCAGTGCTGTTTGGTATCTCTGATACTGTTTGGAGTCACTGTTGATTTTTCAGCTCTTATATTCTGATTTTGGGTGAAGATGCCTTGATGATTTGTTGTTGAAAGTGTTCAGGATTCACAAGCAAAGGGGGAGCCTCGGTCATATAGAAAAGATGACTGGATGCACAATTTCAGGGGGAGCATTGGCCTTGTTGAGTATAATTCATTGTTGGCATTATGATTGTTCTGTAATATGATCTCTCTCTCTCTTGAGGTCTTTCTGGTATTGATCATGAAAAATCATATTTATAATTTGATGAAAAGGTCATGATGAGACCCATGATGTAAAATTGTAATATTTAGTCATGTAAGGACTTGTTCAATTTGTAAACCCACTTGATTGGGTATATGAGTCAAATTTGTAAACCCACTTGGTTGGGTAGTTGAGTCAAATTTGTAAACCCACTTGGTTGGGTATTTGAGTCCCATATGTAAATCCACTTGGTTGGATATTTGATGTAAGGATGAGTCATTGGTAATAGGAAGGTCATAGAGTCATGTACTTCATTGAAAAATATGTTTAAAGATTCAGCATGAACTCAGGGGGAGCATGGTCACTTCAGTGTACATCAGATCTGCAGAGCGCTTCCTTCTACAAGAGGAGAAAAATCTTGTGTTGGTTTTGGTCCGCCCTTTGCCCTTGATGTCAAAGGGGGAGAATGACATGGTGTTTGAATAAAGGGAAATAATGGTGTCAAAGAATGGGGAGAGTGACATGGAGTCATTGTATTCTTAATGTATCTATCTGTTGTGATGATCAAACACCATCGTGGTTGCCATCAAGTCCAAAGGGGGAGATTGTTGGCAATATGATGCTGAGTGTTGTCCTTGATGGCAACCCACTTGATGAAGTTATGCTTGATAGAATATGTCTTGATAAACCTGTTAAATGATGTATATCTGATATAGCTACAGTGAGTACAAAAGGTAATGAAGAAAGGAATTCAGTATGTGCTAGATCTATGATGAAAAGAGTATGTCTCAAGGCATACGCGTATTTTTCTAGGATAAGTCGCGTATGCACGTGGAAAACAACGTGACAAGTCGCGTATGGGAAAAAGCGCTCATAAAGTGCAAAACCAGGGGTAACCACCATGGTATTGACCCATTGTATTGAGTAATGATTCGTCTATGTGACCCCGTCCAGGAATACCATCGGAAGTAATGTGGTTTTGGCTCATGGTATTGAAAAAGGGTAAACCTATATAAAGAGAAGAAAATTCATTGTGCAGGGCATGAGGTGAGAGTGCAAGTGTCTGGGCTTTAATGAATACTTCACTCTGAAGTATATCTGCATGATGGAACTTTACTCTTAATTGATAGATCTGATTCTATAATGTATCTATGAAGGTTCAAGATCTCTAGATCTTGAAATGGAAAAACCCTTGGATGATCTGAAAAGAAGTGATGAAGACCTGGCGCAAATCTGTTAAAAGAAGTTGAAGAAATCTGGGTAAGTTCATAGATCTTGTCTGTTTTGCAAAATTTATCTTTTATAGATCTATACGCAGGTTCGCTTCACTGAAGGCGCGTATATACGCGGATCTATTTCGACAAAGGAGCGTATGACCTGTTAGGGTTTTATTGGAAATTTGCATGAATGAATACGCGGGTTGTCTTCAGTAAAGGCGCGTATATACGTGGATCCATCTAAAGAAAAGCGCGTATCATATCTGAACTGATGATTGCTCAAAGTTGAATGTGTCTCTGAATGTCTGTTCTGAAGTTTGGGTTAACTCTGATATTCTGGTTTCAGTGGGTTCACTGTTCTGTTTGTAGCATTAGGCAAAGTATGTTTGTTGAAGAGTGAAGGGTTGTGTTGGAGCTGTTTGATCCAGTTTGAAAATTGATGAACGTGGTCTGCAGTGGATCTGAGGGTTGAAGCCTTCAGTCTGATAATAGAAGCTCTCTGTCCGCAGAGGTTGGTGCTAATATCAGGGGGTAGTAGCTCCCTTCCAGGTGAGACTGGTAAACGAGAGCAGGGGGTTGAAGCTCCCTTCCAGGTGAGGCTGGTAAACGAGAGAAGGTGGTAGCCTTCTGCAGGTGGGTGCCTACGTGCTGGTATAAGTCTGCACCAGTACATGATTGTAAGAAGTTTTCTCTATAATACAATATTAGAGGAGTGAGACAACGCGGTGGTTTTCTCCCGACTTGGGTTTCCACCTAAAAATCATGGTGTTCATGTGTGATGCTTTTGTGTGATGTTTCATTCTGTTATTATTGCACATGTCTACTGCTATATAAACATCTGATAAATGAATACATGCAAGGATCTAAGTAAATAATTGTTTGTTTATTAATATCTCTGTGCATACGCGAGTTCAATAAAGGGTATCCGCGTATATACGCGATTCTGTTTCAGTAAAGTAGCGTATGGGTTACTAAAGATTGAAAAACTAAAAAGATGCTGAGTAAATCCTAAATACTGATTCACCCCCCCCCTCTCAGTATTTTTCCAACAATAGGTGCCAGAACTCTGATCACCTATTGTACTTCATTATATTTCTTAGTTTAATAAAATGGCTTAGCATTTCCTCTCTATATTTCTAGATGAGTTGTCGTACATTCTGTCTATGTTATTATATGTCTGTTGCACTGTTATTATTATATATTCTTGAGCATTCTAGTTCTATACCACTTGGTTTGTTTATCTTTCACTCTTAGACATAGTTTGGAAAGGGCAAGATAGCCTCCGGATTTTGTCCTCTTTCAGAGGCAGCATATCCGGTAAATACCCTCCCAGTCCATCTTTGGTTGGAGTTTTCCGTGTTTTAGAGATATCCCCGAAACGAGATATTACAGTGGTATCAGAGCATAGTTCTGGCTCAGCCTGTGTTCTATGACACCGGGGAAGAGACCATATATTTGTTACAGAGGCAGGAAGTACAGATACCGTGAGCGTAGGTTGGAGAACACCTACGGAGAGGGAGACTGTGTTCGGGTGGTGGACACAGAGCAGGAGAGAGAGCCTGTGACAGATGCAGAGCAGGAGGAGCCTGTATTAGATTTAGAGCAGAGAGGGGTGATGGCAGATGACACAGAGGCCAAACAGTTTGGGGAGGCACTCCTCAAATCAGTGCAGGATTTAGCCAGACAGATTGAGGTGATGGGTCAGAGATTCACCGCTGTAGAGGCTAGACAGCGTGAGACCCCACGGGTTTTCTTGGTAGGAGAGGGATTAGGTACATCCCATCATTTTCCGGAGCATGGTGTTGCCCAGCGTGATACTCCTCAACAGATGGCTTCACGTGCACCTACCCGCTCTACCATGCCCACTTTCTTGGGATTAGACACAGGGGCAGGAGCCCAACAAGAGGCAGAGCTCGGACACATGGGTGAGTATTTTGTAGAGTATCAGGCCTATGGGCAAGAGTTTAGGGATGCTCTCTCATTCTGGGATTTTGTTAAGCTCCAGTGGGAAAGTAGACCCCGCGACCATCATAGAGGGCATCGACATTATCATGATGCAGATATCCACCGCACATCTAGCAGATTCCATTTTCCTACGTTTGATGGCTCATCAAATAGTTCAACAAAGTCTTGGGTGGAGAAGCTGGACATCTATTTCCACCTTAACCAGATGTCAGAGATGGAAGCCATCAAGGTGGCGACATTAAATTTGGATGGTGAGGCTCAGGACTGGTGGTTCCATGGGATGGTTACACTCAGACATTCTACAGTGACGACATATGCCGAGTTTACCAGGAGGCTGATGGAGCGATTTGATCGGAGGGATCCAGAACAACATTTTGTTGAGTTGACGAGGCTCAATAAGACTGGGAGCCCCGAGACTTACCTTGCAGATTTCTTGAGGGTTTCAGTGATGGTGCCAGATCTATCCGCAACATGGATGATCTATATGTTTGTGGAGGGGTTAGCAGAGCCACTTCAGGGTTTAGTGAGATCCACTAGATCAGCTACACTCCAGGATGCTATCAGCAGAACGCGGGATTTACAGGATGCATTGCCTAGGATTCGTACACCTTACCCCCAGAGACAGGGTTTCCAGTCCAAGGGGAAAGATGTGAGGGTTCCACCTCCAAAGGGGAATCCAGGATGGGCACAGATAGATGATGATGCCAGGAGGGAGCTGAGGAAGAAGCGGCTGCGCTTCACTTGTCCGGAGCCGTGGGCACCAGGGCATAGGTGTGCTACTGGAAAAGCACACTTCATTGATTTATTCTCTGATGATAGTGGGGAAGAGGATGAGGAGGATGAGGAGGATGCAGGAGATAGTCAGACGACCCACGATCATTTGCTGCCTCCACCTCCAGGGACAGGAGGTGCAGCTTTTTCACCCACAGGGAGGACCTTTGCAGCCTTGCGAGGAGTTCCCAAGTATTTGACGCTGCGCGTACGAGGGACAACACGTGGCCAGCGAGTGTCAGTTTTGGTTGACAGTGGGGCAACCCACAACTTCATTGATGCACAGATGGTCGAGCGGAGAGGTATACGGACTGAGAGCTTTGACGGATTTTCAGTTTTGGTCCCAGGAGCCCAGACGATGTAGTGTGCCCAGTATGTTCCAGAGTTAGCAGTGACGATGGGTACCTACACCATGACCGACCACCTTTTCGTGGTCAACATACCGGATACCAATGTGGTATTGGGTGTTCAGTGGTTGATTACTCTGGGGAAGGTCACCATAGATTGGGAGGCCTTGGACATGGAGTGGGATGATAAGAAGACCGGGAAGCATGAGAAGATCCGCGGGATGCACAATTACCCACCTCAGACTGTTTCGGCACACCGGATGGAGGCAGATTTCCGGAAGGGAGACATAGAGTGGGCGGTTGAGTTTCCGGCATCAGAGGCAGAGACCACCGGTCAAGCAGTTCATCCTAACATACAGGCCATCCTTGACAGTTATGATGTAGTGTTTGGGGATATACCACCAGGTCGGCCACCAGACCGAGGGTTTGAGCACACCATTGAGCTTGAGCAGGGCATTCAGGCGATGATTACTACCCCCTATAGGCATCCCAAAGCCTATCGAGATGAGATTGAGCGGGCCATCCAGGAGTTGCTGGCTCTTGGGCACATCAGACCGAGCACGAGTCCGTTTGCTTCTTCCGTGGTGTTGGTGAAGAAGAAGGACGACACCTTGAGGATGTGCATTGACTACAGGGCCCTGAACAAGATGACCCTGAAGAACATGTATCCTATACCCAGGATCGATGAGTTGATGGATGAGCTGCAAGGAGCTAAGTTCTTCTCAAAGATTGATTTGAGATCAGGGTACCATCAGATTCGCGTGAGGGAACAGGACATTCCCAAGATCGCCTTCAAGTGTCATTATGGGCACTTTGAGTTTTTGGTTATGCCTTTTGGGCTAACCAATGCACCAGCTACTTTTTAGTCTTGCATGAACCATATCTTCCATGGTCATCTGAGGAAGTTTGTATTGGTCTTCTTCGATGACATACTCATATATAGCAATACTTGGGAGGAGCATCTCCAGCATATAGAGGTAGTACTACATATCCTGGAAGAGCAACAGTTCTATGCTAACCTCTCCAAGTGTGAGTTTGGGATGACAGAGATGTTGTATTTGGGTCACATTATTGGAGTGGACGGAGTGAAAGTCCATGAGGAGTAGATTAGGGCCATCAGAGATTAGCCAGAGCCGAGGAACGTGACAGAACTTCGAGGGTTCATTAGTATATGTACTTATTACAGGAAGTTCGTCAAAGGTTTCTCGCAGCTTGCTGCACCCCTTACATATTTCACGAAGAAGGGGGCATTTAGTTGGTCAAATACAGTGCAGCGAGCCTTTGATAGGCTCAAGGAGGTGATGAGTAGCTACCCAGTGCTTGCATTGCTGGATTTTACGCAACCATTTGTCTTGGAGTGTGATGCGTCGGGAGAGGGGATCGACGCGGTATTGATGCAAGGGGGACACCCTATAGCCTTTGAGAGTCGGAAGCTCCTTCCGCACGAAAGGTTGTATTCTATATACGACAAGGAGATGTTCACCATTATGCTTGCCTTGTCCAAATTCCTGTAGTATTTGGTAGGGAACATGTCTAGGGTGAGGACTGATAACAACAGCCTTAGGTTATTTTTGGAGCAGAAGCAACTACAGGAGAGGCAGCAGAAGTGGATCAGTAAGATCCAAGCATATGAATTTGATATTGAGTATGTCAAGGGTAAGAATAATGTAGTAGCAGATGCCCTTTCACGTAGACCAGCCACGTTATCTCTTATGAGCTTAGATACAGATTGGAGGGCTTGACTATTAGTGGAGTACTCCAAGGACAGATTTGCATGTGAGGTTCTGGATGGACGGGTGGTGGATGATAGGTACAGGGTGGTTGATGAGATCATCTACTACAGGGACAAGATCTTCTTGACTGAGGGATCTCAGCTTAAGAAGAAGATACTCCAGGCATCACATGATTCTCCATTGGCAAGCCATCAGGGGTTTACCAAAACCTACAGGGCCATTAGAGAGAGGTTCTCATGGAAGGGCCTCAAGGAGGACGTATTCCAGCACATCAGGGAGTGCGATGTTTTTCAGAGGAACAAGGGGGAGATGAGCCATCCCGCAGGATTGTTGCAGCCTCTTCCCATTCCGGAGGGGAAATGGGAGAGTATCTCAATGGAATTCATCACAAGGTTGCCCATGGTGTAGGGAAATGATTGTATCTTTGTCATCATTGATCGACTGAAAAAGTATGCGCTCTTTTTCGCCATATCCACGCATTACACAGCAGCAGAGGTGGCCGAGCTGTTCTTCAGAGAGGTTTTTAGGCTGCATTTTCTTGCTAAGACCATCATCAGTGACAGGGACAACTGCTTCATGGGCGGATTTTGGCAGGAGATTTTCTAGCTAGTGGGGACAGAGTTGACACAGAGTACTAGTTATCATCCACAGATGGATGGACAGACGGAGATAGTTAACAAGTGGCTGGAGGGCTACTTGCGTAACTATGTCAGTGGGCAGCATCGAGCATGGCTGAAGTGGTTGTATTTGGGGGAGTACTGCTACAACACGACACATCAAATGTCCATTGGTATGTCACCGTTCTATGCTTTGTATGGGTATCATTCCTTATCTTTTGCTGATGTGATGTTCGGTGCTAGCAAGGCTCCTAGAGCCAAGATTTGGATCTAAGAGAGTCAGGACATTCTTCGAGCTCTCAAGGACAATATGGCTACAACACAAAACCAGCAGAAGCTGTATGCCGACAGAGGTTGGGTGGAGAGACAGTTTGAGGTAGGGGACTTGGTCTACCTACGATTACAGCCATACCGATAGTGGTTGCTGAAGCAGAAGGGAGCTGAGAAGCTCAAGCCTCGCTTTTACGGGCCATACAGGGTGATACGCAGGATTGGGCAGGTTGCGTATGAGTTGGAGCTGCCCTAAGGCAGCAAGATCCACTACGTTTTTCATGTATCATGCCTGAAGAAGGCACTGGGGTAGCATGTGACAGTGACAGAGGAGCTACCACCCACGGATGATGAGGGGCCTTTGGTGTTGCAGCCAGAGGCTATTATTGATACCAGGGAGAGGCAGCTACGAAGTAGGATAGTCCGAGAATTCTTGGTGAGGTGGAAGAATTTGCCGGATGAGGATGCCACTTGGGAGAGTGAGAATATTTTGCAGCATCCATCACTTTAGTTGCTTGAGGACAAGCAACATTTTTCTGGGGGAGGTTGTAATATTCCTAATTAGCGACAACTAATTGGAATATTCGATTTTGTTCAGTTTTGTCGTCTATATTTTGTAAATAAATAAACAGTGAGTGGAGAGGGTATAACTCACTCAAGTGGAATAAAACACCCTCCTAGTAGCACAACGTTGTGACTTAAGGGGGTGCCAAGGGGGGCCCAAGCACCATGTAGAGATGGGGCCCACGTATGCTCTAGAAGCTACTGCGCAGGAGAGGATGAGCACGTGGCAAGAGAAGGAGACTACGTTGAGGAAATGGGCCTTAGGGTAGGAGGAAGGCCAACGTTATAAAAGAGGGAGGAGCCTTCTCATTTGATTCATTCTATTGTTGATGATATTGAGCTAGTTGTTTTGACTACTTGAGCATGCTGGCTGTTTAGCCTGTCTGCAGCACTGTTTAGTGCATTGAGTGTCTCCAGTTGGAGATCTCGCCCTTAGCCTCGGGGGAATTCGACTGCCTGCTCGAGCAAGGTTATTCCTTCAACATTTTTCAGGAGGTTTGGGGTGTTTGAGTTTGTTACGGAGCCGTGCATTCATAGAGACTGCACAGTCACTGAGAGGGAGGACGTAGTCCATCTTGGAGGTGTTCCAGATCGGGGTTTTTGCAGGAGATTGAGCCGAGATTTTGAGTAGAGGATCAGGCTTTGCCTTTGGAAGGATTTTGGTGGAGTTTGAGGTGGTGTTTCAGTCATTCTCATTTAGCCTCTGCGCAGAGCCTTGGAGGCCAGCGTAATTCCCCAAGGGTTGTTTTTCGGAGGTCGGCCATTTTTGATATGGTTTCTGGGTTTTTTCGGTATTGGTGAGTAGAGGAGGATTCCAGATTTTTAGCTCATTCCGGCAAGGGGAACAACCCCTAGTCTTCAGTTCATTCCAGCAGTAGCAGCTACAAGACAATTTTCCAGCAGCTGGGATGCAGTTCAGAGAGCAGCCATTTCCTGTATATTCTGAGAGTATTTCTTCACTTGCCTTGAGCAAGTTTAGGTGCCATCACTCTGATCACCTAGAAGTCTGTTTGTTTTTATTCTTTTCTTTCTTCTTATTACCGGTTTTGGATTTAGCTGTAGATGAATCTACAACATGAATGTTGGCAGAAGTTTCAAGGGAAGAATCTCCTTTTGGTGAATCTGTAAAGTTATGATAGGAGAAGTATTTTTTGAAGACTTCTTCTTACGCTTATTTGCGCTAACTAAACCAATTACAGCATGAGACCCTAAAGGAGTTGTAGTTATTTTACCAGGACGTGGTAAGTCAGGAATTTTTTCGTATAAAGTACCAGATTGTGTATATACAAGGTCTAATTACTAAGCTTGAGAAATGACCTGTTCTTCCGTAACAACCCCTCCCTTAGCCACATCTTCAATGATCTTTGGAAGCAATGATTTTATGAACCATTTTGCCAAGATTTGATCCAGAATAAAGACTTTCACTAAACTTCTTCTACGTCTCCATTCATGTATGTGATATGATATGTACGTAGAGGTATATTGTTTTAATTAAGTCAAGGGTTTTGTGCCATTGTCGTATATGACTGGCAATTGAAAGTCTGTTAAGAAAGCTGTTACTAATGTGTTGAAATTGTTGAATGAGCCACGTGGTAGTTCAATATACCTTTTTGTAGCTAAACCTATCAGTGTTCAGTGAAACAGTCTTAATTGACTGGAATCATCAATCAAAGAGTTGGATGCACACCAGAGGTGGTAAGTCATGACATGGTTTGAGGGGTCCTCTCCTGATTTACCTTCGAACTTAGGAATATCACTAGGCAACTTATTCGGCATTGGCAGCCAATACGAAAGATAATAGATCAGATCATTCGTTAGGAACGAAAAATTAGGTAAATCCAAAGTTACTATGAATGGCAACCATCGGTTAGCGTCCTGCTGAGCAAATTGATAACCTTGTGGAACTATACCAGTACCAGGAGGAGGATATGTAGGATTTCCTAGAATAGCCTGTGCATTTGGGATTGGAATGCCTCCCGGATAACCGGGATTGGCTGGACTATATTGGGGTTGAGCTGGTATTTGATACATGTAACTACGGTACGGTTGATGCTGGTACACTATATTTTTTACTACAGGTCCATATTGATACTACCATTGATACGGTTGATAAACAAACTGAGTTTGGCTTATTACAATTGTACTTGTACCAGGTTGTTCTGCAGGCATCTGAATAGTAGTCTGAACTGTTGGTCCAGGCTGTTCTGCAGTGACTACAGGTATTTGTTGTGATACTTGAGGGGCAGTAGAGATAGGGGCTGCAAAAATTCTAGGGATAGGTGTTTTAGGTTGAACAGAAGTTGGTGAAGTAGTTTGAGGTGGAGTCCTAGTAGGTGCAGATACTTGTGGTATAACTTGAAGTGTAGGTTGGACAAGTTGTTGGATTTGACTGTAAGAAATTGGTTGATCAGGTTGATTATAAGGTACTTGCACGTTAGGTTGCAAATTATGTTGATTTTGTGTTGGATTCCACATCGGGTTTACTCTGGGATATGGAGCTCCCATTGAAGGTTGTGCTGTATAAGACAGACCATAACTAGGTTGATTATTTGGAACGTATGTTTGATAGTTGGTTGGATAATTCCTACTAAAATATTGACCTCCCTGAAAAAATTGTTGTTCCAGGTAGAACTTTGGCCCTAAAGGAGGCTGCTGTCCTTGAAAAGACGACTGCCCCAAAGGAGGCTGCTATCCTTGGAAAGACGGTTGTCCTGGCATGGGGTACTGTCCTTGAAGTGGTTGTGGACCCTTAATTGAGTACTGCCCTTGAGGTTGATATTTTCCTTGAGGAATGTACTATCCCTGAGGTATGTATTGTCCTTGAGGTTTCCCCCCAGGTGGTAAATTACTACCTTGAGGATGCCCCACAGGCAGTAAATTACTACTTTGAGGGTCAGGGTTAGGAATATTTCCAGACATGATATAAAATTGTTCCGCATTCAAATTTTTGGTATGTGATTCATTTGGACCAGATGATGGTATAAGTTTATCAGGAGAAGGAGCTGCTCCTGAGAAAGTACCAGAAAGCGACTGGTATCCCGCAGGAATAGATAGACCACCATAAAAATATGATTATGGTGATGCAGAAAACATGGATGACTCACCAGACATGTCTAATGAAGGTCTATAATTACCTCTTGGTATGGCATAAAAAGGAATTCGGGGTGGCGAATAGTTTAGACCAGAATTGTGTAGAAAGTATGTTAACTGAGAATACCAAGAATCTTGTTTGAAAGGCTATAGTAAATCGATTCACTTGGCCTAAGATTTAAATATTCCCAATGTGAAGAAAGAACAACTTCTTCCTCTGTGTCAATAATTTCTTCAATGCTAATGAGGCCAGGAGGAAGGTTCTCAATGCCACGAAACTTCACTCTAGGTGAATCAAGACGACCAGGGGTTGGAGTGATGAACTTTGAAGCAGGCTCAGACACAGTAGGTTCAGTTTCTAGTTCAGAAATTCCAGGCTCAGTAGCTGATAATTCTCTAGTTGTGGAAGCAAGTTCAACTAGTTCATAAATTGTAATTGTTCTTTGAGAACTCTCTGTTTTTTGAGGTTGATCTACTTCGTAATCAGCATGAATAATTACTGATGTTTCCTCATGTTGAGTTGATCCAGTCCTTGATGGTTTTCCTTTCTCAAATTTAATATTTTCTAACTGGCTTGGTGTGTACTTAGGGGGTTTCCCATGCATTCTATGGGATTGTCTAGGTAATTCAGCCACGATTAAATGTTTTCACACACAAAATCAAAGAAAATTTCTACAAAATATCCTAAAGTCTCTAAGGAAACAATCAAATTGATCACATGCCTAAAAAATCTAAGAGAGAAATCCATACACAAACAGTAGATTCCCACAATAAAAACACTAGTTGGTGATGAAATCCAACGTCGTAGAATTCTAATGTGGAAATGGCGGTTGGAACAGTTACCCTGAAAAACTACTTAATGAAACAGTCTAGTACAAGTATCTCCACTTATGCCATATAGAAGTGAAGAGTACCCTTCAGAAAGTCCAAGTGAGTCTAATCGACGTCTGCTCCAGGTACAGTGGGACCTTCCCTCCACTGTCAACTTGGGAACAAATCCTAAAGTTTATAGCCATTAAGGTCACCAACGAGAACAAATTTACCTGGGGAAATAGTCTACTATCTGATATACACACAAGGGTAGAGTAACTAGCTCAATCCCCTTGAAGGCTCCTTGATATAATCCAAGGTTTACCAACAAGTGACCCTAGGCTCCTCGACAATGGTCTATCCGAGGTTTACCGTTTTTAATACGTGCACATCTGCTATCTTTCCCAATGAGATAGGTACAATTACCTCACTGGTTCCGACATGATCTCGTGCTTGAATATTTTAAGAAGAGCTTCCCAGAGCACAAATGCTATAATTGGATTTTTCCTACCGCAAGATTGCTACTTGTTTGTTTGAACTGTCTTGGAAAGTTAATTACAACCTGTTCCAAGACACTAGCCTAAGCTATGTTGGTGGAAAAGAGCCTTTGAAAATGTAAAATATCTAGATTTATTTTATTAAAGCGTTGTTTTTAATTTGGTTGTTTCTTAAGACAAAAGGTATGGAAGTGAAACTTCAATGATGTTTTATGACCCGACTAAAAAATATGCTAAATGCATCTAAATGAAAAATGCAGCTCTTTTCTTTTCAATGAATCTTATTTAAGGGAAAGATTGAGAGATTTAACAATTTTCTAAAGCACCAATTCTTTCATTCATATTTTTTTTTTTTGAAAAGAAGACGATTTCTTTGAGAACTCAATTTCATAAAATGATCAATGACTCGCTCGAAATGAAATCCCTTATCAATCAGATCAGAAACTACAAATCATTAAACAGACCATTTTAAAAAAGAAAACCATATCTAAAACTTCTAAAAACATAAAAATTAAAAATCAAAAGAAGAAACTCTAATTTTTAACTCTATCTAGAAAGATTGAAGACATTTTCTTCTTGTTTGTGATCGAACCAAGAAGAATTTCTACTTATCTCAGCAGAAATGAAAACATCCAACAATGGTTTAGTGTGAAAATCAGGCCTTAGTAAGCTAAAAGCTCTTCCAAATTTGCAAATGAAAATGAAATTAATTTTCATAAAAGTAAATTTTGCAATGGGTTTAATGGCTCAGAAAGAGAACAACATCATACTCGTAAGCTAAGGTATATGAAAGTGTAATATTCCTAATTAGCGACAGCTAATTGGAATATTCGAGTTTGTTCAGTTTTGCCGTCTATAGTTTGTAAATAAATAAAAAGTGAGTGGAGAGGGTCTAACTCACTCAAGTGGAATAAAACACCCTCCTAGTAGCACAACGTTGTGACTTAAGGGGAAGCCAAGAGGGGGCCAAGCACCACGTAGAGAGGGCGCCCACGTATGCTATAGAAGCTACTGCGCAGGAGAGGATGAGCACGTGGCAAGAGAGGGAGGCTACGTTGAGGAGATGGGACTTAGGGTTGGAGGAAGGCCAACGTTATAAAAGAGGGAGCAGCCTTCTCATTTGATTCATTCTATTGTTGATGATATTGAGCTGGTCGTTTTGACTACTTGAGCATGCTGGCTGTTTAGCCTGTCTGCAACACTGTTTAGTGCATTGAGTGTCTCCGGTCGGAGATCTCACCCTTAGCCCTGGGGGACTTCAAGTGCCTGCTCGGGCAAGGTTATTCCTTCAGCATTTTTCAGGAGGTTTGGGGTGTTTGAGTTTGTTGCGGAGCCGTGCATTCATAAAGAATGCGCAGTCACTGAGAGGGAGGACGCATTCCATCTTGGAGGTGTTCCAAATCAGGGTTTTTGCAGGAGATTGAGCCGAGATTTTGAGCAGAGGATCAGCCTTTGCCTTTGGGAGGATTTTGGTGGAGTTTGAGGCGGTGTTTCAGTCATTCTCATTTAGCCTCTGCGCAGAACCTTGGAGGCCAGTGTAATTCCCCAAGGGGGTGTTTTTTGGAGGTCGGCCATTTTTGATATGGTTTCTGGGTTTTGTCGAGATTGGTGAGTAGAGGAGGATTCCATATTTTCAGCTCATTCCGGTAAGGAGAACATCCCCTAGTCTTCAATTCATTCCAGCAGCAGCAGCTACACGACAGTTTTCCAGCAGCTAGGACGTAGTTCAGAGAGCAGCCATTTCCTGTATATTTTGAGAGTATTTCTTCACTTGCCTTGAGTAAGTTTAGGTGCCATAACTCTGATCACCTATTGTACTTCATTATATTTCTCAGTTTAATAAAATTGCTTAGCATTTCCTCTCTATATTTCTGGATGAGTTGTCGTACATTCTGTCTATGTTATTATATGTCTGTTGCACTGTTATTTTTATATATTCTTGAGAATTATAGTTCTATACCACTTGGTTTGTTTATCTTTCACTCTTAGACAGAGTCTGGAAAGGGCCATATAGCCTCCGGATTTTGTCCTCTTTTAGAGGCGGCATATCCGGTAAATACCCTCCCAGTCCATCTTTGGTTGGAGTTTTCCGTGTTTTAGAGATATCCCCGAAATGGGATATTACAGTGGTATCAGAGCATAGTTCTAGCTCAGCCTATGGTCTATGACACCGGGGAAGACACCATATATTTGTTATAGAGGCAGGAAGTACAGATACCGTGAGCGTAGGTTGGAGAACACGTATGGAGAGAGAGACTGTGTTCGGGTGGTGGACACAGAGCAGGAGAGAGAGCCTGTGACAGACGCAGAGCAGGAGGAGCCTGTATTAGATTTAGAGCAGAGAGGGGCAATGGTGGATGACACAGAGACCAAACATTTTCTGGAGGCACTCCTCAAATCAATGCAGGATTTAGCTAGACAGATTGAGGTGATGGGTCAGAGATTCACCATTGTAGAGGCTAGACAGCGTGAGACCCCATGGGTTTTCCAGGTAGGAGAGGGATCAAGTACATCCCATCATTTTCCGGAGCATGGTGCTGCTCAGCGTGATACTCCTCAGCCGATGGCTTCACGCGCACCTACCCGCTCTACCATGCCCACTTTCTTAGGAGCAGACACAGGGGCAGGAGCCCAACAGGAGGCAGAGCTCAGACACATGGGTGAGTATTTTGCAGAGTATCAGGCCTATGGGCAGGAGTTCAGGGATGCTCTCTCATTCCAGGATTTTTTTCAGCTCCAGTGGGACAGTAGACCCCGCGACCATCATAGAGGGCACCGACATTATCATGATGGAGATACCCACTGCACATCTAGCAGATTCCATTTGCCTACGTTTGATGGCTCATCAAATAGTTCTACAAAGTCTTGGGTGGAGAAGCTGGACATCTATTTCCAGCTTAACCAGATGTCAGAGATGGAAGTCATCAAGGTGGCGACATTACATTTGGATGGTGAGGCTCAGGACTGGTGATTCCATGGGATGGTTACACTCGGACATTCTACAATGATGACATATGCCAAGTTTACCAGGAGGCTGATGGAGCGATTTGATCGGAGGGATCCGGAACAACATTTTGTTGAGTTGACGAGGCTCAAGCAGATTGGGAGCCCCGAGACTTACATTGTAGATTTCTTGAGGGTTTCAGTGATGGTGCTAGATCTATCCGCAACATGGATGATCTATATTTTTGTGGAGGGGTTAGTAGAGCCACTTCAGGGTTTAGTAAGATCCACTAGACCAGTTACACTCCAGGATGCTATCAGGAGGACGCAGGATTTACAGGATGCATTGCCCAGGACTCATACACCTTACCCCCAAAGACAGGGTTTCTAGTCCAAGGGGAAAGATGTGAGGGTTCCACCTCCAAAGGGGAATCCAGGATGGGCACAGATAGATGATGATGCCAGGAGGGAGCTGAGGAAGAAGCGGTTGTGCTTCACTTGTCAAGAGCCGTGGGCACCAGGGCAGAGGTGTGCTGTTGGCAAAGCACACTTCATTGAGGTCTTCTCTGATGATAGCGAGGAAGAGGATGAGGAGGATGATGAGGATGCAGGAGATAGTCAGACGGCCTAGGATCAGTTGCCGCCTCCACCTCCAGGGACAGGAGGTGCAGCTTTTTCACCCACAGGGAGGACCCTTGCAGCCTTGCGAGGAGTTCCCAAGTATTTGACGCTGCGCGTACGAGGGACAGTACATGGCCAGCGAGTGTCAGTTTTGGTTGACAGTGGGGCAACGACAACTTCATTGATGCACAAATGGTCGAGCGGAGAGGTATACCGACTGAGAGCTTTGACAGATTTTCAGTTTTGGTTCCAGGAGCCCAGACGATGTAGTGTGCCTAGTATGTTCCAGAGTTAGCAGTGACGATGGGTACCTACACCGTGACCGACCAATTTTTCATGGTCAACATACCGGATACCAATGCGGTATTGGGTGTTCAGTGGTTGATTACTCTGGGGAAGGTCACCACAGATTGGGTGGCCTTGGAGATGGAGTGGGATGATAAGAAGACTGGGAAGCATGAGAAGATCCGTAGGATGCACACTTACCCACCTCAGACTGTTTCGGCACACCGGATGGAGGCAGATTCCCGGAAGGGAGACATAGAGTGGGCGGTTGAGTTGCGAGCATCAGAGGCAGAGACCACCGGTCAGGCAGTTCATCCTGACATACAAGCCATCCTTGACAGGTATGATGCAGTGTTTGGGGATATACCACCAGGTCGGTCACCGGACCGAGGGTTTGAGCACACCATTGAGCTTGAGCAGGGCATTCAGGCGATGATTACTACCCCCTATAGGCATCCCAAAGCCTATTGGGATGAGATTGAGCGGGCCATCCAGGAGTTGCTGGCTCTTGGGCACATCGGACCGAGCACGAGTTCGTTTGCTTCTTCCGTGGTGTTGGTGAAGAAGAAGGACGACACCTTGAGGATGTGCATTGACTATAGGGCCCTGAACAAGAAGAACCTGAAGAAAAGGTATCCTATACCCAGGATCGATGAGTTGATGGATGAGCTGAGAGGAGCCAAGTTCTTCTCAAAGATTGATTTGAGATCAGGGTACCATCAGATTCACGTGAGGGAACAAGACATTCCCAAGACCGCCTTCAGGTGTCATTATGGGCACTTTGAGTTTTTGGTTATGCCTTTTGGGCTAACCAATGCACCAGCCACTTTTCAGTCTTGCATGAACCATATCTTCCGCAGTCATCTGAGGAAGTTTGTATTGGTCTTCTTCGATGACATACTCATATATAGCAGGACTTGGGAGGAGCATCTCCAGCATATAGAGGTAGTACTACATATCTTGGAAGAGCAACAGTTCTATGCTAAGCTCTCCAAGTGTGAGTTTGGGATGACAGAGATGTTGTATTTGGGTCACATTATTGGAGTGGACGGAGTGAGGGTCCATGAGGAGAAGATTAGGGCCATCAGAGATTAGCCAGAGCCGAGGAACGTGACGGAACTTCGAGGGTTCATTGGTATATGTACTTATTACAGGAAGTTCGTCAAAGGTTTCTCGCAGCTTGTTGCACCCCTTACAGATTTGACGAAGAAGGGGGCATTTAGTTGGTCGAATATAGCGCAGCGAGCCTTTGATATGCTCAAGGAGGTGATGAGTAGCTACCCAGTGCTTGCATTGCTGGATTTTACGCAGCCATTTGTCTTGGAGTGTGATGCGTCGGGAGAGGGGATCGGCATGGTATTGATGCAAGGGGGACACCCTATAGCCTTTGAGAGCCGGAAGCTCCTTCCGCACGAGAGGTTGTATTCTATATACGACAAGGAGATGTTTTCCATTATGCATGCCTTGGCCAAATTCCTGCAGTATTTGGTAGGGAACAGGTCTAGGGTGAGGACTGATCACAACAACCTCAGGTTATTTTTGGAGTAGAAGCAGCTACAGGAGAGGCATCAGAAGTGGATCAATAAGATCCAAGCATATGAATTTGACATTGAGTATGTCAAAAGTAAGAATAATGTAGTAGCAGATGCCCTTTCATGTAGACCAGCCACGTTATCTCTTATAAGCTTGGATACATATTGGAGGGCTCGACTATTAGTGGAGTACTCCAAGGACAGATTTTCATGTGAGGTTCTAGATGGACAGGTGGTGGATGATAGGTACAGGGTGGTTGATGAGATCATCTACTACAGGGATAGGATATTCTTTACTGAGGGATCTCACCTTAAGAAGAAGATACTCCAGGCATCACATGATTCTCCATTGGCAGGCCATCAGGGGTTTACCAAAACCTACAGGGCCATTAGAGAGAGGTTCTCATGGAAGGGCCTCAAGGAGGACATACTCCAGCACATCAGGGAGTGCGATGTTTGTCAGAGGAACAAGGGGGAGATGAGCCATCCCACAGGATTGTTGCAGCCTCTTCCCATTCTGGAGGGGAAATGGGAGAGTATCTCGAAGGACTTCATCACAGGGTTGCCCATGGTGCAGGGCAAGAATTGTATCTTTGTCGTCGTTGATTGACTGAAAAGGTATGCGCTCTTTTTCGCTATATCCACGCATTACACAGTAGCAGAGGTGGCCAAGCTGTTCTTCAGAGAGGTTTTTAGGCTGCATGTTCTTCCTAAGACCATCATCAGTGACAGGGACAGCCGCTTCATGGGCGGATTTTGGCAGGAGATTTTCTAGCTAGTGGGGACAGAGTTGACAATGAGTACCATTTATCATCCACAGATGGATGGACAGACAGAGATAGTTAACAAGTGGCTGGAGGGATACTTTCATAACTATGTCAATGGGCAGCAGCGAGCATGGATGAAGTGGTTGTATTTGGGGGAGTACTTCTACAACACGACACATCAAATGTCCATTGGTATGTCACCGTTCTATGCTTTGTATGGGTATCATTCCTTATCTTTTGCTGACGTGATGTTCGGTGCTAGCAAGGCTCCTAGAGCCAAGATTTGGATCCAAGAGAGTCGGGACATTCTCCGAGCTCTCAAGGACAATATGGCTACAACACAAAACCAACAGAAGCTGTATGCTGATAGAGGTCAGGTGGAGAGACAGTTTGAGGTAGGGGACTTGGTCTACCTACGATTACAGCCATACCAACATTCGTCGCTGAAGCAGAAGGGAGCTGAGAAGCTCAAGCCTCGCTTTTACGGGCCATACAGGGTGATACGCAGGATTGGGCAGGCTGCGTATGAGTTGGAGCTGCCCCAAGGCAGCAAGATCCACAACTTTTTTCATGTATCATGCCTGAAGAAGGCGCTGGGGCAGCATGTGACAGTGACAGAGGAGCTACCACCCACAGATGATGAGGGGCATTTGGTGTTGCAGCCAGAGGCTATTATTGATACCAGGGAGAGGCAGCTACGGAGCAGGAAAGTCCGGGAATTCTTGGTGAGGTGGAAGAATTTGCCGGATGAGGATGCCACTTGGGAGAGTGAGAAGATTTTGCAGCATCCATCACTTTAGTTGTTTGAGGACAAGCAACATTTTTCCGGGGGAGGTTGTAATATTCCTAATTAGTGACAGCTAATTGGAATATTCGATTTTGTTCAGTTTTGTCGTCTATATTTTGTAAATAAATAAACAGTGAGTGGAGAGGGTATAACTCACTCAAGTGGAATAAAACACCCTCCTAGTAGCACAACGTTGTGACTTAAGGGGGAGCCAAGGGGGGGCCAAGCACCACATAAAGAGGGGGCCCACGTATGCTCTAGAAGCTACTGCGCAGGAGAGGATGAGCACGTGGCAAGAGAGGGAGGCTACGTTGAGGAGATGGGCCTTAGGGTTGGAGGAAGGCCAACGTTATAAAAGAGGGAGGAGCCTTCTCATTTGATTCATTCTATTTTTGATGATATTGAGCTAGTTGTTTTGACTACTTGAGCATGTTGGCTATTTAGCCTATCTGCAACACTATTTAGTGCATTGAGTGTCTCCGGTCGGAGATCTCACCCTTAGCCCCAGGGGAATTTGAGTGCCTACTCGAGCAAGGTTATTCCTTCAGCATTTTTCAGGAGGTTTGGGGTGTTTGATTTTGTTGCGTAGCCGTGCATTCATAGAGACTGCGCAGTCACTGAGAGGGAGGATGCAGTCCATCTTGGAGGTGTTCCAGATCGGGGTTTTTGTAGGAGATTGAGCCGAGATTCTGAGTAGAGGATCAACCTTTGCCTTTTGGAGGATTTCGGTGGAGTTTGAGGTGGTGTTTCAGTCATTATCATTTAGCCTCTGCGCAGAGCCTTGGAGGCCAGCGTAATTCCCCAAGGGGGTGTTTTTCGGAGGTCAGCCATTTTTGATATGGTTTCTGGGTTTTGTTGGTATTGGTGAGTAGAGGAGGATTCCAGATTTTCAGCTCATTCCGGTAAGGGGAACAACCCCTAGTATTCAGTTCATTCCAGCAGTAGCAGCTACACGACAGTTTTCCAGCAGTTGGGACGCAGTTCAGAGTGCAGCCATTTCCTGTATATTCTGAGAGTATTTCTTTACTTGCCTTGAGAAAGTTTAGGTGCCATCACTCTGATCACCTATTGTACTTCATTATATTTCTCAGTTTAATAAAATGGCTTAGCATTTCCTCTCTATATTTCTGGATGAGTTACCGTACATTCTGTCTATGTTATTATATGTCTGCTGCACTGTTATTTTTATATATTCTTGAGCATTCTAGTTCTATACCACTTGGTGTGTTTATCTTTCACTCTTAGACAGAGTCTGGAATGGGCCAGATATCCTCCAGATTTCTTCCTCTTTTCAGAGGCGGCATATCCGGTAAATGCCCTCCCAGTCCATCTCTGGTTGGAGTTTGCCATGTTTTAGAGATATCCCCGAAATGGGATATTACAGAAAGTTTCTTATATAGAGCAGCAAGAAAGTAGGGCAAACACTCACTCATAAAATATAAATCAGATAAAAAAATCACACAAACGCAAAAGTTGCTGAAAATAAATTCACACATAAGATTTTGACAGTTAAGACAGATTGGGGCAAACACAGAGAATTTGGTAATCTGGCTCCTAAAAAGAAAATTCTTAATTTGTCAAAAATTTTCCACAGGTCTGCAGGTTCTAATGGAGAACAGAGCGGTACCGCACTGTTATGAACTAAAAACTGCGGAGGCTACCGCACTGTTTTCAAATAAAAACTGTGGAGGCCAAGAAAAGTACAGAAAAATAAATATTCAAATTTTCTTTTCAAGGATTCTTAGATGTTATCTACCCAACCCAATTTTATACTAATTAAAATCAGAAAACTCTTAAAAATGAAATTGAAAAATAAAGAGGAAAACTAAGTTGTATTCCCCAGTATGGTCGCCATTTTGTTATGCGGATAAATCCCTCTTGCGGACAAGAGCGCTCTCCCTAGTATTCTATGAATAGCTAGAAACAAAAATACATTTGTAAATTGATTTCTCTATATTATTTGCAATTCAAAATTATTATAAACAAAGAAAGAGGATATGCCCCTACCTTGAAATCCAATGTTCGGTGCAGTCTTTTATCCAGTCGCTTCAAAGCGGCTTCTTCAGTAAGTAGAACCTGCAATCAAAGACAAACAAAAGAATTAAAAGCACCTGCAACATATAATAATTAAGAACAAATAATCAAACTTAGTGATAAAGGAGTCTAAGTATTGAATTATTCAAATTAGCACAAGAACAAGTCAATGAGAAAAGGAGATCCATTTATATTATCTTGAATGAAAAGAGTAACTTTATAACCTAATGCCTTGATGTCGTACAAGTTCCTCTCGGGGTCCTGAAAAATCGTTCCTCCTTCAGTTTGACAAGGATTCCTCTCTTTGAACTAGCATGGAGTTATGGACATAAGGGTGTGATCATTCTCATGCCAAGAACAAAGAGTGTAGAGAGTATGCTCTCTCGAGTATTCCTTCATCAACTAACATGTATGTCTACCCTTGAGACTGAAACATGAACTCAATTGATAGGGAAATGGAGGTAGTTTCAGTTCCATGAAGAGGGGATGGATTCCTCTCATGAAGGGATTTGAGCTCCCTAGACCAAGGGATACGCTCCATGAGTGGAGGGAGAAAGCTCGAATTGATCGTGCTTCTAGAAGCTTCTAGTTGGGAGAATATTTGACCAGCTGGGCTTCTAGAACTTACTTTTTCCTTGATTTGACTGTTTACGAGGGTCCGCAGGTTTTATAAGCAGAACATGCGGGATCTGCCATAGGCTATAGAACAAATATCTACGGATCCGCAGGAAAGAGCTAGGAAAAGTGTGGAGTTATACTTTTAAGGGTTTTAATGAGCTTTTCTCCAATTCCAAGACTTGGTTTTGGAACATTAAGGTTTTTGACTTCTAAGGGAGCACAATATAGGTAGTGATGAACCTATATGGATAGTCACATGTTATGGTGACAAAATAACGTGTAACAACTCCCAGTAAACAAATATTGAGTACACTCCTCTTTGAGTTGCTTGGCTACCTTTGGAATTCAAATTGTTGAAGAGAATCTTTGGGATCCTTTAGCTGCCTTTGGAGTTCGAATTGCTGGAGATAATCTAGGGTGAAGAATCCTCCTATAATTTCTCCTTATTGTGTCCTCCAAGTCTTTATGATAAAATATTTATAAAAATGCTTAATAAATCATGATATTATGCACTCAACCTCAAATTAGGTACTGAGAGTATGTTAGCCTTAATCACCACCTATACTAGCATCATAAAACCAAATAATAATAAAAATGCAAGAAAAAGAGATCTAAGAAGGAAAAAAGGTGACTATAGACCCCTCCAAATATGTCTAATGATGGAGCTCATCAATATTCTCCTGGAAATGAGTTTTGTTCATTTTCCCAAACATGCAAAATTTTGGAAAAAATTGTGTAGGCTTCCCAGTTAGTAGTGCGTACAACTGATTGTCCCTCATGACTGGGCATGGTTTACTAGGCTCGTTGGACCAATTAGGTCTCACCACTTGGTTGAATTCTACTGGTGCTATTGTGGGAAAATTCTATTGGTTGGATGGTGGCCAACCAAATGCTGTCACGTGGCCCAATTGGAGGTCCCCACGTAGCAGCACGGGGGCCACCAAATTTTTTTTTATGTCCGAATTAACCTCCACAGGAGTTGAACACCAAACCTCTTACCAAAAAATGAAACAGATTGAGCAACCGGGCTACCATGGCCCTTATTAAACCATAGCCAACCAATCATATATAAAGTTTAAGCGATATAGGTTACGGGGTAAGGGGCCAGGGCTTAGCCCCGAACCCCCCTCCCCCACCATATTGTTGGACATTGGGTTCAATGCTCCCTGTGTGTTTCGCGACATGGACTAACCTACCGCCTCTCGTGAATCCTAATTCTGGCGATTGTAGCAGAGACTAAGCCTACAGGTTTTGGTCTAACGACAATCGTGATTCCAACATTTGGTATCAGCGCGACAGGTCTCGAGTTCGAAACTCACCTGGGTCGTGTTTGGGGGGAGATTGTTTTACATTGGGTTCAATGCTCCCAGTGTGTTTCGTGACATGGACTAATCGCCTCTCACGGATCCTAACTCTGGCGATTGTAGTGGAGACTAATCCTGAAGGTTTTGGTCTAACGACAATCGTGATTCCAACACATATATACACCATATGACTTCGCGGCGGGAACCATGGGCACAACCCCATATTTTTTTTTTTATTAATTAAAAATTTGACCTTTAGGCCTTGGCGCGCATTTTCACTATCCCATGAATTTTGCCGGAATTCTGTCAAAATGGTGCTCCAATAGTGGAATTCAGGGCGAATTTGTAGGACGGTTCTATTATTTTGGGGAATTTGTAGAGTGACTAGCAGCAAAGTTAGGGAAACTCATAAATTCTTCAATTTTTGACCAATATGGGAGAAAAAAGAGGCTAGACAGGCATTTTTGACAGTTCTGAAGCTAATGGAACATGTTTTGAAGCCATTGGAGTACTGTAATATGATGCAATCACAATTTTTGAGCATAATGATATGGGGCAAAGCCATTGGAAGCTGGACTAGGAGACATAGCCTAGGAGGGGTGAACTCCATCACTTACTGTGTTGTGATTATTTTTATGGTGTATTTGTTTGCTGTTTTCTGCTAGTTCAGAGTTTAAATTCATGCTTTATGTGTATAATAATTTAACATAAAAGCTCATAAAACTCAATTTTAACACTTGCAATTTATACAACCTCAAGCACATTTAAATTAAGATCTAATACATATCAAGTTTGGTATCAGAGCATAGGTTTTATTTACTGTTGTAAGGATTTAATTGTTCACAAGTGTTTCTGATGCGTACAAGGTTGAAGCTCAAGAGAGGAGAAGGAAAGCTTGTGGGTTCAGGTTCTCAATTTGGGACAAGGACAAGGAGAGCCCATTTGTCTCAATTTCCACCACAAATTTCACCTGAAATTGTACCTGAAGCTTCATTAAGCATGTCCCATGAAGAAGGAGCTGATAATATGTCAGAGGATGAGAAGACTTTCAAAAACAATTTCTTTGACATGACTGAAATGGTGAAGGTTCTTTATAAAGAGAGAAATTCAAGATTGCAGGGTGAAAGTTCCAAACCTTCAAAAGGAGAGGGTTCTTCAGGAGGAAAATGAGGAGATGATGACAAGACTTCAAAAGGAATTGGTGACAAACCACCCTCTTCACCTTCATCTTCTTCCTCTTCCAAAACCATTGTTTCTCAAACACATCCACATACCCCAAGGGTTCATGGTAAAGCTCATTAAAACTTGATATCAAATTCGAACTGCCTATGTATAGTGGTGAAGTGAATGCTAAAAGACTTGATAATTGGGTTTGTCAACTTGAAGTTTATTGCAGGATTCAAAACATCAAAGATGTTGAAACAAAGATTCAATTGGTTCTTTAAGGTGGGAAAGTGTTTCTTTGATTTGGTGGGAAGCCAAAACACAAGAGGATATGAAAAATCATGGTAAGGTCTCAACTTGTTGGATATATTTTATTGCTGCACTTAGAAGACAACTTTATCCATTAGATTATATGAAAAAGGCTATTATGGTTTGGCAGAATTTTAGACAACTAAAAGGTCAAAGTGTGCAAAGTTACACCCAAGAGTTTAGAAGAAGGTCTTTGACAGTAGGTGTAGACTTGTAATCAGAAGACAATTTTTTGAAATATATTGGGGGTTTACACAATTATTTGAGGCATACTATCCTTATGTTTAATCCTACAAGTTTAGATGAGGTTTGTGTTCAGGAAACACATCTTGAAGCAAGAGAGAAAAACATTTCACAAGAGGGTAGAAAGAAGCCGTTCACAAGTGGAGACAAAGGTAAGAGTAAGTTCAAAGGGAAAGGAAAGAAGAATGCATACATCAAGAAGAAAGGATAAAAATTAACACACAAACATTTTTCCAAAGAGGGTCATGATGAAACTCATTGTTGCAAACTTCATCCAGAGATGAAACCAAAGAAGTTTAACAACAAAGAGAAGCAAAAGACAACTGCAACTACACAACATGACTTAGGCTCCAATTCGGGAGATGAAACAAAGATCACAACAATGGTAATGTAAGGTAAGGACATAGCAAGCACTAGCTCTTCAAGTTGTCCTAATGATACTCTATATGAAAAAACAAGAATTGAACTTTTCCATATTCGGGTTATTTCAAAGCATATCAAAATTGATACACTCTTTGATAGTGGTTCACAAGAAAATTTGATTTCCGAAGACTTAGTCAAGAAGTTAAATTTAGAGACCATTCCTCATCCAAGACCTTATCCTTTAGGTTGGATATTCAAGAATGCAAACTTACAAGTGACGAGGAAATGAATACTTAGATTTGCAATTACAACAAACTTTCTTGATGCAGTTGAACTTGATATATATAGTTCCACTTGATATTTCTAGAATTGTTTTGGGCAGTCCATATTTTTATGATAGGAAAGCTATTTTTCATCGCCATGAAAACAAGTATCACTTGTTCAAATATGGTATTGAGTACATGGTTAGAGCACATCGAAAGAAACTAAAATTTTCACTTGTAAATGCCGGAAAAATGAAGAGACTCATTAACTTTAGCAAGAATTTTGTGCTTTTAATGGTCAAACAAAAGAATGATGTTGAGAATGATGTTTTTCAAGGTTGTGACTCAATATTTAAATATGATTTGGTTGAGGTTGTTAACCAATATGATGATATGTTTTAGGAGCCAAAAGGATTTCCTCCCAAGAGAGGAATCCAACATGAAATACAATTACAACAAGATTTTCCTCTTCCAAACATTGGCATTTACATGATTTCAATGATGGAAAGTGCATAAATTAAAAAGAAAATTTAAGAGTTCTTGGAAAAAGGGATCATCACACCAAGTACTTCGCCGTGTGGGTCACCTATTGTTTTGGTGCCAAAGAAGGATGGAACATGGCACATGTGTGTGGAATTCCGTGTATTGAACAAAATTACGGTAACGAACTGTTACCCACTTCCTAGAATTGATGATTTACTTGATCAATTGAAAGATGAAAAATATTTTACTAAGTTGGACATAAGGAGTGGCTATCATCAAATTATAATTGTGAAGGTGACATATGGAAGACAACATTAAAAACAAAACAAGGTTTGTTTGAATGGCTAGTTATGCCTTTTGGTCTTTGCAATGCTCATGCTACCTTCATGCATGTGATGAATGATGTATTGAGGCCATTTCTAGATGAACTTCTGATAGTATACTTAGATGACATATTGATTTTTAGTAAATCTCGTGAAGAACATGTCATGCTTGTAAAAAAATTATTTGATGTCTTGAAGAATTTTATTGCTAACCTCTCTTCTATCACAGCTCCATTGCATGCATTGACAAGTGTGAAGCAGGTCTTCTAGTGGGGAGGTAAACAACAAAATGAATTTGATGCATTGAAGAAAAAGATCAGTTCAGCTCCAGTACTTGCACTTCTAGACTTGAGACAATCATTTGATATTTATACTGATGCTAGTGACTATGCCATGGGTGCAATCCTCATACAACATGGTAAGGCCATCTGTTTTCATTCAGAAAATTTTAATGGTGAAGTGATTAATTTTCCTACATATGACAAGGAATTGTATGCATTGGTGCAAAATGTGAAAAAATGGAAGCACTACTTGATGGGTAAGGAAAAAATCATTCACACTAATCATCAACCATTGCAATACTTGCAATCAAAAACAAATTTGCAGTGATCAAGACACTTTCTATGGATGAGTTTTCTTCAAAAATTCCACTTGGTGACATACTTTCTACAATAAAGTTACTGACATGCTTTCTAGGCCTATTGTTAGTGCTGCTACTATTCTTAAGCATAATTTTTTTTTCGTATGAGAGCTATGTTGAACAATATTCTTTAGATAGTGATTTTCAAGATGTATATGCAACTTTTAGTCAAGGGAGCCAAGCAAAAGAATTGGATTGTCACATGCATGATAACTTGTTGTACCATCTTGGTAAGCTTTGTATTCCACGGGGAGAAAGAGTCAACATTGTAAGAGAGGCATATAATTCTCTTATTGCTGGTCATTTCGGTGTAAGTAAAACGGTGGCACATCTACAGAGGTATTATTATTGGCCTCGTATGCTTGAAAGTGTGTCAAGTTTTATTATAGGTTGTTCATTATGTGTTGTTAGTAAGCCTAGCCATAGAAAGTTAGGATTGTGCACACCACTTCCTGTACCTTCTCGTCCTTAGTAGGGTATCTCTATGGATTTTGTTGGAGGTATTCCTGTGTCTAAAAGGAATCATGATTATCTTTATGTAGTCGTGGATAGGTTAAGCAAAATGTGTATTTTGATGGCATGTAAAAAGAAAATTAAAGTTGAACAAAATTCTCAGTTATTCTTTCAGAATGTATGGGTGCATTTTGGATTGCCCACATCCATTTTTCGTGATTGAGATTCTTGCTTTGTTGGGAATTTTTGGTCAAGATTGTGGGGATTCATGGACACCAAATTGAAAAATATTATAACATTTCATCTGGAAATAGATGTTCAAACTGAGGTGGTGAGAAGAATGGTGATACATCTTCTTTGCAGCTATTTCAGCAAGCATCCTAAGTTGTGGGATGAACATTTGAACTATATTCAACATGCTTACAATCGGGCTAAGCACTCTTCAACTCAAACATCACCATTTAAGGCATTTTTGGGATACTTGCCCAAGTCTCCTTTGGATTTCATTTTTGGAAAGGATGTTGCTATTGATGGTCATAGTGACATAGACAAAGCTAAAAGGTTCATTGAACAAATCCAATTGGTACATCAAACAATTCAAGAACAATTGGAAAAGAGCCAAGTAAGTACAAAACAAGGCACGATAAGCATCGTGTAGATCATAGTTTTGAAGTCGGTGATGAAGTTTGGATTCACATTAGCAAATAAAGGCTTCAAGGAGAAGGTAAAAAACGAAACTAATTCAATATAGTCCATTCAAAATTTTATAAAATATTGGTGATAATGCCTTCGGGTTGGACTTGCCTTCAAATATGAAAATTTATGGGGTTGGTAATGTTGAGAACTTAAGGTTGTATGAGCCTCCTTTGATTGAATATCAAAGAGAGAATGTTCATATTCCTTATTTTGAGGATTTATCTCCTGAATACCTTGAAGAACTACAACAAGACACCATTCTTGACAAAAGAACAAGGACTTCAAAAATGAGGGAATGTGGAGTGCCTTCGTGTGGGCCTGAAAGGAAAAAATCCAAGCAAAGCCAAATGGATAAAGATTGGAAAGGTGAGGGAAATGTACCCTCATACACTAAACAACTGAAAGTTATCTTTTGGGGTCCAAAAGCTTCTAGTGGGGAGTGATCAGGTGCTCAAAAATATCCTTAAAAATGAAAGTTATTGGAATGGATCGAAACCTATGCGCTTGCGTAGAGCTCTTCGTTCTGAATCCTTCACAACTAGTTTTGCGGAAAACCGACAGCGTATGTTCTCGGAAATGAGTTTTGTTCGTTTTTCGAAACACACAAAATTTTGGCAAAAATTGTGCAGGCTACCCAGTCAGCAATCTGTACCACTCACTGGGCCTGCTGACTGGGCATGATTGACTAGGCTCGTTGGACCAATCAAGTCTTGCCACTTGGCCGAATTCTCTTGGTGTTGGTGTGGGGGAATTCTATTGGTTGGATGGTGGCCAACCACATGTTGCCACGCGGTCCAATTGGAGGTCACCACGTGGTAGCACTGGGAACACCAATTTTTTTTTTTAAGTCCGAATTAACCTCGACATGAGTCAAAATCCGAACCTCTTACCATACAATGCAACAACTTGACCGGTTGGGCTACCATGGATCTTATTAAACCATAGCCAACCAACCATATATAAAGTTTAAGGGGCCAAGGCATAAAACCAACCACCCCATATATACACCATATGACTTCACGGCAGGAACCATGGGCGCGACCCCATATGTTTTTTTTATTAATTAAAAATTTGGCCTTTAGGCCTTGGCACACATTTTAACTGTCCCACAAATTTCGCCAAAATGATGCTCTATTAGTGGAATTCAGGGCGAATTTGTAGGACAATTTCGGATTTTTGGGAATTTGTAGAGTGACTAGTAGCAAAGCTAGGGCAACTCATAACTTCTTCAGTTTTTGACCAGTTTGGGAGAAAAAAGAGGCTAGACAAACATTTTTTACAATTTTGAAGCTAATGGAATAGGTTTTTAAGCCATTAGAGCACTACAAACTGATGTAATCACCATTTTTTTAGAATAATGATATAAGGCCAAGCCATTGGAAGTTGGACCGGAAGATGTATCCCAGGAGGGGTGAACTCCTTCATCACTTGTTATGTTGTGATTATTTTTATGGTGTATTTGCCTTTTGTTTTATGTTATTTCAGAGTTTAAATTCATGCTTTATGTGTATAATAATTTAACATAAAATCTCATAAAACTCAATTTTAACACTTGCAATTTATACAACCTCAAGCACATTTACATTAAGATCTCATACAAACCACATGTGCACAAATAGATTCAAAAAACAAGTCATGGAAATCATTGACAATTTGACCATAGATCAAGAACCCTTGTCGCATTAGGATTTGTCCAATTGAGAATATGTCATATTTTCTAGAGGTGTATTGGAATCGATAATTGCATGGAGCAATCATCTAGGGATCGAACATGTGATGTCCATTGTGCAGTTCAACAAGAGTGGTTCAAAATGGCCACACACAGGATTTTGGTTCTGAAATACAATATTATATTAATATCCATCAATATGTTGATTTAACCAAAAATAAGGTTTCCCCTTTGTAAATAGCCAAACATTGACTCAAACTGAAAACCAATTAGAGAAACATTTGATGAAAAAAAAATATCCCGATAAGCTAATAATTATAGAATAAGTAGAAAGAGAAGAGGGTGTAGGAAATCCTTGCAAATATGTATGAACATCAGTAACATGGTGCAGGTTTTCAAGATACTCAGGAGCCAGTTCAATATGCAATGATTGCAAAGCAACATCATGTCAATAACTCAAGCAATGGTGGAAGTGATTAACAATTCCGTCTCATATTTTAATTGAGGAATAGTGGAAGTGAAGAACAAAAACAAAAGATTCAAAAAGACAATCACCTAGATAGTAAGATAAATGTTGTAATCTGTATAAGTTGAATCTAGATAACTTGTGATCGATTTCTTTCAAACTTGACCCATTTAGTGCAAAATAATTTTTTATTGTCATGTGGTCCAATGGGAAAATATGGTAGAGATTCAAATGCACGATTACTTTAGAATGGGAAAAGCATGGAATATGCTAAATGGTCTATTGCTTACTACCACTGGAGAACAATGTGGAATTTTTTGTACAGGTTTAAGCCTCTTTTTATTTCTATTTTTGTTCACCACCTAGTAAAAAAAAAACACACGGTTCTGGTACAAAGAAGACGAAGAACAAGATATAAGAAAATTTGAAAATAACATTGTCTACATTTTATCAAACAGAGACAAATTGCAATAATACAATTAAACAGAAAAAAATGGTAAAATGAGAGCATTTTATACTAAGAACATAATAATTAAAGCTCAATGTACTAATAGACATAGACCAAAGTCAATATAAGCAAGTAGCAAGTTTGCACGAGTGTCTAATTCGAATTCAAAAGGGTATCAAGTACTAAGGAAGATGTACACACCTTTTCCACACTTTAAACAAAAGGATAATGTGTGAAAAGAAAATAACATAACAAATTCTTAATATTAAAATATGTAAAGAATATATAAATACGTATACACTCTAGATTCATTTTAATTGATTTTTTTCAAAAGAAAATGATATTTTAAATTACAAATAATTATGTTAACTATTAAAATCACAAGAAAATACCAATTAACATATTTTTTTTAGTTAATTTTCAAATCAATATAGTATAATATATTTAAGTAAAATATTGTAATCAAATCAATATTTATATAATATTTATCATAAATTCATATTCACTAGACAATTTTTTTATTAAAAAGGAAAGATGACAACATAACAAAATTCAATCTTTTTTGTTGTCTTATTCTATTCCTGATATTTCAATATATATATGATTGAGAGAGAGATAGAGCACATTTTGTTTTATAACTTCTAAAATAGCATTTTATTTTGTAATCTTTAAGAAAGCTTCAAACTAAGAATGACTTGTAAAATCCTAAGAATCATCTTTAGAAAAATTTTCCATCCATATATATACTAGATGATAAACTAGAAATTGCACCAGATGTTGCAAAGGAAACACTGTAAGGCATAAAAATTTAGTAAACAAAATGTTATTCCAAAATTGGTTTAGAAAAAACATGTAAGAGAAAAATATGTTTTGCCAATATAGTTAAATCTGGACATTAGTTTTTTTATTTCTTCATTCAAGCAGCACAAAGAGAGGATAATTGGGAAGCCTTGGGGGTTAAGTCAATCAGTTGAGGTCTTGTTGCTAAAGAAACTTTCCATTGGGAGGTAACGAGGTCAATTATCCTCTATCCCCTTGGGGTTAGGCTCTGATTAGTTTGGTTCAGAAGATGTGATTCCTTTGGGTGGATCTGCTAAGATTTTCCTTGGAAAAATCCTCGATAATTAGTTCAATTAGTCATGTTCCCCTTGCTAAAAGAACCTCTCTAATGGGAGGTCATGGGGTCAATTCTCCTTGACACCCTTTAGGTTAGGATACACTAATAAGTCGATGGAACATGATCCCTTCAAGTGGATGTACCTAGATTTTTCCCTTAAATCCCCGGAAAAAAAGAGAAAGGATAAATGTTTGATTTCCCTGGATTGCTTTAAGTCCTCAGAAAAAAGAGAAAGGGTGCGAATGCTTAGATAGAGAGATTATTTTTCCAAGTTTTGAAAATGTTTTTTTTTTCATTACCTTGGCATTTATATTTTGCATTGGTAAATTTGGACACTACTACATTTGGCGGAAATTCCGACACCTGTTTCCGACGCTTTTGACCAAATGTCGGAAATTTTCCCAAATTTTTTCCATCCCGCCCGAAATCGTCGCTATATCGACGTCTATAGAAAAGTGTCGCAATACCGACACTTAAACAAGTGTCGCAATTGAGACGTTTAAAGGAAGATGTCGCAATTGCGACACCATGGCCCAAAGCATCGCTATTGAGACGACTCTAAACGTCGCAACTGCGACACAATGTCTAGGTGTCGCCATTGCGACGTTTGGAGGCACCGTCCTAATAGCGACGCCTTTTCCGCCGTCGGTATAGCGACAATTATTTTCGCGCTACATAAAAATACCAAACTTATATGGGCGCTACATAAAAATTCGAAACTTATATGCGCGCTACATAAAAATGATTTTATTGTTTCGTATTTGTCGCAATAGCTACATTAACGTTTGATATCACGCGTGCATTCGCCCTCTGCTCTTGCAGAACAACATTTGCCCTCAGCATTCGCGCTCAGCTCTTGCAGAACAACATTTTCCCTCAGCATTCGCCCTCAGCGTTCGCCCTCAGCTCTTGCAGAACAGCATTCGCCCTCGGCTCTTGCAAAATGGTAAGTTCTTACTGCAGGCCCTTCCTCCTATAGTAGGGTTGACTCTATTTGGGTTTTTTTGGTCAATTCCATTGGATTGTGTTAGGCTGTAGGGTTCTCTCTAGATGTCAAGAATCAAGATTCAATACCCTCTATTATCTTCATCACCCGATACAAGATTTAAATTTTTCCCAAAGAAACGCTTATTAATTTGGCAGCCATTATTTCTCCCTGCTTTAAAAACCCTACATTTAAATGAAAACGAGCATTGCATTTCAACTACAAAAATCTATTAGTGTTCAAATGTACATGTGTGCTACATTAACGTCCGATATCACGCGCGCATTCGCCCTCAGCTCTTGCAGAACAACATTCACCCTCAGCATTCGCCCTTAGCTCTTGCAGAATAACATCTCTTGCGGAATAACATTCGCCCTCAGCATTCGCCACGAGCTCTTGCAGAATAGCATTCACCCTCGGCATTAGCACGAGCTCTTGCGAACGACATTCCCCTGGATTCGCCCTCGGCTCTTTAGAACAGCGGTCGCCCTGCATTCGCCCTCGGCTCTTGCGGAAACGACATTTGCCCTGAGCTCTTGCACAACAGCATTCGGCCCTCGGCTCTTGCGAGAACAGCATTCGCCCTCAGCGTTCGCCCTCGGATCTTGCGAACAGCATTCGCCCTCAGCTCTTGCAAAATGGTAAGTTCTTGCTGCAGGCCCTTCCTCCTATAGTAGGGTTGACTCTATTTGGGTTTTTTTGGTCAATTCCATTGGATTGTGTTAGGCTGTAGGGTTCTCTCTAGATGTCAAGAATCAAGATTCAAAACCCTCTATTATCTTCATCACCCAATACAAGATTTAAATTTTTCCCAAAGAAACGCTTATTAATTTGGCAGCCATTATTTCTCCCTGCTTTAAAAACCCTACATTTAAATGAAAACAAGCATTGCATTTCAACTACAAAAATCTATTAGTGTTTAAATGTACATGTGTGCATCACTTGTGTAGGGTATTCCTTTTCCACTTGCACATTATCCAAGAATGTGTGCGGTATAGTTCATATTTTTTGTGATTTAGATTGTCTTGAAAAAGGAAAGGTAAATTATTTCCCATGGAAAAAGAAGGTTTTCCCTTTTTATAGGTTGTTTGGACTTACGTGGAAAAATTTATGGTATGCATTTCATATTATGTAGTTTAAATTTGAATTAACAGATTATTCTACATGAAAATATAATTACCTATGTGATGTCCTTCATCACTAATTAAAATTATAGGGTTTCAATTTCCTAGACTCTAACTCATATGATGCTAAATTCTAGGTTCTCATTGGTGGATCACTCTTCCATTGATTTCCTTTCCCTCTGGATCTTGTCATACTTTAAAAGTCATCAATGATACATATATTATTTCGGGTATCCCAAAAGGCTTTATAGTAGAACATATTGTGAAGTTTTTTTGACACTTGAGGATTCTTTTTAGAACTGCAACGTGGTCTATGCTATCGAGTTATATATCAAGCAACTTGTCCTTAATAACCACACTATGAGGTAGGTTCAACGAGTTTGAACTTGTTGGGACATAGCATATGAAGTTGTGTGATGAGTCCATATCACAGGTCTATTATGGTGAAAAAAGTGAAGACATGTAATGATAGTTATTATGTTAACATTACTAGAAACATTTTTGAAATTATCCATGCTATCAAGATGTCAAAATTCTAGGCATTAGGTGTCAATACTCGTAGCTAATAGATAATAATAATAATATAAAAAAATCACAACTTTATTCTTGAAATATGATTGTTACACATTGGTAACCTAGTTCATGGGTTACTATCACCCAAAGACTGCAAAACAAACTTAAAATATAAATTAAACCAACATGAGAATCCAACTAAGGGTTTCTCGACAAAATCATGCCATAACCTGGCATTTTGAAACCCAAATTTGAATCCATCATAAGTAATACAATGCAAACTCGGATGGATTTTCAATGCATGTTTGCATGCTACACTTATTCTCTGTCTAGATATCATTTTTTAAATGGAACCATTAGTCAAGCCCACAGTCCTTTTTATGTGAAAAATTTCAGCTCTATTTGAGCTGTTTTTTGCTCCACCACCTCCACAAACCAGTGTTACATGGGGTCTCGCCCCCCCACCTAGGGGTCTACATTCCTCGCCCCCTCGCGCTCCGGGGTCTTGGGGACTTCTAGGGGATGTTTCCCTCACGCCCCCTCACGTCCCCTCACCGCCCCTTTTAGTTTATGGTTTCGTGTTAAAAGTTGATGTGCCACTTAGCATATTTGAGAATCCAAGTGATTCTGATTCGGATGGTGACATGGTTGATCTTGATATATTCATGCAGAAGTTGGATGCAGAGACTAGTGGGGCATTAACTTGAGAATTTATGCTCATTTATCAGTATGATGATATCATTTGATATTCATATGTTATGTTTTATGTTTTATGTTTCAGACATAACTTATTTGCGTTTAAGTTTTATGTTTCGGACTTGAGTTGTAAACTTCAGTTTAAACTCTATTTTGAATCTTGATATAATATGTCATATGATATCTTAAACTTTATTTTCATTGTACATTGTTAGTAGTTACATTAATGATTATATAGTTACAAACTTGCAAACTTACATGCATGATTGTATGATGTATGTTTTAACTTTTAACTTTTAAAATTGTGTCAATTATATGATTCATCATTCATCGATTTGTAATTTTATCATTTATGATTTATCTTTCATGATGCAAGTGTATGATGACTGTATATACATTCCTTGCAAAAATATATTTACATTTTAAATATTAAATTTTATAATTTTTATGACCCCGACGTCCCCCCACGTTTCCTGAAAATTGGTAGGGAGCTTTTGCATAGGCCGCTCCCGCGCTCCCTCGCCCCCTCGCTCCCACCTCCGGGGGACTTGGTGGAACATTGCCATAAACATATGCAAACATATATCATGATCTTGGAATTCCATTACATATGTATGTGCCAATGTTCCATAATCATGCCCCATCATCAATTTAAGAAATTTCCATTGAATATCAAATTATGGGGGGGGGGAACTTTTTTCTGCAACATTTGGCTCAAAATCGGGGACCATCTCCGTATGAGGTGAATGAGAACTATAGATATTTGAAGAAGTAGATTAGTGCCTTTTCCTCTGGCCATGGAGTCATATACAGTCATCCATCACAAAAAATTTTCTTTGTTCATTCTCACCTTGAAAGTTGCAAAAAATCATGCCCTAATTGAAACGACACTAAATTTGAAAGATATAATAAAAATGCAAGCTAGAAGTGCCCTATTAATACAAAGGGAAAACCTTCATACCTACCCTAACTGAGATAAATTTTGATTGAATAGGAAACATGATATTTCCTATGGAGTTGATCCAACAACTTGTTAAATGTATGGGACTAAATCATGCATTTGATTTCCAGGGAAACATGCGCATGAAGAGAAAAAGTGCGGAATTAATGGAAAATCCATACATGCCACTTATAAAAACTACACCGAAAGGTCAAAAAATACTTAAGGCCTTAACTTAATTTGAATCCAAAAATGACAAAACAGGATTAGTGAAAACACGAGTGGTGTGGGTGAACAACATAAATAAAAAGTGAAGATACCTTTCCCCAAGATGCCTTTGTCACCGTTGTATGAAAACATGTTTTCCTTTCCCTTTATACATGCAAGTGAATGCATTATAGGTATGGCGTTTTCCCGGAATAGGAGAAGCCTACTTAAATATATCATTTGTGGATTGAATGTTTGGGTGCCTTAATGTGCAATGACATGTTTCCAGGACTGAATTCAATGCAAGGCATATTTGAAACTCTAACTCTGTCTTCCGGTGTCTTATTAGAAATTATTTAAGTTTTCATTTTGTGTTTTCAAGTTAGATATTGTTTTCAAGTTTTTACATTTATAATTCTATTGCAATGTGGCAGACTGATTAGAGCAGTGCAGGAACAACCCCGAGACAGGATGATCGCGGAAAGAGGCCAGCGGAAGAACATGTAAAGTGCCAGCATTGCTCTATCTTTAGGTATTTTAGTTATCTACATAATTGAAATAATATTAATTTTGTTCAAATATGCAGACACCTAGCCATGGTACACCTGATGATTCCCTCTTTGAGGAAGAGCTTTCTTCATCCCTATCTCCAGTGTTGTTGTTGCAAAAAAAGGCACGAGATGCAAGGTCGGAATTTAATTGTTTGATAGATGCGCCTCAAACACCTGAAACAGAAGAGAGGATACAACATCTTATGAGGCAGCTAAATAGATATCAGGTAATAATAAAAAGTCAAAAGGATATTTTTTTTGTTCTGCATGAGATGAATTGTGATAGTTTGATTTTTAATTTTTACATTGACTAAACTAACAAAAAGTTATTTTGTATGTAGCATTTTCTGGCACTTTTTGAATCCGGTGTTGGTGGTAGTGGGACACAAGGGCAAGAGATTGCCCAACAACCCTCTTGTACACCTTCTACTCCTTTAGGTGCCAGGCAAGAAACACACCCTGCCCAAGCAGACACCCAGCCAACCGCTGAATGTGTTGGCAATGATGAGGCTGATATGGCCAACTACATTATTGCGTTTCCTGGAGCTACACGTGTCAGCTCCACAGGGACCATTAATGGCACATTGTTGGTGAACGATGAAGCTGTCCCTATAAAGCATGTACAACTCCCAGGTAAATTTTAATATTTTAACTATTTCATGTACTTTATCTAAAACATATTTATCATGATTTTTATTTTTAAATTAATGATAATATCTTTTTTTTTTTTTTTGGTTTTATTCTATGTAGGAAACAATGAGTTCTACAGGATTCTTGAGAGCCATGCGTTGGTAATTTTTGGCCCAACCATAAGTACGGGGTGGAATTCCCAGAATTCCAACCTGAAAAAAGAACTTCTAGATTATCTAGAAGCCCTTTTTGGGGTCGGCACATTTGACAGAACAGCGGTGGCTCGGGTAGCCAGCAAATATTTGAAATATACCAGGGACACCTATAGGACGCAATTGCAATTTAACCCTAGATATGAGCGTCCTCTCACAGTTCCAGAGAGTGATTGGAGAGCACTCATCCATGACGGAAAAGAGAAAAGGGCAAAGAAAGAAGGAAAAATGCCAACTGGACCCGCAAGGTAAATTACAACTTTAATTCAATAGCTTTAATTTTCTTTATGTCTAAAATAAAAGTGTGCTACGTCATATCTGACTTCAATCTTTTGATGCTAGGTTGCCTGACACCTCAAAGGCAACCAAAGCTAGGATTGAGAAAAGGGGCCATCACAAGCTCGGCCAGGGTGGCTACTTGAAATTAGCTGCAAGAATTGTAATTAAGTAGCTAAACATCTTATAATTAATTGTATCGCCTTCCAACGTTTTTGTAATCCTATCAGATATGATTAAAAATACACAATCATATATAATGTAGGGTGATGACTTCGGAACAATAAATACAGAGGAAGATAAAAATATTGCTTTCCGTTTTGGCTATCAAGCTGTAGTTGAGCGTCACAGAAGCTTGGGGCAGGTCCCAAGATCTACAATGCCTGATAAGGTAAAACATTAACCTTTCAATATTTTTGTTTTCGTCCATAAATTTAATGTCTAACAACTTTGTTTAAATCAGGGGAGCAACACTACCGACGAGGTAAATAACCCAGTTTTAGAGCCGGATGTAGATGATCCTCTCGTGCAACCTGATCATTGTAGTGGGGACCAGGCCGACAATGCTGCTATCAGTGAGGGCCGTGACGGTAATTAATTTCCACTTATAATTTTTTCTAATTATACCTTGATGGTTGTCCTTATAACGTTTTTGTTTAAATGACAGAGAATGTTTCCCTTGAGGATCTTACCACCAGAGAGGAAGACAGGGCAACAGTCCCAACGGCGACAACTGGTGCACCAGGTAAATAATCTCATTGCAATTTTTTTTATTAATATTACCGAACTAGTTCAATGATATTTAAAAACTGATAATTAAAATTTAATTATTATCTGTTTTTGGAGGTGATGCCCCGTCACTGGATGAGACCAGACATCGTGACAATGCAACTAGGTCAGCGGCGACAACTGGTGCACCAGGTAAATAATCTCATTGCAATTTTTTTTATTAATATTACCGAACTAGTTCAATGATATTTAAAAACTTACAATTAAAATTTAATATTATCTGTTTTTGTAGGCGATGCCCCGTCACTGGATGAGCCCAGACATCGTGAATACGCAACTAGGTCAGCAGTGCGGGTTGAAAGGCACGAAACGGGAGCAGAGCACGATGATATTGATGATGTAATTAGGAGCTTTAAAAATAGGAAGAAGAAAAAGAAAATTTGACAATGTAAAATATTGTATTATTATAAGACAAACGTTACCATACTTGGAACGTTTTTTTGCGTTATATAAAAAACTCATTTATCATACTATTTTTATGTCAAGCATTAATTTCAATGTTTCCTTGCGTAATTTTTGTTGAATTGTTTTTTTATTAGTTATTGAATATTTTTTTTTATGCTCATGAAAGTAAAAAATGAAATATAGATTGGGTATTGGGGAATTGAGAGTGATGTGAGGGAGGGGGGGGAGGGGCCATAAGAGCTTCCACCTTCACGTGGTTGGCCCTGTTTAGTAGAGAATAATTTATTGGAGCGATTTAATCTTGGAGCAAACCTCCCTCGATCCAGTGTAGCAACAAAAAAGTCACTGTTGACTTAGTTGCTACTCTTTCGGATCGTGGGAGGCTTGTTCCAAGTTCATGCGACTCCAATAAATTGTTCTTGAAATGAAGAGGAGCTTATTCAGGTATGTTTTGACATTTTCAACATATGTTCTAACATTATCATAAGAATGCATCTTAGAGTAAAAAATACTACATCGATTACTTGTATTTATTGTATAGATAATGATGGATTTTGATTGACTTGGCAGTGCAGGTACAAATCCTCTTGCATCATGAGCAATACAACTTGTCAACGAGGGTCATGTCCAGGATATTTTTGCTTGTGCGCTTGACCAGGTTCGTAATGTCACATTTTGTAAGTTCCTTTACAGTTCATAATTCAATATTAAGCTTGTTCACGATTATTATCTAGGTTTTGTGTATGTGTTTTTTCATCTATTTGATTGTAAGAAACTATGCATGTTTCCTGTTGTTCACTATGATTTCTCCCATTACCACTCCCAGGATGAATCCGACTTTATTGTTACATAGGTTAATTTATTGTTACTATGATTTCTCCATTTACGATTTCATAGGTTACATCATGTAAAGTTGTCAATCTCAGGTTGGTGATGAGCTTTAGTTCTCCGGATTTGGGGCTTTTCTGATATTTTCTCCCTCATGTCATTCTTGCATCACCTCGTTGTTTGAGCATGCCAATTGTCTACCACTTGTACCAATTGGCACATTTCAATCTCTGAGTGGTGCCACATTTCACCTATTTTCAGTGAGAGTTTAGGGTTTCTCTAACATAGCTTTAGAAATCCGATTCAGTGCCTGCTTGAATATTGTCACATAATACTTATGGTTTGGATTGATGAGCATGTTATGAATGGTTGGTTGATTCATAAGAACCACCCATAAATCTCCCTTCCTCTAACACAGAGAAAATAAAAATTTCTTTGACAGGAGACAGAGTTTCAATACTTTGAAAACAAACTTCTATTCCCTTCAATAACTCAAAAAAAACTATTACACTTCTTCCTCACTGAGAGGGATTACAAAATTATGACTACTACAAAACGCAGTGCATAAAACCAACTCACTGTCTGTTCAAAACAAACATACTCTGTCTCTAAAACACTCTGCTATGTTTTTCCCTTTCGCACTGCTGTGCATACACACTTAAAAAGATACACTCAGTTTTTCACTTTTTACACACTGCTATGTAATAAAAAATTTACGTACTGTCTATAAAAAAAACTACCAAGCTTTTTCGACCTTTTTATTTTTATATGCCGGAAAATATAAAACATATTATAATAAACCCTCTTTTAAAAAAAATAAAATTAAAACTAAATTCTATGGCCCACCTTTCATTTCGCATATGATATATATATAACATATGTATATATTAAACTCTCAAAACATTAAAGAACCCTTTCCGTCGGACTTCAAAAGTCTAAATAGATTGAATTTCAAACCAAATTCGCGTTCCAAAATGGGATGCTGACGTCTGCCTAATTTTAACTCGAATTCTCAATCCAATGTGCCCTATAAAAAATTCGGGTCCGGTTTTCATGTTTTCAGATTCCCTTCAATTTCATGCGATCCAATATTAATGCTCCACGTGTCCTCCTTTTGAATTTACAAAACTGTCGGGTAAATTTCTGTTTGTTTAATTTCTGGTTGGTGAATTGCGTTAATGCTGGCTGTTGTGTTTAAATACAATCCTGTACAGAAATATGGCCGTGGCCGTCTACAAAAAAAACTTGCAGGAATTTTAAATGCTGAATTAAATTTCTGGATGGCATGCAAGCAACCTCCAAAAAAAAATGTTGCTGCTGCATCCGTCCTTCTGCTGCAGCGGTTGAAGTTAAAATTCAACAGCACAGGGTTTAATAAGTGAGGGTGTAAAGGTAACTTTTTGTCGATAGTACTGGATTAAGATCATCTATTCATTTTTGTAGGGTCTTATGGTGTTTGGTTTTTAGTTTTGGGTTGGGCTTATTGAGTCTAAGATAGTTTTTGAGTGAAAAAATTGCTATCAGGTATTAAAAAAATTTGGTTCTTTTGTCAAAATTTATGAGCTTGTTAGGAAATACAAAGCTGACAATGGTTGTATCTTAAATTTGTGGAAAATAATTTGAAATGAAACCTTTTTGTTTAGGTTGTTGCAGCAGGTGTAAACCCCATTCAAATTACTAGGGGCATTGACAAGACAATAAAGGCCCTTGTTTCAGAACTCAAAATTTTGTCAAAGGAGGTAAACGCTTGCCTTTTGAGTAGACTGGTTTTCCTTTTTGCTGATGGTTTGGTGTATCTAATTGAATTAGTTGCCTAAGGTATTTTTGGTTGCAAACTCCTTTTCATTTTTCATACGGTATTGGCCTTGTGGAATACATTTGATTGTGTGGTCTTGTTAGATCTACAACATTTGTAGTTGTTTAGTCTTATGGCCGAGGTGCACTTTTATTATGGAAATAGTTGATGCAATATTGTCATTTAATCCTTAATGCAAGGTAGCATGTTGAGAAGTTTCTTGTGAAACATTTGGTATTCAAAATGACACTTGATCCTATACAGCATCATGCACTTGACTTCAAAATTCATATTCAAAGTGTGCCGGACAATTCTTGCAAAATTTCAAATATTTATGTTGTTTTAAACCATTATCTTTTTCATGTATTGGATGCTGAAAATGTGAAAAAGACTTTGGTATGAAACCAACTGGTGAATAATTTCCAGCACAACAACCACTTCCAAGACATGATTTAAAAGTAGAACAAATGTGCTTATGAAGCATAGAAATATATCCTTGATGCATTGTCAATGTTTGGCTAGGGTTATTTTTGGAGAAAATAACTCCTTATTCCTAGAATAGTGATCTTCAATACAAGTAAATGCCAGAGAAGAGAGATCATTGTGTGACGCAACAAAACTGAAATTGGACCCCCAAGGAGAGTTGGTTTGTCTACAATCGCTCTGTCGGCATTTTCCCTTGGTGTACCCCGTTCTTTTCCTCCAGCCTGAGTCTTAATTGACTTCTTCTTTCTTCGGGTTTATTTATCAAATTCGTAGAATTTGATAAATAAATACTATCCATAATGGTTGGAATTTAATTTATATTCCCGACTTTATATTATCTCCAATCCTTATAACCAATGTTTAACTTTCAACACTTTGTATTTATACTCCACGTTTCTTTTTAAATAAATAACTTGTAATGAACTTTCGGCTCTATATTTCACCACCCGGCCTTACAACAATCACGCTCCAGACTTATGCTAATTATCCGCCAATCGTTTAATTAAACAATTTCATTATACTCCGGCCCCACCTATATATATCAATAACCAATCAAACACTCGTATCGTACCTGGCTATCCTCCGCACACCTTAGTTAACCTCTGGGAAAGTTCAACGTGCGACCACCGTCCGATGGCCCTTCTCCAAATCAACAACTCTTGGCAATTTCGCTCGGCTTCCAACGTCGGGCTTTAACGTGCGATGGCGTGGGTTAAACGGTTGTTTGCCGGGGTCACTTCGCCACGTGTCGCATTCCCTATGGAATCGCTCGCGAATAGGAAATACCGCCTACTCTGCAAAAGCGGTGCGATATGGGCAACCCGCTTTTTTGATTCCGCTCGTGGTTTTGGTAGAGGGCTTGACCACGGGTGCATGTCTGGTTCCGCTATCCTTTTGTTTGTTAACTCATGTCCAATCCTCGGGTCAGGTTCCGAAAGCACAACAATTTTGTCTCTTTATTAAGCGGGATTTTGATATGTGTATTATCAAAGAAAACCAACACAAATTTTATAAGAAAATTGTTCAAAAGTCGAGCCCGCCGGACTTCAAACGGCGATAAACCATAATTCAAACCAAATTCGCGTTCCAAAATAGCTTGCTGACGTCGGCCAATTTTGTGACGCGAATTTCTTATCAAATTCGCCCTAATATTTTACGGGTCCGGATTTCCACTGCGCGAGCGGCCCAAACAAAGATTCGCTCCAATCAATTTTTGCCACGTGTCCTCAATAAAAACTTGCCCTGCTCCCGGCTGCGGGTGCATTCGATGGCGTTTAAGGTGATGGGACATGGATATGGTGATTTCATATTAATCGCATTAACATTTAACGTTGTTCAATTAAGTTTTCACATCAAACCTGCATTAATTAATTTTTAACACTGTTCAAGATCGGACCTCCACTCCTCTGAGCGATTCCGCACGCTCCAATTTGATCCGGCCTTCGGCTCTCATTATTAATGATCAGAGATTCATTATGACGGGCGTCCTTTGATTGCATTGCAGACGGGTCGACATACAAAATGGCATTTAGCCATGGTTTTTCAGACAAGCCGGTTGCTGGATTACACTGTCTGGTAACTGTGACGATAAGGAGAAGTGGCCAGCGGAACTTCTGCCTAGACTTTGTTGCATATTTCCATTTCTCTCGGTTCTGTCTCTGTCTGTCTTCCTCTGTTAATTGGAATTCTTCTTCTTCGTCTCTTGTGCCCACTGCGCCTGAGATTGCACCCATGCCTCGCGTGCGTCATAGGATGCGTTGCCGCAGGGGGAGCACTAGAGGTCAATCCCGGCGCGCTCCCTCCAGCACCTCAACAGCGATGACTTCCGGCCAGTCCAGTGATTATTACTTAGGTCGATATCCAAATACTAGGAGTGGGCGGGGTCGGCTTGTAGCATCTGGCCACCGTATGGATTCCCCTGCTCCTGGCTTCCCCACCGCTAGTTCACCTTCTCCCACGACGCGCACTACGCAATTTTCCTTTGATTGCTCTCTCAACCGCCCGCCAATCACAGCTGTAGTCACTGTGGTCTTCCGCGAGGAGGCCCAAACGGAGGAAGAATGCACCCGTCCGGCGGGTCTGAGCTCGGAAAAAGCTGGCCAGCATTTGGGCCTTCAGGAGGGGAGCCGTGGCATGCATGTGGAGGTAGCACCTAGCGATCCTGGACCTTCCGAAGGATGGCGCCGAATCGTGGAGGAACCAGCGGAGGAGTAGTTTAGTTAATTTGTTTTTCTTGCTTAGCAGGCCCAGTTAATTGGGCTACTTTTAGTTTATTTTACTGTGCTGGACCTTTAAGTAATATTTTTGAATTCTGTAAATTAAACGTTCAAGACTGGTTTCCTCGTATGAGGGCAGTCTTCTTAAGTTTTTGATTTTTTGATGACAAATTTTCCATGAGTATGGCCAGGCAATGTTTTTGACTTCGGTGTAATTTTATTCGCAATGTTAATAGATTAACTTTACTTTGAATTCTCACATGATTAGCGTTTTTCTTGATCTGTTCAAGGATTTTGGGTACTTTAATTTGTATTTGGAACAATGGACGTCGGTACTCTATCTGTTGCTTTACTGTTCTACATACTACTATTTCATTTTCTTATAGATGCCTCGGGAATATTTGAATGCTTTCTCAGATTGTCGATAATCTCCATGTGGACCGTTACTGGATTTTATATCATGTCCCTGTATGTGACATGGGGTATTTTTCTATCATTTTCTAGGGTGGGACTTCCACTTTTCTGGATGGATATTTGGGTTCCAATCTTCGGATGTGAAAATGTAATGACTTCATGGACTGTTTTACTTCATATAATATATTCAAAACAACATTTTTTCTCTTGTGAAAAAAAAATGATTAATGTTTATCACTCTGCCTTCAAAACTAGCGATGCTGGTTTATTGATATGGTCTGATGGTTTTTTTATATTTTGGACATATCACACTCCTCACATGATTAGCGTTTTTCTCTGTTCAAGGATTTTGGGTACTTTAATTTGTATTTGGAACAATGGACGTCGGTACGTACTCTATCTGTTGCTTTACTATTCTACATACTGCTATTTCACTTTCTTATAGATGCCTTGGGCGTATTTGGATGCTTTCTCAGATTGTCGATAATCTCCATGTGGACCGTTACTGGGTTTTATATCAAGTCGCTGTATGTGACATGGGGCATTTTTCTATCATTGTCTGGGGTGGGACTTCCACTTTTCTGGATGGATATTTGGGTTCCAATCTTAAGATGTGAAAATGTAATGACTTCATGGACTGTTTTACTTCATACAATATATTCAAAACATCGTTTTTCTCTTGTGAAAAAAAAAATGATTAATGTTTATCACTCTGCCTTCAAAACTAGCGATGCTGGTCTATGTTGCTGGTTTATTGATATGGTCTGATGGTCTTTTTATATTTTGGACATATCACACTCCTCACATGATTAGCGTTTTCTCTGTTCAAGGATTTTGGGTACTTTAATTTGTATTTGGAACAATGGACGTCGGTACTCTATCTGTTGCTTTACTATTCTACATACTGCTATTTCACTTTCTTATAGATGTCTCGGGCATATTTGGATGCTTTCTTAGATTTGTAGATAATCTCCATGTGGACCGTTACTGGGTTTTATATCATGTCCCTGTATGTGACATGGGGTATTTTTCTATCATTGTCTGGGGTGGGACTTCCACTTTCTGGATGGATATTTGGGTTCCAATCTTCAGATGTGAAAATGTAATGACTTCATGGACTGTTTTACTTCATATAATATATTCAAAACAACGTTTTTTCTCTTGTGAAAAAAAAAATGATTAATTTTTATCACTCTGCCTTCAAAACTAGCGATGCTGGTCTATGTTGCTGGTTTATTGATATGGTCTGATGGTCTTTTTATATTTTGGACATATCACACTCCTCACATGATTATGATTAGCGTTTTTCTCTGTTGCAGGGTTTGGGGTACTTTAATTTGTATTTGGAACAATGGACGTCGGTACTCTATCTGTTGCTTTACTATTCTACATACTGCTATTTCACTTTCATGGACTGTTTTACTTCACTGTTGTAGGGGTTTGGGTACTTTAATTTGTATTTGGAACAATGGACGTCGGTACTCTATCTGTTGCTTTACTATTCTACATACTGCTATTTCACTTTCATGGACTGTTTTACTTCACTGTTGTAGGGTTTTGGGTACTTTAATTTGTATTTGGAACAATGAACGTCGGTACTCTATCTGTTGCTTTACTATTCTACATACTGCTATTTCACTTTCATGGACTGTTTTACTTCACTGTTGTAGGGTTTTGGGTACTTTAATTTGTATTTGGAACAATGGACGTCGGTACTCTATCTGTTGCTTTACTATTCTACATATTGCTATTTCACTTTCATGGACTATTTTACTTCATATAATATCTTCACTTTCATGGACTGTTTTACTTCACTGTTGTAGGGTTTTGGGTACTTTAATTTGTATTTGGAACAATGGACGTCGGTACTCTATATGTTGCTTTACTATTCTACATACTACTATTTCACTTTCATGGACTGTTTTACTTCATATAATATCTTCAAAACAACGTTTCTCGTCTTTTAAAATTTTAAATTTTTTTTTTAAAATTGAACCCTCCGTCGGTCTACCGACGCCTTGTAGACGTCGGAACTGCGACAACCCAGAAACGTCGGAAGAGAGACAGTATGAAAACGTCGGAAGAGCGACGTTCCAAACGTCGGACCACATATCGTCGGCATTGCGACATCTTCCAGACGTCGGAAGAGTGACGTCCAAAACGTCGGACAACGTTTAGTCGGAATTGCGACAGTTTAGAAGCGTCGGAAGAGCGACGTCCAAAACGTCGGACCACGTTTAGTCGGAATTGCGACAGTTTACAAGCGTCGGAAGAGCGACGTCCAAAACGTCGGACCACGTTGGGTCGGAATTGCGACAATTTACGAGCGTCGGAAGAGCGACGTTCCAAATGTCGAACCACATTTCATCGGAAGTGCGACAGTTTACAAACGTCGGAGGCGCGACGGTTTGTGAGACGTCGGAAGAGTGACGCTTTTTCGGAACGACGGAAGAAGTGTCGATAGTGCGACACTTTTTACGTGCGTCGGAACGGTGACGGCATGACAAACCACGGTTTGTCCGCCCCCGAACTGTCGCTCTTGCGACGACTATGTGTCGGAATAGCGACGAATTGGCCGTCGGAATTTCCGCCAAATTCTCTAGTGGGACACAATATTAGAAAACATGCTCCAACCAAGTGAGCCACAATGCATGGATTGGAAATGTCAATGAGACAAGGCTCATAAAATCCAAATCCTTCCAATAGATTTCCAAGTGTATTTTATCCCAAGGCTATGTATCCCATAAAACCACATAGGATAAAGAATATAATTGATATAATCATAGCCAACAAAATAACTTTCTTCAAAGTTATAATTTTAGAGGGTGGAGACTTCAGAGTATTTCATTCTCTAGGTACTCCTCGAACGTGAGAAGATAACCACTAGAAATCCACCTGGATTCTACCATATATGAATTGATATAATCCTCCCACTGGATAGGCATGAGAAAAAGAAAAAGAAAATTAACTGATCATCACTCGGTGAAATATTACCCAAAGCTAAAGTTCTCATAAAGAAATATTTATATTTGTATGATTTATTATAATTGTTCATACAAATTGTCAGACATAGATGACTGTGTCTTGTCCTTAAATCTTTTCCACCTCTCATGTCATTTTTTTTATGTTATCGTAAAATGCCATGTACACTCCTTTCATATGACTTGGAAGACACTCTATTAAAGACAACTCTCATGTGATCATTATACACACAATTTTTAGTCATGTTAGTTCCAATATGCAAAGGAACCAAAAATCCTTTCTGCTACATTATAAGAAATGTTTCTTTAGGTAAACTAAAATTACCACATCTTAAATGTTGTTGTGAAGAGTTTGAGCTCCTCCATTGTTGTGAAGGTGTCATAGATATCTTCAAGGACTATGATGATGTGAGATATTTTGGAAAATCTAAGACATAATGTAAAATGTTTAGGACCACGATGATGTGAGATATTTTGGAAAATATGAGTCGGAATGCAAAATGCTTAGGATCATTTTTTGTAGAGAGTGAAAGATGTTGAATACCAGTTTTGGAAGTTCTAACAAATTCTCTCTGATCCAATATGGCGTCCTAAACCATAAATTGCAGCAGGCATCAATTGAAAAATTGACATGGATACTAAATTATAAAAAGAAAGCTTTTTCGGGAGACAAACAATGTCATATGGTACAAAGTAGTTGTTAATGTTCATGTATTAAAATATATTCAAATTCATCCAGCTTCAGCTCGGACCTTATAATGATATTTGGAATTTATCTCAATATATATGGATCTATCCGAGTATTATTGTGCATTCAACTACACATTAATAGAAAAAATACTTAGTCTTTAAGATATGGAAATAGAATGGGCATAATAAAATATGGTGTCTTGTCCAAATATGTCAATATACATTCTTGTTTCCAGTATTTGCTGATTTGTGTGCCAACCATATTCGAAAATATATTCTATCTGCGATCCACAAATTTTAAACTATAAAACACACATCGCAACAAATAATGAAATATCATTCTAAGTGGTATTAGTATTACAACCTCACCTCTTGTGAAAGACTGGAGGTCAAAATATTTTGTAGGGCATATTTTAAATAAATTGTAGATAATATTTGAGCCTCCTCCATAATTTTTTTTCCATGCAAGGAAATGAGAGACACTCAGAGTAAATTGAGGACACCTCTTATCTCTAATTATGTTTGAATGGAATAGCAAGTCATAACATGCCCCTTCTCGGTTTTGAAGTGATCCAGAACATCTCGTGTCAATGTATAAAGTAACATTAGGCAACATCTCCACATAAATGGAAATTATAATGAAAACTTGAAAGAGTAATTAATTAATAAAACCCTAAGATACGTGAAGACACTATGTATCCAGAGAGTTAGAAGACCCAAGGTGGTTGAGTTGAGATTGATCACAACACTTTATCTACCACATCTAATTCCTTTCTCATTCAAAAAGTTGTCACAATATTGTGTATTCAATGTATAAAGTATAGATAAAAATTCTTATAATAAGGATATGGAGACAAACCTATAAACATGATCCAATTCTAATTTTATCTTATTATGGAAATTCCTATCGATCCACAACAACTCAACGCTATCGACCATCTAAAGACATTGATATAGGTCATCCAGGGGTCTGATTAGTTCTCCATCCTCCACTGACATTGAATTGAAGATAACTTTTACTTCCCCAACAAGTCTATCAATGTTCACAATAAAAAGGTTCATGAACCATATACAATAAATTGGATCATAAAATTAATTCATGAGATAATTTGAATGAGAAAAGGAATACACAGAAGAATAAATTAAAAAGAATCTAGTTAAGCACCTCATACGAAATCAAGAGGAACCTCAATGCTCATATCTCACAAGTGAATTTTTTCAAATTGAATTCAAAGCCTCGAGTATGCCTGAAACCCTCTCGACTCTTGAAAATACCAATGAAAATATACAAATGAAAAATACATGAGCAATCCACTTTTTTATAAGGCAAAGAAATGAACTTAATGACCTATTATAAATATAAAAAAGTTGAAGAGTTGCACAAATCAAGATTCACTTGACACTTAAAATAGTGAGATCTAATGTGGAACACCTTACGGGGTAATAATATTTATTGCCATTAATTTATACAAATTATCTTTGCAATCCTTCATATGAAATTTTAATTTAATTTCAAATTTCACAATGAAATTAGAATTAACCAAAACCTTTAAAACTAGCAATTGCACCACATGTTGCAAAGGGAAAGAGTATCATAAAAGGACAAAGTTGTGATATGTTATGTGACCTAATTGAATATATAAATTTGAATTAGTATGCATAGTATATAGAGTATATTGGCTTAAGGACACAACAAAAAATGAATGTAATGAAGGCTATCTGTAATGATAATGGCTATCATTGTGAAATTTATTTACAAGTCAAAATATTTGGATCTCCAACAATGAAAATTGTTGGCCATCTTATGTTGGATCCTTAAAGGAAAGTGGATTAGCCTAATGGATTATTTATTATTGAAATTGATTCTATTTCTTGGATTACAAGCTAATGGGAAAGAGTGTTATGGATTCATAGTTAAATTCAACTATAGGTAAGTCACCTTTTTGGATTCATAGTTTTAGATTAAGGATTGTCCTTTATTAAAATGAGAGTTGTTTTAGCAAGGATCCTGTGGTTTTTGTGAGGAGAGGAAATAATTCAGGGGCTGGTATTTCAATTCATGCCTTATGGAATGATATACAAATATTCATATTATAGGATCATTTGTATATTATCTAAATATTTACTGTGCAAAGTTAGGTTGAGGAATTATGGTTATCTCCCCAATACCCTTCTTGAAAGGACCAATTTGTACTCAAAATTTGCTACTTTATTTCTGGTAGTTCAATGCATGCCTTATGGAATTATATACATATATTCATGTTATAGGTGGTTATCTACCCAATACCCTTCTTGAAAGGACCAATTTGTACTCCAAATTTGTTACTTGATTGTTGGTAGTTTAATGCATGCCTTATGGAATGATATACAAATATTCATGTTATAGGATCATTTGTATATCATCATGATCTTTATCTAAATATGTACTGTGAAAAGTCGGGTTGAGGCATTATGGTTATCTACCCAATACCCTTCTTGAAAGGACCAATTTGTACTCCAAATTTTTCACTTGATTTATAAATTCTTGTTTTGATTACGGGCTTATTGATGGCCAACAATTTTCAATGTCTTGATTATGTTTATAGTTTAGTTTCTTGTGTCCCTAATTCAATATGCTATATATATTATCTGTACTAACTTTAAGTTATAAAAAACTAATATCTTTATCCATACAATTCTCCAAACCTAAAATTTCTTTGAAATAAAATAATTCATATTTAAATATTGAAATAGGTCACATAACATATCACATCTTCTTTCTTCTATATAGTCTTCATTACATTCATATTTTCTTGTGTTCTTAAGTCAATATAATCTAAATATTATATATACTAACCTTAGGTTATAAACAACCAATTTCTTTATCCAAACTCTCCAACCTTTAAATTTCATTTCAAGTTAAATAATTCATATTTAAATATTTAATTAGATCCCATAACATATCACAACTTCTTTCTTATATGTCAGTATTTCCTCTAGTGAGTTATATTTCCTTTGTAACATGTGGTGAAATTGCTAATTATATCAATATCAATATTCATCCACCACTCTCATTTAAACATAGAATTGCAAATAATTTTTTAAACCTAATTAATTTTTTTCTAACAAATTATTCTCTATCATGCATTATTAACTTCTTTATATTCATACATTTAATATAAAATTAATACAATATATATCAATATTAATCATCAATATAAATTTTGTTTATATGTAAAATATTTAAAATTAAATTATCAGAACATATATTTATATTTATATTAATCACCATTCTTCATTTAGCTACCATTGAGACATGCAATTTGAAAGTGAAAACTTTTGAAAACCTAATTGATCTCCAACTTGAGTTTTTTTTATTAGTCGAAATTCTCTTTGGATGCATGATGAAAATTTGAACCTCAATGCTCATATCTCACTTATGGATTTTTGCAAATTGAATTCAAAGCCTCGAGTATGCCTGAAACCCTCCTAACTCTTAAAAATACAAATGAAAATTACAGGAGCAATCCACTTCTTTAGAAGGCAAGGAAATGAACTTAATGACCTGTTATAAAGATGAACAAGTTGAATAGTTGCACAAATCAAGATTCATTTGACACTTAAAATAGTGAGATATAATGGTGGAACACATTATGGGGTAATAATATTTATTGCCATTAATTTATACAAATTATCTTTGCAATCCTTCATATGAAATTTCAATTTAATTTTAAATAGCACAATGAAATTAGAATTAACCAAAATATTTAAAACTAGCAATTGCTCCACATGTTGCAAAGGGAAAGAGTATCATAAAAGGAAAAAGTTGTGATATGTTATGTGATCTAATTGAATATAAAAATTTGAATTATTTTATTTGAATTAGTATACATAGTATATAGAGTATATTAGCTTAAGGACACAACAAAATATGAATGTAATGAAGGCTATCTGTAACGATAATGGCTATCATTGCGAAACTTATTTACAAGTCAAAATATTTGGATCTCCAACACTGAAAATTGTTGGCCATCTTATGTTGGATCCTTAAAGGAAAGTGGATTAGCCTAATGGATTATTGATTGTTGAAATTGATTCCATTCCTTGGATTACAAGCTAATGGGAAAGAGTGTTATGGATTCATAGTTTTAGATTAAGGGTTGTCCTCTATTACAATGAGAGTTGTTGTAGCAAGGATCCTATCGTTTTTGTGAGGCGAGGAACTAATTCAGGGGCTGGTATTTCAGTGCATGCCTTATGGAATGATATACAAATATTCATGTTATAGGGTCATTTGTATATCATCTTGATCTTTATCTAAATATGTACTATGCAAAGTCAAGTTGAGGCATTGCGGTTATCTACCCAATACCCTTATTGAAAGGACCAATCTGTACTCCAAATTTTTTACTTGATTGATGGTAGTTCAATGCATGCCTTATGGAATGATATACAAATATTCATGTTATAGGTGGTTATCTACCCAATACCCTTCTTGAAAGGACAAATTTGTACTCCAAATTTGTTAATTTATTATTGGTAGTTCAATGCATCCCTTATGGAATGATATAAAAATATTCATGTTACAGGTTATCTACCCAATAACCTTCTTGAAAGGACCAATTTGTACTCCAAATTTTTTACTTGATTGCTGGTAGTTCAATCCATGCCTTATGGAATGCTATACAAATATTCATGTTATAGGATCATTTGTATATCATCATGATCTTTATCTAAATATGTACTATGCATGCTCCTCGTTTGCTCTAGGTTCTTGAGATGCCAATCTACAAAAACACAACATCTATTAGCAAAAAATACTAGCAACCCATATCTTTATCTACTTAGTACATTGAGAATGGATCCCTACGACTATTTCTACTAACTAGTACTAATGTTATTGCAATAGTATAATAAAGTCATGCGAATCTTCCTAATGGTACAACTGCAGTTGCACTCAAATAAAATGAATGATTTCTTTACACAGTACAAAATTTTTCTCAGTAGTGAGTTGTTCTAAATCAATTTTTAAAGGACCACCATGCCCAAAATCAGAAATTATTCCTACCAAAACAAATACAATTATCCACGCCTTCAAAACAAGCACAAGCCCTAGGTGCATAGAGGTCTGGAAATGGGGTTTAAATACCCACCTTCGTTTTGGGACCAGTTGATGGATTTCAGAATGTAGAGCGAGTCATCAGACCTGAGAGTCATTTATGAGGGAATATGCATGTGCATAGGAGGAGGCGGCGGGGGAGCATTATGAGAAAATAAATCCGTGTTGCTCCCGAACCCTATATTCATATTTCTTAGGTCAGCTACACTGGAATGCAACATACTGCTTGTTTCCACTGTCACAGCTAACGCCGATTGCGACTGGCTCGAATCCTAAAACTCCACCGTCATATTGGGGGAAAGGATGGAGCGTAAATGTTGGACTGAATGTTTCTGGAATATTAATTTGAAACTTGGAAGCTAGCCCTGAATGCTTGATCATAACAGACTTAATGTATTTCATTAAAGAAAAACTAGAATTAAGATATTTTATTAAAAAAAACAACTTTGAGGTAGGCAAATCGAAACCTAGAAGACCAAAGCAGAAGCAAAATTTTCACAAAATATCTTGCTGACTTAAACGACCACCCTATCGAGAATCAAAACTCTGGTTGCAGCGTTGTAATGAAAGAAACATAAATTCTTTGGAGAAGATGATGTTCAGTTTGGTGTAGTTATTTAAAGCATGCACAATACACTTGACCTCAATTATATCAGTGCTTTGCTAGTCGAAATGATCCGAAAGGAAAAGTTCCTTCACGCTGTGTTATTGGTAGTGACTGCCTATATCTTGTCCTATAGAATTCTATAGATCTTTCTTGATCCCTTCTTAAATGTTTCAGGAGCTCTAAATTGGATATTCATCTGAGCATATTCCAACAAGAACTTCCTTCGTCATGGCAGCAGAGGATATCACCACCATTGTAGTTTGCATTTAGAGAGAAACATGAGAGAGGGATTATTTCATAGTGAGGTGGAAGAGAGATGAGTAGGGCTTAGTGAGTTATTTATTAGGTAGTTATCAGCATAAATGAAGGAGGTGGTGGATCAAATGGCTTAAAACATTTCAATCGTCTAACATTTGATCCAAGGGTGCACACATGCACACAGTGGCATTTAGGGGAGTTGTTTTCAAAGAAGAATTCCTTATGGCTTAAAGAATGGAGTTAAAAATAATTGATGTATATACAATAAAAAACTAGGAAAAAAGGATAAACATCACTATAAATTTGAAGAAAATTACAAATCTAGAAAATTAACTAAGTGTAATAATTATTTATGAAACTATATATTTTTTATTTCCTAATATATTTAATTAAAATTAAGAAGAAAATATTTTATTTATGTAGAACATATATTTGATAATTTTTCTCGTTTATATGTAGCAACTATAATATAATTAAACAAGGGCTACATAGTAGCTAATACCCGCAACTTAGCTTAAGCATAGTTTAATTAAACTAAACTAGCAATTACACCATCACTAGATGTTGTAAAGGAAACACCATAAGATTCTTAAAGAGATCCAATAGTTGCTAAGAAAGATATCTATAGTGATTTTTGTCAATTTTAGTAAAGGCAGGAAAAGATTGTGCCCTGTCCCATTTTTTATTTGTAATTAAAAGCAAAGTTATAGAAAAAAGCATGTTCAATATGCAATAATTTGCTCTCCAAATGCAAGATACACAAAACAATTCTTTGAAACAACTATTGACAAATGAATCACTCGCTAAAACAGGATTTAGAAGCACTATAACCAAGCTAATGACACCAAACAATGCTATGTAGAATTAATAGAAATGCGATGCTAAGTACAGAACTGTGTGTCAAATAACTGATCTATGAAGACTGTGATAACTAGAAAAGTGACACAACTATGTCAAATGGACTAAGTGTCCAATCTGAATCATTATTGGAAAAGAAACATTGCAAAAATGAGCATAGTCTAAAAAGAGCATAAACAACTATTGAATCCGATCATATAGAGAACACCACATAATTCTAGACACATGATCTTATTAACAGCTGGAAATCTAAATTTCATTTTATTCTAAAATCTATACTGTTAGCTCTAACCATATTCAACAATAGAAGCAAATTGCATCATATAATACATGTGAAGATAATGCTTAAAGCATAAATAAAATACAACTTAAAATCTCAAAAACTCCGCAAGAAAGAGAACAGGGGTTACTTCCCCTTAATTCATATTCCAGCCATATAAATGAGCAAACAAATTGCAGTTGTGTAGATCAAAGAATTGAGAAGTGGGAGAAAGAATAATTATTACCCATGACATCACAACAAATGATGGTGAATAGATGAGTACGCACAACAAAGAAGAGTCTCAATAAATGAGAAAATAAATAAAATTTTATTGAATATCATCTTGTATTTGTGCCAATGCATATTCAACAATTGTTTCATGATAATCTTCTTCGGATATGCATATCAGGGACTTATAACTTTGCCTCCCTTGGAAGTCTTATTCTCCTGGACTTGGCAATGACCATTTATCTCTTTGACCCCAACCATCTGACCCTGGCATTCCCTTCCATAAATTGTTTCCCCATTCCCCATTCCTATAGGTCCACGGAATTAACACTGCTATCTCTACACACCTAATTCATGTCAATTAATACAAATGAAGGAATAAATAAATGACTTATGGTCCAACTCATAAGTATACCTACATAAAATGGAGATGGAAAGTGACTAATGATGCAGAGAAATTGTCACAGAAATATGAGTTTCATCTTCAAACCCTCTAGAAGTAAATATGCAATACATTTAATAGAAGAACACGAGTTTCATGTTTAAGAATCTCCCCTGCCTAATAAATTTAAATGCGGGGTTTTTTACAACTTTCAAGAAATGTTTTTTTACATTCGTTTTCCATTTAAAAATTTGGTAAAGGAATATGAGCTTCAAATGTTGTATTTTGCAGTGGTTTCAACAATCTCCCTTGCCGAAGAAGTCTGAAAGCAGGATTTGCAATGGTTTCAAGGGATCTACCTTGTATAAATTTCTAGAAGTAAACTAATATCCAAGAAAATAATTAGAAGCCAGTATTAAAACTAAAGATTTAAAACCCTTTAAAAGGACAAAAAACCACATTAAAAAAACTCTGATGTTGCTTCAAAGATTCAATTTCTTAAATAGTACTTAATTGATAACTGAAAATGACTGGCATCTCAACTGGAAAAATATCATGAAGAAGATTTTGTGCCAAAATTCTCGAGGTATAAGCAGTTACAGAGATTAAAAAAAACAAACATATCATTAAAGTCAGAAAGGGTGATAATAATGTTCTATTTTTATCAACAAGACAACATTTCACATATTAAACTAGGAAGGGTGATAGTATCTAGAAAGAGTTCTCCACCACTGTGTCATAATCAATGATTTATTTCAGTGTGACTGAGAGTAAGCTTGCCTAGATAGATGTGTTTACAACATTCAGTAGTACCTGAGTTTTCCTGGTAATGGTAGGCCATTGTGAATCAGGCTTCCCTCCAGAATCTCAGACACTCTTAACGAGCCTTGCAAATTCTTGAATCATAAGAGACTCCTGAGGAAATTCTGTCATGACTAAGTGCTCTCTGGGCTTGGAATCCCAACTAGTGTGGAGTTGTGTAAGCTTGAAATTTAATGTAGAAAAATAAGATGCAGAGTCTTCTTCATAAGGAATCATAAAATCATGCAGGCGTAGAACTCCCTTGGACCCATTGACTATCAAATCCATTGAAATATTAGAGAGAAAAGAACAGATAAAAGTTGCAACTCTCCCATCTTGCCATATAAAAGTACCCCCACAAGCCAGAATGACTCCTGCATCATTCACAACACATCCAAGGAGTGCAGTTACATTCCGGGGCATTTGTTAGTCATTAGCCCACAAGATTGCCCTAATGCAATACCATTCTGCATCACCCAATGCTTCCAAGGCATCCATATCTGGCTTAACTCGTATGTCATTTTGAAGAAAACCAGTAGGGGCAGAGAATGTGAAATTGCTGTGGACCTATAAATAAACATAGAAAAAACTAATTCGTAAGCAAACAGTAAATAAATTCTGTCAAGAATTTAACTATGAGTTAGCATGGAGATGGTGAGAAACCCACCCAATATCACCATTGAAATACCATAATTCAGTCTTGAAGTACAAGGCATGAAAATAAAGGGGAAAAAATTCCATAATCCAGTCTGGAAGTACAAAGTATGAAATGAAATTTTGATAAAAAGCCAGGAATCCATCTATACGACAAACCCTCTAGAATTAAATATGCAAGACATTCAATAGAAGAACATGAGTTTCATGTTTAACAATCTCCCCTGCCTAAGAAATTTAAATGCGGGGTTTTTTACAACTTTCAAGAAATGATTTTTTACAACCGTTTTCCATTTAAAAGTTTGGCAAAGGAATATGAGCTTCAAATGTTGTATTTTGCAGTGGTTTCAACGATCTACCTTGCTAGAGAAGCCTGAAAGCAGTATTTGCAATGGTTTCAAGGGATCTACCTTGTCTAAATTTCCAGAAGTAAACTGATATCCAAGAAAACTTCGTTATCATTCTAGAACATTTTTTTTCTCCTGGGAAATGGGTGTTTGAAATAAAGGAACCCAAAAATAAAACCAAGCAAAAGCAGCTACTCCGATCCATATTGCAAGCGCAGGGTATTCTGAATGGCCTAGCGACTCTAAATGGATATGAAGAAGCCCTAGAAACCCTCCAGTAACTAATGAGCTATTCTAACTGCATTGTAAACTAAATATTTGCAACTACCTTTGCCTTTTCATCCAACGACTGAATATGTTTTAATCGTCTAACACATAATTTAACGGTTCCAGATTATGACACGATGCACACAGGAAAGTTGTTTTCAAATAGTGACACCTTACGACGTAAAAATAATATAATAAAGACAAAGATTTCACCACAAAAATAAAAGAACTAATAAAATACTTGATCGTTTAATCCCATCACAAAAAAATAGCAAATATGGTTAACTAATATTGTTTATATTAACATATATACACTTATATATGTGTGTGTGTGTGTGTGTGTTTTATTATACTGCAACATGGTATTTTGCTTATAAGTTTCTGTTTGACTAAAAATTTATGTGGCCTATCCATAGTCTAATCTTGGGAATTCATTTTTTGTTATTTTATTATTATTATTTAAATTTTTTTATTTGTAAGTAGATTGGTTGAGGCCTTATTATGGATTATTTAGTTACTAATTTTTTGTTTTAGTTCCTTTTTATTTAACTTTTATTTTTATTTTTATTTTTATTTCCATTTTCATGAATTATCGTTTTTCTCCATAAATAGTTACTATGCTTTCCCAGCCAGCATGTATAGGATTTTCAATTTAAGATGACTTATTATTATATTAAAAACATATTTTAATAAATTTAATTATAAAAAATTATATATATTAATAATAATAAAACACACACATATAATATATATATATATATATTAAAGTGTATATATGTTATTATAAACAATATTATTTCTTAGTTTTTTGTGATGACATTCAACAATACATTATTTTATTAGTTGTTTTAAATGTGATGAAATTTTTGTTTTGATTATTTTTTAGTTTAATTAAGCTATATTTAAGCTAAGTGACAAGCACTAGCTACTATGTAGCCCTTGTTTTTTATTATTATATATAATTTTTTATAATTATGTTTTTAATATAATAATATGTCTTCTTAAAATGGAAAAACGAGAGAATGAGAGAATTTTAGGGTTCAGGGAATGGTAGGGTTCAGACAGTTCTGTAACCTGTCAGGAGGATTCTAAGGAAGGAGAATAAGATCTGCATAGTCGTTAGTGGATTAAATGGTTGCCACTTCAAGGGGGGGAGCGATCCCCTCCTACCAAAATGTTACAACAGGGGAACAAAGCAGTAAACAAGCTAGGTCTCAAGGGGGTTCCACCCAGAATGCAGGTCCGGTACTGGGAGCAGAATGGCAAGCTAAAATAAGAGGGAAATGTATGCCACGAGCACTGAAAAACCAATATTCATTATCCCAGAAAATAAATTAGATGAGTACAAGAGCTATATGAAATACCATGCATTAATATGTAAATTCATAGGCATCTGACCAATTGAAAAATATTTACTCAAATGGATACAGGAAAAATGGCAACCCAAGGGTCATATAGACTTAAAATTTGGCCCCAGAGGGTTCTTTATAGTCATATTTACTAATCTTCTTGATAAAGAAAGGATCTTTGAGGGAGGTCCTTACTTCTATTACAATGCATGATTATTTGTGCGGCAATGGGAAGAATGGTATAACCCCGATCAGGAACATTTATTGGCTGCACTGGTTTGGGTTCGACTATTTGCACTTCCGATGGATTTCTGGCACCCTGAAATTTTAGAAGATAACTTTGTTAAAATTGTTGAAAAAATGCATCGAGTTCGATATACCTCTTTTTCTCGCATATGTGTGTATATTAATATATCTGAACTGATTCCAGAATCAATAGAACTTGAATATGGAAGTAAAATTGGGCATCGTCTTCTAGATTATGAACATATTCCATTCCATTGTCATAGATGCCATGAATATGGAAACCTTTATAAAACTTGTCCATTGAATAATCTTGAACATATGCAAGGAAAGTTACCAGAGGAAACTAAAAGGTCTCCTGAAAAAGACGATGGATTCAAAACTGTTACACGTAAAAAAGAGAGTAATAAGCAGCATGCAAGCCAGAACAATAATTCAAAACAAAAGAATACACAAAATAGATATGAGATACTGCAAGAACAGGGGGAAAGTTCAAAGGAGGGAGAAGAAAGTCCTACAGGAGGACAAGGAGTGGTACCCTAGAAAAATCAGAAGGCTAAACGGAAGGCACCATAGGAATCAAATGAAGTAGAAGAGTAAGACCAACCAGTCGAACAATCACCAATGAAAATAGAACAGAACAGAGAGGAGTTAACGCCAGAAGAATTTGTTTTAAAAATATTCCTGCAAGAATGGAGAAATCTTGATGATCACTTCATCCTGAAGGATCAGAAGAAGCTGTATTAGGAAACATTTGAGAAATACTTGACATCCCAATCTCAAAAACAAATAATTTACTCGGAAAACACTCCTTCTAAGGAAACCAACACCAAACCTAAAGGAGGAAAAAAGAAAGGGAGGAAGAACCTACATGATTCGATCCAAATGGTAGGTGAAATGTTAGTTAATTCAGGAAATATAATACCATTAACAACGGTATTCCAACAACTCTAGAAAGTTCATCAATGAAAGTGATCTCCTGGAATATAAGAGGTATAAATAGAAAAGGAAAACAAAGATACCTAAAAGACAGGTTAAGATTAGAAAAGCCTCAAGTAATGTTGATACATGAAACAAAATTCTCTAGTAAAAAAATAGAAGATATCCTTAAAACCTCTAAACCTTATTATGAAGTAATGGTGATAAATTCATGTGGTAGTGCTGGGGGAATAGCCATCTTATTGAATCCTACAGAGATTATGGCAGATGCCTAGATTGGGTTACCTCGTATTCTTATAGGACTTTTTAGACAAATTGGAATGAAGGAAAAGATCTCAATTTCCTCTGTCTATGGGCCTCATATTCTAGGATAAAGAAAGGCATTTCTAAATAGTATAAGAACAATGAATAATATGCATATTGAGAAATATTGGTTGTTGGGAGGGGATTATAATATGATTATGAATCTGACAGAAAATAAAGTAGGAACACGGACAGAGGAGACGAAAATGGAACTATTTAGGGATCTAATCACGGACTTAAGGCTGGTGGATATACCTACTGTGAATGGTAAGTTTACTTGGAATAATAGAAGAGGAGCTTCTCATCAAGTAGCCTCAAGATTGGATAGATTCATAGCCTTTGAAGCTCTTGTGAGTACAGACATGTTCTATGAAGCAACTATCCTTCCTACTTTGGGGTCATATCACTGGTTGATGAGCATGGAAGTTGCCATGAAAGAATACCAGAAGAAATTTCCATTTTGATTGGAAGCCTTTTGGTTGAGGGATCCCAACTTTTTGGAAAAATTTAAAGGGTGGTGGGAAGCAAGTCAAATTCAAGGCTGAAACAGGATGCACTCTTTTCAACTTCGGTTGAAAAACCTAAAACAAGAGATTAAAAAATGGAATAAAAATGAGTTTGGAAACATTCACTAGGATAAGGAGAGGTTGCAAGGAGAAATGAAGTGAGTGCAACAACAAATGATTTCAAATGGAAGGACTGAGGAACTAGTACTAGAAGAGGGAAACATTCTAAGTAAACTAGAAGGCAGGAAGCAAGAGGAAGTGTTATGGAAGCAAAAATATCGTGTTCAATGGCTTAAAGAAGGGGATAAAAATACAAATTTTTTTCATAAGGCAATGATCCAGTGAAGACAACACAATAAGATATTTTCCCTAAAGGACTCAACAGGAAATTGGGTTCTCCAACATAATGAGATGGAAACTTTGTTGGTGAATCATTTCAGTGATATACTCACTGAACCTAATCAAAATAGAAAAACAACTATTGAACGCATTACGAGAAATATACCCACAATTGTAATCATGGATCATAACTTGGCTCTCCTCAGGGAAATCACTTATGAAGAGGTTGACGAGGTCGTTAGGAATCTGCCTAAAAATAAAGCCCCTGGCCCTGATGGTTTTACAACGAAATTCTACCAAGCTGCTTCGGATTTCATGGGAACAGACATATGAGAATTGTTTGAGGAGTCTCGAAGATCACGTCAGGTCTATCCAACTCTAAACTCCACCCTTATCTCTTTGATCCCTAAGTAGGAAAACACAGATGTTCCGACAGGATTCAGGCCTATTGCCTTATGTAATGTTATTTATAGTATTTTATCGACTATCATGGTTAACAGATTGAAACCTATTCTCTCGACCCTTATTTCTCCTGAAAAGACTGGTTTTGTGAAAGGAAGGCAAATCTTGGATGGTATAGTCACGGCAGAGGAAGCTATTCACTCTCTTCATACCCTTAAATCTAAAGGTATGTTGATATACTTGATCTTTCTAAAGATTATGATCGTTTAAGTTGGACTTATCTTAAAGCAGTGTTCGAGGCCTTTGGTTTTTAAGGAAGATGGATTCTATGGATATTGTCTTTCATTTATTCCCCTAGCTTTTCAATCCTGCTCAATGGTATTCCTTCCAATCCTTTCAATGTCACTCAGGGACTTCGACAAGGTGAACCCCTATCCATTTTTCTTTTTATTATTGCAGCTGAAGACCTTGGCCGTCACATTTAATCTAGGATTCATGGAGGTTAGTTGAAGGGGTTGAACCTTTGGGGGCTCGATCTAACCCTTTCTCATTAGCAGTTTTTTGATGACATAATGCTCTTCTGTCAAGCTACTTTAGACAAATCTAAGGCCATTTTATCTGTTCTTAAATATTTTATGGAAGCCTCTGGAACTGTCATAAACAATGAAAAATCTAATGTCTACTTTTTTAATACTAATGTTGTATCTCAGAGATTCCTATCTCGCACTCTAGGTTTCAATTTAGGTACTCTCCCAATGAAGTATTTAGGAATTCTCCTCAGCCTTAATTCCCTTAGGGTGTCGAGATGGAAAGATCTCCTAAACCGTATTCAGGGCTGTCTTTGAAATCAGGCCTTTAGGGTTCTCAATGCTCCTAGTCGGGTAGTCTTATTCCGATCTATTTTACAATATATCCCAATTTATCAGTTATTAGGGTTGGCTGCCCCTAAAACCATTTGCACTAATATGGTCAAGATATTTAAAAACAATTTGTGGCAGGGTTCGCAAAAAAATCGTAAATGGAATCTTCTCTCCTAGGATAAGCTCACTAAACTCAAAAAAACAGGGGGATTGGGTTTACAAGACCCATATGTGCTGAACCAGGTGATGGGAGCTAAACTTTGGTGGAGATGGCTCCAAGGGGGTGGGGATCTATGGAAAATTATTTGGGAGAGGAAATATGAAATTCTTTTCACTACTGAAGGAAAAATAAAGGTCAACACAACCCCAAAAGGGTCCAACATCTAGAATTTAGCAACCATTAACAGAGATCTCATTCGTGAGCACAACTTTCGGGAAATCAGAGGAGTCAACACAACCCTATTTTGGGAAGAATCCTAGTAGCAACGGGAAAAATTATTCACTCGACTAGACCTAGGAGAGATCTTCCTTTTCACCATTTAGCCAAAAATAAGGTCTATAGAAAATTACTAGAGTGGGGAGACGGAGAAGAAATGGAGAAAATGGAAAGTTAAGGAACATTGGCCAAATGCCCCTGAAACTCATCAATGGAATAATTATGAAAAAGAAATGAAAACCAAAAAACTGATTTCAGCTAATGGAGAAGACATCCTGCGATGGGGATATCATACTAAAGGAATGTTCACAATACAAGAAGGTTATTATATCAAATCTAATAATCTACACAGTATAACAATACCTCTTTCGCAAAAAATTTGGGCAGCTAAACATTGGCTGAAAATAAAATATTTTCTTTGGCTTGTTAGTCATAGTAAAATCCTTACCTGGGATCAGTTGTAAAAAAAAGGGATGCATGGCCCTTTGCTATGTATAATGTGTAATAAACATGATGAAAGTATTGAGCACTTGTTGAATACCTGCATTTTCGCTGAATCACTTTGGTTGAACATCTCCATGGTCTTTCAACAAACTGACAGGGACAATACAACAATACAACCATCAAATAGACTATTGCAACTTGGAGAAAAGGGGGATATTCCTGTGAAGTCCTTAACAGAGTCTGGAGGTTATCTATGGGGTTTCTTCTATGGGATATTTGGAAAGATAGGAATCAGAGAATATTTAAGGATGAGATTAGACAGAAAGAAGAAATCTGGCAGGTGATCCTTGAAAATATTCGAGAGACCATCCTAGCAGAGAAATGGGCCGAAGAAGACTGGGAAACAAATGAAAATGAGGCTCACATCCTTACCATGCTCAACCTAAAACACCAAATTTTGTCCCAGACTATGTGGAAAAAGAAACAACTAAGGCGAAATCCTCAAGACAAGTTTTAGATGCCTCAGCCAGGGTTTCTGAAACTCAACTATGATGGGGCATCTAAAGGTAACCCGGGATAGGCAGTATATTCTGGAATTCACAGGGCTCAATTTTTAGAACATACGCGATGGAACTAGGGTTTTCCACTAAAAACGAAGCATAATTAATGGCAGTCAAACAAGGGTTGCTAATAGCAGTAAGGGAAAGATACCACAAACTCATAGTAGAAGGGGATTTGGCTATGGTAATGGGGGTATTACAGAAGATGCAATAGGGGATTCCATGGGAGAAAATAAGTCAAAGTTGGAGGACGTCATGCCTAATCCATGAAATCAGTTTGATCATCAATGATATAGGTTACCTCATCCCATCACATGTCTGTAGCTCTGAGAATGAGGCAGCTGACTACCTAGAAAATTGGGGGGTGTAATCATGTGGTATGGCATCTAGATATTAACCAGATAGATATGGATTGAGAAGTAGAACTACAACCACTCCAGATAATCGTCAATAGAGACATGGAGAGTTCTCAATATCCCCGATCGGGGTGCCACACGGGAGAAGGGAGACGTGAGGTGGCACGTGGTGACGTGCACCACACGGTCACTTGAGGATAAAAACAACAACCGTCTGGAGGGGCAGTAATAACACACGCCAGTTATTATGACTGTTGGCGATTTTGGTGGAGGCCAAGTAACACTGTCAGAGAAGTTTGGGAAATAACGCCGACTGGTGAAGGGGTTTATGAAAGCAATGACAAGGAAGGGAGGCATTGTTTTCCGACTAAATTTTGAGGAAGGAGGTGCAAGTGCGGTGCGGAGGAAGGTTGGAGCTCTACGCCATCATCTAGACACCTGGTGTGTGGTATATCTCCTTACGATGTATGCTGAGGCCTGTTATACAACAATAGTATGTGATGAGATGTCTCAATTCCTGTGCAATTTGAATTCTGTAATTCCTTGTCAAGTTTTCGATGGAGGTTTTCAAAAATATATGGGCTTGCATGGCTCTCAATGCTACATTCATAGCTTGAATTATGTTTCCAGTAATAGCTCGAATTGTGGTTATCTTGTATGCATGTCATTGACTGGGGATTTAAGTTTAATTTCTTTTCCGCCTCTCTGTTTATATACTGTTTCTGTGGTTCTTGGCTCATGTGCCTCTGTGGCTAATCCTTTACTTTAATTTCTATGCCACTGTGGTTACTAGTCTTCCTGTACCCTGAACATTTTAGGTAATGACAGTCCACAGGCCTTAGAATCTCAGAACTATGAATTAGAATGTATGGCTAAAAACGACTACCCTGCTAATGGCACTTGCTGCAACCTTGTCTCTGTACCTGCTCTCCCTCAATTATTCAGTCATGTGGCCAGTTCTCTGTTGGGGTTGTGGGTAAATCTCTGTGTCCTAAGGATTCAATATATTCCTAATAGTTCAAACTCTGATTATAGACTATGCAGGGATGTTTATAGGGGCATCTTTCAGTCTGGGTTGCACTCTTGTCTTCATTGTCTTTGGGCCTAGTATAACTTCTAGGTGTCGTGGTTTGCCAAATTTTCTCTTCAACTATTGGAGTTTAAGTGTCTCTGTCTCGCCATGCACTTACATTCTTATCAGAATAATGCTTATAATTTTACCAACCTCAGAAGGGAGAGCATGGACGGCTATTACTTTATTGATTTCCAGGATGTAACGTCCACTACTATGGGTCCTTTTCACTGTTGCTTGCATAAAACGATTATTGAAGTTTTGTTACGATACGCAGGTCTCTATAAATTATATACAGGTGTTGCTCAATCAGTGGCCAATGAATTTCTACAACACTGTCAGTGGACACAATGTTTGGCACTTTTGCATACAAATATGGTTGAAGGACAAACAACCAAGAAAGAGGCCAAGGAAAACAGAAAAAAGAAACAAACTAAGTCTATTGTGGGGCCTAGTAAGAGAGCAAGAAAATCAAAGAAAGAGGTCATGGAAAACACCTCTTCGATGCCTATTCTGCTGGTACTCCTCCATAGGTTCAGAATCTTATCGCTGGATGGGAAAGAGACTGCAACACCAAAGAGGAAGGTGAAATCTAGGAGGAAGCATTGGATTTCCTTAAAGACCCTAGTAACACAAGAGGTAGGCTGTCTCTATTTCGCCAGTCTATTCACACATACTAAATGATTAAATGTGTTATGGCCAAGGCACTCATGAGTATACAAGAAATGGGAGGTGACCTAAAAGTCGCTTCTGTTTTGCATGACATTAAAAGGGAGATTCAAGAAATTCGAGTTTCCCAGCAACATGGAACTGTTCGTCTTCTCCATATAGATCATTAGCTGCAAACCATGCATCAGGTGGATATGCACAACTCAAACGTAAAGGATCCAACACCAGTAAAGGATCTGACACCAATAGAATCTTCAGATGATTGATATAGTATTTCCTTTGGTTTTTTTATATGTATTTTGTGGATAGCATTTACTATTTGCGGCTAGAATATGTTAGAGATAGTAAACTGGACATAGCTGATAGTAGAAGGTTTAAAATTTTTCAATACTGGATGGCTTTTAACTCTTTAAGGTGGCCAACAAACCTGATTTCCTTCGGGCAGGTTGAGGCCATCAAGTTTTGAAACCTGCTCTTTTTTTATTAATAGAAAATAGAAAGGTACTGCTAAACTTACAAAAAAAAATAATAAGTCATCTTAAATTGAAAATATGGACAAAAAACTATAATTTATGAAAATGGAATAGTAGAAAAAAGGAAAAAAAAAACAAAAACAAAAAGTTAAATAAAAAGGAAAAAAAAAACAAAAAAACAAATAATTAGTAACTAATACATACTAAACAACCCATAATAAAACCTCAACCAATCACCTTACAAATAAATAAATTTAAATAATAATAAAAATAAGAAAAAATAAATTTCTAATGTTAAACTATGGATAAGTCTTAAAATTTTTAGGTCCAAGACAAACTAATACACAATTTTTTGTCAAAACAAACTAATATAGAAAGCAAAACTGAATATGTTAATAATATGTGTTATTTTATAAACCTTTTTTTTTAATTTTAATAAAATATTTTCATAATCATAAAAACAAATCAAATTCACATAATTTTTGAAATGCAATAATATTGCATAGCTTCTTCTTCTTCTTTTTTTTTTTTTTTTTTTGTATATTAAAATATAAACAGCACATCAGTCCAATCATTACATTTGATGTTGTTAATACAGCAATGAAACCCTTAAATTTTCAAAGCCGACATACTATCCAAAAGCATCCCTTCTAAGAAAGAAAAGAGACCTCCAGCCACTATAGTCAAGATAGCATAATTGGATGGCTAAAACAAAGATAAATTTCCATATTTCGGCATTTCAAAAACTATTTTTGTCATAGCATCATGTCATTCCACACATACCATTTTAATACCTGTATAGTTCATTTATTCATATGACAGTAGTAAATTAAAACATGTTATACCTTGACATGTACCAGACATAGACCAAATTTACATTACATGGAGCAGCTACTGTGAAATAAAAACAAAACAAATACAGGCTCGCTTGAGGAGGATAACCAACATTAAATTAATGTGATTTTCGTGTGACCATGTCCGCCTCACCTGTCATATAGAAGCATCGAGAAGAGATCTGGAATCAGTTGGGAGAGACTACCCAATACATGAAATCGTGATAATAACAGGCTCACTTGTAAAATGATCCCAACAATTATGGAATCGGAATAGTGTTATTCCAAATTTGATTGCCGTCCCAAAATTGTGATACCTGCAAAACCCCAAAATTAGCATTGATATCTTGTTTAGATAAACCATCTGCTCTTGTGTTGTTTTCTCTGTAAACATGACATATTGGTGGCATGTTCAATCATTTCCACATCATTTGAGTCCTTCTAAACCAGCCTTCTAAGCCTGGATTGAGTTTGAGGTAGCTAGATATGCACCCAATAATCAAGCTATAATCTCCGCATACCTCCTTTAGATTTATATTTATAGCTGCAAGAAGCCCACCCCATAAAGCCATCAACTCTGCCTTGTTGTTGGTACTCGAACCCCCATTCTAGTATAAATGGATTCTTTCCCTATGTGAAATTTTAATCCAAGCCCCGCATCCTAATTTGCCTTCATTGCAAGCCCCATCAAAAAATATGGCAGGAAGCAAAATCTCATGAGGGCGAAGCCGACGGGAGCCATCCAATATACCAACCCCAGCAGGAACCCTATTCTCAATCCATCTCATAATGGCAGCATGAATGGAGAGAATCTCAAAGGGTCTATTTTCAAAGATGAGACTATTACGTGCGAGCCAAACTTCCCATATAAGATAGAAGGGGAGAGATTGAAATTTACCAGATAATTTGTCCCAAGCCAAAGCCGAGCTGATGAAATCCTTCGGGACCCATAAAGGATCCATGAAAAAACGACTGAAAAACTTCCAAAGAGAGGATATAATGGGGCATTGGAAAAAAATATGATCTTGAGATTCTTCCTGTTGAAAACATATAGCACATCTACTTGGTCCCATAGTACCTCTTCTGATAATAGAATTCCAAGTTAGTATCTTCTTTCTCCATACCAACCACCTGAATAGAACAATTTTAGTAGGTATTTTCCTTTGCCAGAAAGGCCAGAAGATCCTGGAGAATTGGTCCTCATATAAATTAAAATCAGTGTGGTCATATATATCCCTAACTATCATAGAACTAAAATTTGTAGGCCCATCCCATACAATGTGATCTCCTTCAGGTGAATAGAAAATCCCAGCCGCCCTAATTGCATCTGAGAAAGTGATCCAGTCCTCCGCATCATTGTTATATAGGCCCAACTCTTTAGCCGATTTGAAAACATGAGCGCCATGAGACTAGCAATAAATGGTCTGTGATAAGAATATAATTCCCCGGTGAGAAAGATGATGGATAAGCTGGGGGGAAGGCTGCGTCTGCCTAGGCACACCAAGAATGCCATCAAATCCCAAAGAGATGCGTCTACCAGCACCAAAACACCATGACAAACGTCTAGCCATACACATCATTACCTTCTTGAAGCTCCACCAAATGGTTGGCATGGCCTACGGGAATGATAATTCCTGACAATATATGCTATGCAACGCATCACCAGATAAGTATTTACACTTGACAATGTCAACCCAGATACCTGTACCAGATATAGCCCGCCAAAGGGACTTCATCAGCAAAGCTTTGTTTAAGACCCTAGGGTTTAGTATCCCCCAACCATCATGTTGTTTGGGGCAGCATAATAAGTCCATCTTGCATAGATGATACTTCTGCTTCATAGCTGTGCCCCCCCATAGAAATTGTGCGAGGATCTGATTAATCATGGCAAAATAAATGCCCCCAATAGACCAGTAATTGTGAGAGAACTGCCTGAATCATGATAAGCCTGCCGCCCAACAATAACCACCTATGTGTCCATTTATTTATCTTACCCCTGAATCTGTCCACCAGCCACAACTAGTCCATGTTCTTATAACCACATGTTTTGATTTTATAACCTAGATAATGAAGACCCTCATATGCCTCCATGACATTGATTTCGAGAAAGTTAACAATGAAAGTAATCTCATTCATGTCACCATACTCATTAAGGAGAAAGGATTTAATTTTGTTGATACTGAACCCTTTTGCAGAGCCAAATCGAGAGAGCATATAATGTATATAGAACCAATGATTCCTTTTAAGACTACCAAATAATAGCATATCATCTACAAAGAGAGAATGTGTGGTACTTACCGAGTCTGAAAAGGAGAAACCAGAAATATATCCCGCTCTCAAATCCATGTGCATAAGATTGTTGAAACCGTCCATAACCAAAATAAAAATGAGTGGAGACAAAGCACATCCATGTCGTAGCCCCCTTCCGGGTTCAATAAAGGGTGTAGGCATGCCATTTATGATCACCACATATCTCACCATGGATATACATGCCATAATCCATCGAATGATCCCAATAGGAAGACCAACTTTGAGTAAGACAAGCCGAATATATGACCAATCAAGACAATCATAGGCCTTATGCAGATCAATCTTCATAATAAGAGCCTCTCTTTTGTTAGAATGCATTGAGTGCATCACCTCCTGTGCAATAGCAATAGCATCATGAATAGATCACCCCTTCAGAAAGCCATATTGTTCCTTTGAAATGAACTTCGAAAGAGTCTCCTTTAATCTATTGGCAATGATCTTGGAAGATATTTTGTATATGATATTGCAAAGAGCAATTGGTCAGAAGTCCCCAAAGGTCTTTGGCTCAAATGAATTAGGGATGAACGCGATGAATGTAGAATTCATATTAGATGGTATGTGACCTCCCATCCTGCCCATCTCCACAATCTCCGCAATCACAGGCCCCATAATATCAAAAAATAACAGAAAGAATTCTGCCGGCCAACCATTTGGTCCCGGGCACTTATCATGAGCAAAATATTTTAGAACCTTCTCCACTTCATCAAATGATATTTTTTCATTAATGGATCTGATGGCCTCCCCATCAAACATTCTGGGAATATTTTGTAGAACCCAACTCTGACTAACAACGTCAATCCTCTGTTCCGCTTGGTAGAAGGTCGAGAAGTGTAAATAAGCCTCCTGCTGAATCTCAGCTGTAGTAACTGCAAAGCTGCCATCTGATCTTTGGATGCGCCATATGGCATTCCTGTTCTTTCTATCATTTTCACATTTATGAAAGAACTTAGTGTTAAGATCCCCTTCTTTTAGCCATGTAATTCTGCTTTTTAGCCTCCAAGTTAGTTCTTCAATTTTAAGGATCTCATTTTTTCTCCTTTTCAAAGCTTGCATAACTTCATATGTCACCACATCTGGAGCATTATTAATGAAGTCCGAGAATATTCCTTTGAGCTTGTCAAATATTAATCTAAGTTCAACCCTGAGAGCTTGTTTTTTCTTAATCTCCCAATCTTTGGTGACATTCTTAATCCTTTGTAGTTTTTGATGGAAACGTTCCCAACCAGCAACTTCCCCCACCCTAGATTTGTCATTCCAGAGGTTTTTTATGAGCTCACAATACTCCACATCCTCCAAACAAGCCCGATTGAATTTAAAAGGGATCCCCTTGGTTCGCTCGCCTAAATGCCAAGATAGCAGGTTGGGCATATGGTCCGGTATATCCGATACTAGAACTGTTGATCAAGGACATCCATGAGAGTTTATCAGATCATCAACCACCATAGCTATGTCGACCCTTTTACCAATGAAAGCATCACCAACTCTTTTATTTTTCCATGTAGGAATGAGATGGGTCGGACGAATATCACTGATGTGTGATAAATCAAATATATCTCCAATAAGCATAGCCAGAGCATCACATCTGGCTTTGGTGCCCCACGATTCATAAGAGTGTAATGTGGAGTTGAAGTCCCCCATAATAATCAAATTCTTGATAGAGAGAATCCCTTACCTCTGTAGACAGATCCAGAAGGAATTCCCGTTTTGGTATGGAGCATATAGGTTGATAATATTGAAATTCCCCCCAACCCATCTAATGTTACCATTAAGTAAAATCCCCCCGAAAAAACTAAATGCCCAGAAATTTTCCATCAAAGGATTCCATATAGCAATAAAACCACCTGAATTCCCCAAAGCATCGATTGCAGTAGCATGCCACCCAGGTCTAATAGCTAGAAAATAATTTATAGCTCTATCTCTGCGACAGAGCGTTTCTTGACACATGATGATAATAGGGTCCGCAGAATAAAATAACTCTTTTGGGCAATGTTGCTTGGAGGCATCGCCCAAACCCTGCAGATTCATAGATAACAAATGGATCATCGGGGAAATTTCGACAAGTTGCATGCTCTAAGAACCCGAAAATCACCCCCAAGTCCATCAACAGCCAAAATGGGAATGTCTGTAAGGTCCTGAAGATCATCACAAAAAAGAGATTTTGTCTTAACCCTTCCTCTAAAGTGCCTAGACCCAGATTTAGACTTCTTTCTGATAGTGATGTTATTTCCGGAAGTGGGAGAGATGGAACTATCAGAGTTTAAAGGAGCCTCTTCAAAAACTGAAAGAGCAGCCAGGTCTAAATTCGGATTACCCAGGAGTGAGTCAATATCACTGCCCACGGAGTTCCTAAGGGAGTCGGGAAGAATCACAGGTTCGTGTGGCGAACACGAAGATGGAGGAGAAGCGCATTCCAATGGAGGCATGGATGGGGATACTTGCGACGGGCCCTGAGGCATAGACGCTTGAACTGAGTATGATGCCTGCACTAGTACATCACTGGGCCGAAAAGGAGGAGGGTCGACCAATGGCACAGAAACAGAAGAGATGTTATGCACATACTCCCCATCATTAGTGGTAGTGGTATTAGCTATATCCGTCACCATAATCCCAGATTGACAAGGCCCAGTATTGCATTCATGAATATTGATAAGAGTCATCCTTTCACAGAGTCCACTAGCAGACATGTAAACATCATTATCAGAGGATGAAGGTCCAGAATTACTTGATAAAAGCCTACCCGATGTACCATTAGCCGCATGATTTTGTCGCGACCCCGAAAGACCGGCCGCACTAGTTTGGAAGTTCTGAAGCCGCATGGGGCAACTATCCCGCAGGTGACCAGTCCTATGACAATTGAGGCATCGAAAAGGAATACCCCAAAAGTCAATCCTTCGGCGATGATGACATTGTCCCCAGACCAAGTCCACGTCCCCCGGAAATCCTCCCGCAAAGTTTACCTCCACCAAGAGCCATGCAATTCTCTTGTCACAGGCCCCGATAATGCTCGGGTTGATATATTTGGTACTCCCAATGGAGTCCCCGATCGCCTTAAGCACCTTAAGGGTCTAAAATTCGAGAGGGAGTCCCGATAGCTTAACCCACACGACTCGACTTCATGGCGCTTCCATAACCGGGTTAAAACCCAAGTACCAAGGAGCCAGCTGCATGAAGCTGCGACCCTTAACCCAGGTCCTACGAATGATCCTGAAGATGTCCTTCTCATCCATGAAGTGGATGCTAAACCATCCATTCAGCAGCATACTAACCTTGGGGGAGTATCCAATAATAGGTTTCCAGAACTATTTCACCCAAACCACCATGTCTATCTTTCCACCCTCCGGAAACATCCACCTCCTGATCAATGCCCCACTTTTGTAGGCTCACCACCCTAACACACAGGTCCTCATACTCCAGATTTATCTCTTTAACGACCATCGTCTGCTTATAATAGGTGGCCTTCTTCTTCCCTCGATCCTGTCTATTGGTCTTATGCTGTTTCACCAACCTCCGTCCTTGCGAAGCCCCACTGAAATCAGGCGGGAAGGATACAGACTGTGCAATAACGTGATCATCAATCTCCGCATCTCTGCAACCCCTCTGCTCCACATCAATGGTAGCCTCTATGAAAGCCTCATGTACAGACGTATCGAATGATAAACAGACGTTTAGCTCACGCATGATGTGAAAAGTATAAATATCCACAAGGCGACAACTATGCCAAGTAGAAAGTTGACGTCAGCTAGGTAAAAGTCCCAATCCACCCACTTGGGATGTGAGATCGTCGCCACCGAGTATGTAGGATATGGAGCAAAGACGCCAGAGGAATGTTTTCTTTAAACTTAAAATATTGATAAAGTGGATCCTAATGCACTCTGACAATCAGAAAAACGTTAGCGTCTGATCAAATAGACATTGGGACACAAAAGATCATGCCAAATACAACAGAGAGAATAATCCCCTTCCCAAATTTCCATATAGATGTACAGTCACAAAGATAAAAGGGAATGAATAAGATCGAGACAGGTTCCAATTACAAGTACAACCTGACAGGTATCTAAATATAGTCATAAATAGGAAGCCAACCCTGAACATCACCCTGACAGTGAATAGAGGATGAAAATATTATATGTACATCCATTGTGTCGAAAAGTGGATAGTAATATCTAAGTGGATAGTAATATCTACGTCCCCCAGAAGATTAAATGTCCCTATGATCCTCATAGTCCTTTATATAGGATCATCTACCCACCCCGGTGATATAACCAAAGAAAATAAATGCCATTTGTCCAAGTATTAATGATCATCCACCCAAGCAACAGAAATGATCTTCCGTAAGATCACCACATGTGCACCAAGTTGATCACTCCATCAAAATACTTTAATCCCAGGTCATTACTATCCTACCAACCACGACTTGAAAACCATCACCGGAAAAACAATTTGAATTTGATTTGCCGGAAAGACCAAAGTTCAAAAGTCACAGCAGCATCAAAAACATCCGCACCATTGATGACATACTTGTATCCCAAAATATTTGCATGGTTTTGAAATAACCAGGAAATCCCAGCATCTATGCCAAAATATAGCCCAACTTGTGTGGAAGGAAAAAAACCAGTCGGTCAGAGCATTATATTCCCCTCTAATCTTGTTGTATCTCGCCTGTGGTTGACATGTTTTGTTTTCATATGATAGAAATTACAATAGATGGTAGCATGAAGGATAAAAATTGCGATGATATTAAGAAAAACTACTTACCCAAGCAAGAAAACTTCCGATAACATGTTACCGTCCCATGTGGTAAAGCCAGTCATCATATAGAAAATGCAAACATACAACCCCCAATCCTTGATACTCGACCAACAGATAACCCCTCATAATATCAAAAACCTGTAAATGTTTTATTTCTCAAGTAGCATAGCACTCCTGTATCGGCATAGAAAACTCTGAGTGCATTCGAAAACTGACTGAAACCTTCAACCCTAGCAACTTAGATTTTTCGTTTGGCAGAAATAGACACAATCCCTACAAAATGTAGATTTTTATCGTCCATAACACCCATACCTGTGAGAAAAATCTTACACAATGCATGCGCTAAACGACCTCTCGCCTCCAACCTGCTGCTCAAGAGGCCGATTTCAACAACGATGACTATGACGGTGATAAGAACTTGAAGGTAACCGTTGCATACAACCACTTCGGACCAGGCCTCCCAATGCAAACCCTCAAAATAAAAGAAGTTACATATGCCTCCATAATGTTTACATTATTATGAATCTGAAAATGTCCAAAATGTCTAAAAGCATATACCTTCCAGTAGTATAACTGGCTTACCTTAATTCATTCTAAAATCTCTCCGGCATTTCGATTCTTCTAACATTATAACCTATGCATTTGTTAGTATTCTTGGCAGAGCCATCATGTGTTAGTCTTCTTGGCAAAGCCATCATGTTGTTCCAGTGGATTTTCTCTAATTGAAGTCGTTATCTGTTGGAATATTTGAAAATTCCAGAACAAACAATGGAGAGAGTAATACTCTCCTCTTTAACACAGAGAAAATAAAATTTCTTCACAGGAGACAGAGTTTCCACTTTGAAAACAAACTTCTATTCCATTCATTAACTAAAAAAAAAATATTACAGATTCTTTCCTCACTGAGAGGAATTTACAAAAAAAATAACAAGATTGCTGCAAAACGCAGTGCTTTCAATTCTTCTCTGTCACTCTCTAAAACATACACTGCTGTGTAAATTTTCTATGCTCTGTCTCTGTAGAAATAAAACGCACTGCTGTTCACACAAGAAACTTACATTCTATCTCCTACAAGATAACACTACTGTGTGTTATATATAAAACACTACATTAAAGATTTAAAACTAAAGTCTGTTTGAAACAAATGTCAACGGGCCCACCAAAAATATAATGCGCATACATCAAATTAGATCAAATGTTAAGAACCTTTTACCATGCGCTATATAAAAAAAACAACAACACAAACCTTTGACAAACGCCCGGACTCCAAACGAAATTTAACCATCCTGCATAACCATTTCGGGTTACAATTCTGGGCGCTGACGTCAGCCCAAATGTGACCCGAAATCCCAATTAAACCTGCCCTATAAAGCATATCGGGTCCGTTTTGGGCCCGTTGACGTCAGCCCAAATGTGACCCGAAATCTTATCAAATCCGCCCTAAAACTATTTCGGGTCCGGTCTTTTGCTATGTGATCGGCCCAAAACAAAAATTCCGCTCCAATGAAATGTTGCCGCGTGTATGCTGACGTGACGACTGACTTGGCGTTGGGGACCACGGTTCTGTGGGACTACTGACTGTTATTGTGGCCGTGGGGACCACCAGTCTTCAATCAACAACTCTCCCGCGTTCAAAAATTAAACTCCGTCTTGTGCATAAGAGGAAATCCTCTGTTCTTTCAAAACTGCAACGACTGTGACTCTTCAACGATTTTGGAAGACGACCATTCAATGCTCTGTTCCTCACTGTACAGGTCTGTAATTTCAAATCCCGATTTTCACTGTTCAAACATTTTTGATAAGCGGCTGGAGGACATAAACCTGGTAATCAAAATTGGAAAGCAGCTCTGCACAGGGCTGTTTGAAAGTAACATTTCAACACTCCCCCTTACTTTCAACTGTTGGGTTATCAGTCATACCTAGACATTTTCTCAAAAATTGAAGTCTTCTTGGTAAAGCCATCATGTTGTTCCAGTGGCTTTGCTCTAATTGAAGTCGTTATCCTCGATTCATATCGATATGTTGTGTGAATGTAATTGCAGATGCGAATCACGGAGGACGGTCTGTGCTCACACTCCTGGAATTTCTCATATAATATTGCATAGCTTATCGGAGAAAAAAATAGGAAAATTCGGGAATTCTATTCATACATCGAATCATTAGATAAAAATTCGATCCGGTTTTTGGTGGGTTCGCGTGGATGAAAGAAAATTCACTGTTTATGGTTTATTACAGGGATATTAATAGATAGTGGTTTTTTTCTTCTGAAAAAAAAAGTGTAGGGATAGCTAAATACAAAATGGAAATGAGAATAGTAAGTGCTGGATTGTAGTTAGGAAATGGAAAGGTTGTTAAATTGTAGGTAGAAAATGAAAATTATATACGAGTGGAGAAAATTTCCCAGTTTTCAGTTTCATGTTGTGTTGAAGATAGGAAATGAAAATTAAATGTGAGTGGAGAGAATTTCTCAGTTTTCAATTTCATGTTATGTTAAAGAGTTTAAAACGCTGTGAGATAAAAAGAAAAGAAAGAATTTTCAATTTCATGTTGCGTCAAAGTGTTTAAAAAGTTGTGAGATAACAAGGAAAGAAAGAATTTGAGCATAAATTTAGGAGTAAATTTTATAAAAAATAATTGTTTTTTTAAATATATTTATATTAAGAGAATTTTATAAAAATAAATTTTGAATATTTAATTTTTAAATATGTATTAATTACAAAATATTTTAAATAAAATTTGAAATTGAACTTTGAGTTTTGAATATTTAATTTTTTAATAAATATTAGTTATAAAATGATTTTAGATAAGATTTGGAAGTAGAGGGAAATTTTGAGCTTTAAAAGGAAGAGAGATGTTGAAGATAAGATAAGTATGGTTGTGGTTTTGGATTTTGGTAAATAAATTTTAGTTTTAAAATCGTTTATATTGACTAAAATTATTTAAAAAAATTAAATTTCAAAATAAATAGGAAGAAAATAAGAATGCATTGTTGTTATATGAAAAAGAGTATATATTTAAATATTTAAGATATATATTTTAGAATTTTTTAGGAATTGAAAATTATTAAAAAAATTTCATCCAATTTTTATTCTTGTCTTTATAGTAATTCAAATTCAAACTTGGTAACTATGTAATATTGTATCAATTCTCTTTTTTCATTGAGATAATTTCAAATAAGGCAATATGGTTGTTTTAATGTGCAACCACACCTGTTTAAAAATTTCAAGGAGATCTTCACTCAAGGAAACAGGGCATCTCCCACCATTCAAAGCCAAGGCCAAAACTTTCATTGCGTTACGTAAAATTTTACCAATCAATCCCTGATTTTACTTTTTTTTTTCAGAAGAAAAAAACGCTGTATATATTAGAAGAAATATATGACAGTACATGATCAACCAAACATTCTCAAACTGTTAATTAAAACAGCGAGAAAACCCCATATACCAAATACATCCAGAATACACTTCTGTAGAGAAGTGATTCGATGTTCATGGCCAACAATAACGGGTAGTATAAAACATACCCACGAAATCATCCCTGCATACATAGAAAAGAAACGTCCAGAGAAAATACAGCAGCATCATATTCATGACAATAAGGACTAAAAGATAACTGAAAATGAAAGAGGACAAACAAAAAGGTGAATTCCATAGCGTCTTCCATGGCTGAAAAGAGGCAGTCTCGCTTGTGCAAACACCAACCAGGCACACTTGAAAACTTGAACGAGATCGAAATCCTATTGTAGTGCCAAAACCCTTGAATAAAACTGGCTCGCTTGTAATAGATCATGCACGCATGACAACAGAAAATCCGACTCGCTTGTAGAAATGCCAAGTTCGGTTGAAGAAGAAAACCAGCCCTGGATAAAACCAAAAACCCTGCATACCAAAATAGGCTCGCTTGATGAAAGATAATCTGATCTGAAAACAAAATAGCACCCAAACAACAAAGAGATCGATCCCCATGATTGGGGGAGATCCGGCTCCCCAACTTGATCCGGAGATCCGACACCTTACTTCATCCAACCAAGACCAGCCTGCCATTCAGATCCAAGATCGAATGGATAAGAGCAGTCCAGACGAATAATGAGCACGTCGGCCTCCAGGTCCAAGCAAATACCCGTAGCAGCAGAAATCGACAAATCAGAAAGCTGTAAAGCGCCGAGAACCATCGTGGAAACTAGGTGCATCGACGAGGGATATAGTGGCAGTCAGGACATACATCCAAAGATCTAAAATGCAGCAAGCCCGAAGAAACACACGAGCCCAAAGCTAGAAAAGATATTAACGGTGGAGAATGACAGAATTAGGATGTGGGAGATCGCCTATTTAGGAATAATAGCAGAACCGTGCCGCAGCTATTTAGGATTAACTCTGCTACGCTATGGTTGTTCGGAATATCGCTTAAAACCGATCCACTGTTCTCTGTCATACAACATGACACCGACCCGACTCTACAATCGTGTGGGGAAGTAGAACCATGTGGTGAAGCAGAACCGCACATAACCGATCCACTATTCTCTGTCATTCGACTTGACACCGACCCGACTGTACAATCGAGCGGGGAAGCAGAACCGTGCCGCTGCTCATAAATAGAGGCCCCGGGATCGAAATATAATTAGATACGAACCCAGAAACATAACCCGAACACGGGCGAGTTGGTGAACGGACACTCCCGGGGGTCATAAATGGGAGCACAAATAAACGAAGGTTTCAATCAATATGGACCGACCAACATAGGGGTAATAATTCTATATCGCCGCCGATGTCAGACGAATAAAGAGATTGGAATCTCGAAATGAGAAAACCCCGGAAAACATTTCAAATTAGCCAGAAAAACCAACGGCTAACTGGAAAAACCAGAGAGCCCTCCGCTATGTCAGAAACATCAGCCATGGCCATCAGCGAAAGTCCACCATCGCCCGCAAAGAAGGCGAAATATGCTAAGCACCCCACACTCTCAGCAACCACAAACCTGGGCACCAAAAAGAACCGACCAAAGAGATAGATAACACCCAAATCAAAATCCGAGAGGCATAACCACCAGAAACTTCATTAAATAACGAAGCGCCAAGAGAGACACGGCAGCCATGGCCCAATCTCTGAAATCCAGAAACAATGGCACAGTCAAAAGCAGTGGTCCACGCTGCCCAGAACAGCCAGCAACCAGGATCTCAGTAGGCTCTTAGTAATCAGAGGCTTTCAACGTCCGGTCCATAGATGAGAAACCCCGAGACCATCCCACTTAGATAGCTGCAACAGACACCTCCACGGAATAAACGAGATAAAACGCATCAACCTGGGTTCACCCACAGCCACCATGACCAACATATGCTTGTTCACATTGGGTACCAGCCATATGCAAATTCAATAGCCACCAAAAACGATCAACAAATGTTCATATTGGGTTCCAGCTAATGATCTCCTTCATTAACCACCAAAAACATGCAAAAATAGTCGACAATGGGTACCAGCATCAAAACATGCATCATTAGCCACCAATATCAAAACAAAACAAATATTCTCATGGGTACCAGCTCAGCAAAACAGGCGACCATCTTACCTCTTCAGGACCAACTTAACCACTGTAATCCAGTCCCCTGTGCCAGGATTCTATGACCTCACTAATATAAGAACTATAACAGCCCTAGCCACCAAACGCCACAATATCGAGTTCACATTGGGTACCAGCATAAAAAATATTCATCAGTAGCCACCGAAAGCAACATTGATTTGTCCTCCATGGGTTCTAGCTTAAATATTCTTCAATAGCCACCAATAGCAACAAGATATCGTACAGAATGGGTTCCAGCTACAAGCATACCTAGCAGAAGCCACTAGCCATGGATCCAAACACAATGGTTAAGAAAGCCCTTGAACTATATTTGACTACAAGCTTCATGAGTCCAAGAGCACCAGATCCACTGGCCATGTCCGAAGCTCTCACGTTGCTGAGGTTATCCTACCCACACAATCATGTCCTTTGGAAAAGAGAAATGCAGATTTCAGTCTTGTTCGGCTCCCCAAAACGAAGAAGTTGCTTGCCCAAGGCTATTTCTCAGTCTATGTGCCACATCACGAAGCTCAACCAGACGTTGCACCTGGCTCGGAACGAAATAAAAAAGAACTTCAGAGTTGCATGGCAAGTGTGGATGGAAGAGAGGATTGTGATTCTGGGCATCAGCAGTAGGCTTTGATAGACATGCGGGTTCTCAACAGGAGGCTCTGATAGACATGTGGGTTATGAGTCTCAGTGATGTTCTGCGCACCAGTTGAAAATCCCTGATTTTACTACCTTACCCAGCTCAATCCGTGGTTCTTCAGAACATAAGATTCTCTTTCGTTTCATACGATTCAGACTCAAGAATTTGTGTGGCAGAAAACATGAAATAATCAGAGACTTTACCTAGCCACCAGACCATCATTACGAAGGCAAAACGTTTTATTAAAACCTTCAAATTTCAAATTTCGAAACTAACATTAATTTTTGATGTACATAGTTAATAAAATACTCCATAATTGCACTAAAAAAACCACCATCCAACCTCTACTTCATTAAATTTCTGAAAATTACAAGAAAACAATTAAATTTTCATGAATCACTGAATCATAACCTTAATGGATGAACATGGCTAGAAACCATCATTGAAACCCATGTTGGATTTCATTTATCAGACACAAATCATTTCCACTTTTGATAAATCATTGAAATGTAAGAATCAAAATTTCCAAAATAACACTTCAATTTTTGAAATAGACAATTCTTAGTTAAAAAAAACTGAGTTGTTTAATGAGATGGAGAAATAGTTGGCCAAATTTCATTGGAATTCGAGTCAAATTTTTTTACATTGTTTGAATCATGATTTTGATAGTAGAAATAGATTCAGCATCATTAAAAACTTCTAGAACACCCAAAATATTAATATTTAATATAACGTGAATTTACAAAAATCTCTGTCAAATTTTCTTAAGATCTTATCAAAATTTCCTTGGAGAAAAAACCTAACGACTCGATGGCAATCTGCATACCATTGCATACTTGTTTGGCGAACTCCAGGACTGAATGCCACACCGAGTAAATGCGAATAATGTTCCCATATGAAGGTTAATGGCATCACAAGAATCATTTAATTTCAAGAATCCAAATAAATGCGAATTAATGCCATCACAAAACGACGAAAGATGGGCGTTTAAATCCAAGCTAGAAACCAGTACCCCTACATTACTGCTCAAACTCAAAGGAAAATAGGCATTTAATGCAAAACTTAAATTGCAACGGCGATGCTTATTTGGTATGCTATCGGCTCATTAATGTGGTGGCAAATACACTGTCCACGTTACAATCGGTACTCGGCGACCTTTTTTTTCAAGAAAACAAAAACACTCCATAAAAAGAAAAAAACACACCCTATTATATTAATGAAAAAGAGGGAAGGGTTACAGATCATGGTTTTGGATGGAAAGAGAAAATCTGCCTAAAAATCAAGAGAAACTACAATCAATATCAGAAAATGTCCAAATCAGGAAAAAAAAAAAACAAACCTGCATGTTATATAAGGAAAGGAAGGAGACTATAAGATGTCCAAAGCAGGAAAAACAAAAACCTGCTCCACCGCTAAATTAAGGGATTGTTATAATCAAATATAAGAAACCACCAGCTTGAGAGTGCCCTGACATCCAAAAGAGCTCAGAACAGAAAAATAGTTGAAGATAATTTTGAAAGCAATCTGACCCGATCGAATTAGAGTTTTTGAGAAGAGCACCTAAAAGTGGATCGACCCAGGAGAGGCAGAGACACTGCGTTTTGACAAAATATCAATCTTCTTGTTGTATTCACAATATATGTGCCAGAAGAAGATCCGTAGGAAAGAAGGAGATAGATTCTTGATTCGTTGCTACCATGAGAGAAGGTTCAGAGGGTGGAGATTGCAAGGATTGTTGTCTTAGTGAATAATGATTTTAGAGTCTCTAAAGATAAAAATGTTATTTAGACCAAACCAGGAAGCACAGTGAAGAGAGCTCCATAAGGAATAGCTTGGCCCTAGTATTCATGGCCATTTCTCCGACCTATGAGAATCTGAAATGGTATTGATAATTCAGAAATATGATCATCCCGCAGCCACAAGATCCAAAGAAACAGACTCCATCAAAAAATCCAACGAGAAAAGAAAACCAAAGATCCCAAAAAAACAACAATATCCAAGAAATGAGAACAGACGAAAATTCTTTGAAATAAGCCATGATTCAAGAGATGAATAATGACTTTGGAGTTTCCAAAAATGGAAATGTGATTTAAACCAAGCAAAAGTCCCATAAAGCCAGTAACTCAGCCCAAGTATTCATACCCATTTGTCCAACCCAAGAAAATCTAAAATGGTATTGATGGTCTAGAAATATGATCACTCTGCAACCACAAGATCCAAAGAAATAGACTCCATAAAAAAATCCAACGGGAAAAGAAAGCCAAAGATCCAAAGAAAAGTCCAAGGAAGGAATGGGATACAGGCGAAAATTCTTTGAAATAAACCACGATTGAAGAGATGCTACTCCATGACCTCATGCCTGATGGTGCCTTGCTCTCTCAGCTTGTCCTTTAGCAAGAACGCCTCGTACATTCTGTCTGTCTTGCTAATTTCGTGAATTACGATAGAGTACATGAACTCCTAAGAGGAACATAGATTGTGCTTTTGGACCCAATTCAGGACTTTGATCGCTGCCACCTAATTTCAAGAGTTGCAAAGAGGTTTGGTGAATGAATGCCAGAATGCCACATAGCTGCTGGGACTATTCCATATTCCGCCACCATCTCGAGCTCTTTGAGCTCCGCTTTGCCCGAGTTCGAATCCCTCGGAGCAGTTTTCTTGTCCAGAGGTTTAAGCATCTCATCTAAATTCTATTTCCGAGTCTCATAACATTGTTGGTTACTTGAAACGACAGAAATGGAGGTCATATGCAGTTGGAAGCCATCTCATACATCATTGGAGTTGTCTACAAAAATAGTCTATATATAATATTTTGCTTAAAAGAGTTTGGTAATTTTTTTCAAAAGATTTAGTTGGAGTGTTTGAATTGTTTTTTTGTAGAAATAGATTCAACACTATCAAAAACCCTCGAGTACCCAAAATTTTGAAATTTAACACTTGTAACCCAAAATTTCAAAAATTTATACCAAAATTTTTCTTAATCTTATCAAAATTTCTAAATTTTTTTATACTAAACTTACACCATTACTACTAGACTGGAAAACTGACGCCAGGATTAACACCTTGTACCAGCGGACCTCACGCCTACGGGGCAATAGCCCTACCCTGACGACAAGTGATTCCTTGCCTTCTTGAATACAAAATCCTTATAAGAAGGGAGGTTTGTTCTATGGAAACTTTTAATTCCCGATGAGATTTCCTTCACTTTATTCAGTGCAATGAAGCAATTGTGTATATCTTAGCTATTATGTTCAAATATTCCTAAATACGGGGGCAATCGACTCTACGACACACACTTCTGCTTACCTCACTACACATAATTCATAATATATCCATTATTTTCTCTAATAATTTTTTTTACCTATATTATAATTATATCTTTATGCACTCTCAATTCTTATGCCACCTAGCATGCTACAAATGCACATGTTGAACTTCAATAGTGTGCCAAGCATATGGCCCATTCTTATGAATGATGAAAATGATGAGTTCAATCTCGATCATTAGTGTGCCAAGCATACTTATCATGGAAAGGACGAGTCTAATTTCGATCATTGCATGATTTTCATACGTCTCTATTTCTACAACATATACCCTTTATGATGATTTTCATATGCCCTTGTTTCTACAACATATACCCTTCATGATGGTAAAGCAACTAAATCAATTGCTTCAACAATAAATTCTCTAAACCCTTCAGGATGGTAAAGCAACTAAATCAATTGCTTCAACAATAAGTTCTCTAAACTGGATATGCTATTTTCATTTCTATTTGTATATAGGCCATGGGCTCTCAGTTTGGGATTGGTAAAGGTAGCTTTGAATTTGGAAGGAATGACATCTCTTTTGATGGTGGTTCCTATGTTTATACTACATGCTTATACCTTTACCTTTTCTTCTTGTGATTTCATAAGGAAAGCTGACCATGCATCACTTGAAATTTTATGAAGCCTCAATTTTTCACTACTGCATCTGACTTTGATGTCAAGGATTCCTAGTCAACTTCACCTAGTGTTGTTATTGAGTTAATAACTACCTTTGTCATGTGTGAATTTAGAAACATACAAAGGGAAGTCAAGCTTATGATAATCAATATAAAAATGATGTAGGCTCTCAAACATGTGGGGATGTTAGGTAAGGTGGATTAGGTGCTTCTTTCTCTAGTCCATGTCTTTGCTATGATTTTTCTATTGGGTTACCCATATTAATTGCACTTGGGGTAATATCCAACCACCTATGAAAAATTAAGGAAAATCCTTGTAGCAATTCCATCTAAAGTGCTTTTAGTTGCTTGGGCTCTCTCTGGTGCAAGTATTGCAATATAGGTCCAAACTATCTAGGCTAGGTATTTGTGTCATATTACCAGGTTGGGATATATATGATAGGGCCAAAATGAAAGATGTTGGTCATTATAATATTTTGCATGACTAGCACAAGTAGGATTTCACCACTAATCTAAAAGGTTTTGATCACCTAGCCAATAAGAAAACACCGCATAAGACTTGATATTACTTCTATGGGGTTGATCAGTTCATTTATTATTGCTAAATTCTTTCCAGTCTAAAAATTGCCCTTTATCTTCTAATATGTTTTCCATATGCGAGGATACTTAACTAGAAACATATAAAACCTCTATGTGTTTTCTATCAAAAGAGCCTGCTCAATAATAAGCACCGCGAGTTTCATAAAATAAAAAAGATTGATAAATAATATTTCGTTATTGAAGCACATAGCTTATATGCTAAGATAAAGGCTATAAAGAATCAAATGCTACTTTGTATATAATGAATACATAACCAAGTGTCCAAACATGCTTTACCTTGAATCACAAAAAAAAATAACTACTAACAATCAATCTTGCCTTCTTTATGTTATTTATTTCTAACTTATAAAAAGTGATTCAAAAAAGATTTAAACTCTTCCCAAAAAACCTTCAAACCTATCCCTACAATTAAACACCTCAATTGTCAAAAGCTTACATAAAAATGTAGCTACATGATCATCCCAACATTCCTCCAAAAGATTCAAAATAACTACCCAAAGAGATGATGATCATTCCTTCCCAAAAATGAAGATGGAAGATAGTTTTTTTTTCAATAATTCTACATCATTAATAATAATAATGTAAATTATGACAACATGTAAAAGGAAAAATATACCACTTAGCTCACACGTGTGAGCACTTTGCACATAAAATTGGGATTCTTTTAGTTTGTTCCCTTCGAAATGTAAAACATCACCATATGTAGTTCATATTTTTAACTTTTTTTTACATGTATAGAAATACAAGAAACATCACTTAATCAATGGCAACCTATCAACTTCCCTCATTTCATTGCATCCACCTCCATTCTCTTGCCCAAATAGAACACTGACTTCTTCTTTTCTCTAAAACAAAGTAAAAAACACACAAAAATTAACATTAAATTCATGAAGAGTGTTCATCTCCAACATAAGGCCTTATGGCACAATTTTGTGTTGAGAAGAATATCTCAATACCAGTGCTTAAATTACGTCTAACTAATTTTATACATTATTAATAAAAATTAATCTTCTTAGAATGACGGATTGATTCATCAATTTAGAACTTCCAAAGGAAACCATTTCTTCGAATCTGAATGATTATAAGGAATTTCATATATCTAAAATATCAATGAATATAAAATATGTTTTAAGGATATTATACCATGGTGGGCCTCTTGCATCATTTAGATTACATAAGTTATGTGATTGTAGTGACTTTTGTCTATCAAATTTGAGAGCTAACAATGGCATTTATGAATCAATAAGTGTTTTTCTTGGACGGAGACTTTAGAGTTTGGAATTTGGATTCGATTTGCAATTAGTTGTATGGGATTGTACAATGAGTATTGTGTATAAATTTTCAGGCAAGGTCATATATTTATAAGGTGAAAATGAGTTGGTTTGTATTAATTTTATATGGGGTTGAGTTTTCATTAAGTCATTGATTCAAATTTTATGTGGAGGGGTTGAGAGTGGGATCTATCTATGATAAATAAAATTATAAATTATATAGTGAATACATGTATATAAATAATTAATAAAACATGTTAATAATCTTAATATTTGAAAAAAAAAGAATATTTATTAAGTGATGAATAATTGAAGAATTAAAAAATAAGTCACAAATTGATTTAGATTGGATCATTATATTATTTTTCATCCACATTGAGGTTTTTAGAGTGAAAAAAAGGGAGGAATCAACTCATATGAATATTTTAATTGGCGGGGTTGAGTTTGGAAAATTGGGGTCTGAAACCTTCCAGAAGTGGTTTGAGGCATCAAACAATGCTTTTTGGGGACTTTGTTACTCAAATGTGCACGATTAAGTGTTGTTCTACACATAGAAACTTTTCCAACAACACAAGAATCACCTCAATCGAAGTTTGTATGTAAAAGTTTTGCTACTCAGAAGTTATATTCCATATGGTAACTCTATTTAAGAGTTGAAGAAGTCAAAATTTACCACTAGTAGGCTATCAGGCTATGCTATAACCAGGCCACAAAGAGGAAAATGATTTCCATTCTATTTGAGTGCATTTTGTTCCATATATGGGGAGAGTAGTTGAGAGTGGATAAGGAGAGCGAAAACAGAGAGGATTTGTGTACTGTAGCAATCCACGAGCCACAAGCCTCACTTCTTTGTACTTGCATCCATTTTCCATTTGAAGAAAGAGGGAAACGTAGCCTCACCTTCCAGTTTGGTTTTCTGATCTAAAGCTCAAGTTTTAGCTAAAAATTGAAATTGCTTGAAATTGTTTCAAACCTTAACGACCAGATAGATTTCATCACCAGGATTCTGGCGCAACTCGTTTCATCAAAATCCGAGTTCGTATGGCTGAGTTATCATCTGTTGTTCATTTTCCAAAACATGCAAAAAAAATGAGCAGAACAGGTACAATGTTGATGTGGCACGTATAGTCAACAGTTGCAGGAACATCCTCCAGAAACAACCAATGGTATTGTACCAAGTGGCACCACCAGATTTGTTGATAATGACTAGGAAGTGAATTTTCTTTATTCCTAAGTCTAAGTGGAATTTCATTAAGTTGGAATTTTATTATATATGGTGGCCAATGGAGAAGGGCCACGTGGCATGCCACATAACCCCCCATGGCAGGCAGGTTGTAAGGTCAAATTATCAACTATATGAAGGTTTTAGAACTTTGGATGTATGGTGGGATTGTTTGGATATATAATATATTTTATAGTTTTAAACCTATATATATATATAAGTTTAAACCCACCTCTCGGTGGATTTCACCAAAGATGCAGGATCGCTACCCAAACTTGGAGAAGGTTGAAAGTTGGCGGGTTTGACAATATTGGCGAAAGGATGACGTTATAAGTTGGCACAAAATATTATGGCGGGGTCGGGGCTCGAACCCCTGACCTCCCGCCTACAAACTGTGTTCTCTACCGTCTCCTCTGCCGAGTGTTCCTTACACTCTATGCTCTCTGAGTACATTTAAAGTATAACTACTTGACGTATGGGGGTTGGAGGCGGCCAACCCCCTCCCCATGTGTCCCGAAGCACCGAACCAGGTGCTAATCCAAAACAAACAATGGATTATTAATCAAGTTTAATTAAAATTTAAATGAGGTTTAATGACATTAAAACTGTCATTAGCGCTAAATGCGCTTTAACAATTAAGGCTTGTTTATCCACCCACTAAACCCTGCTTCACAATAACTAATCCTGAAGATTAAGCTGGCAGAATTTTCGGAGGTGCGCCAACTTTGACGGGATTTCTGAATTTAGAATTTTAACTCATAGTTTCTCTAGTTTTGGAGGAGAAATTGGGGCAAATTTTTTTTTGGTCATAACTCCCTCAATTTTCGACCAAAATGAGCTCAGTAAAAGTCATTCCTGGCTAATTTGCATGCTAGGAACTCAATGAAGCAGGTTGAAGAGGCAGAAAAGGTGATCTATAGGTGTTTTTATTACATTTTAAGATTTTTAAAGGCCAGGGCCAACAGGAGTTGGGGTCATTTCCAGAGCATCCAGAGTCCATATATAGCAAAAAAATAGTCATTTTTGGCAGATTATGATGTTATAAACTCATTGGAACAGGTTCCAAGAGGTTCTTAAGCTTGTAAAAAAAATTTGATCACAATTGAAACTAATACAAAGGTCAAACTATGAAGCTGGACCAAGGAGATGTAGCCCAAGAGGGATGAAATCCTTTATCAAAATTCTTTGTGTTAAGCTCTGTTATATGTGATTGCTGTGTTTACTATTGCTTCTATTCTGTCATTTAAAATTATGCTTTTTAATCTTATGACAAACTCATAATTTCACTAAGTACACACTTTTCCAATCACATGCTCTTAAAAAAACTCATGAAGGATAAGTAAAACAATGCAAATAAATGTTTATATCTGAAATGAAACTAGCACAAAATTAACTAGCAAGTAATTTTAGATCAAGTTGGTATCATAGCACAAGTTTGCTTGCTTGTTTTACTTGAAGAGTTTTTTTAATAGTGCAAAATTACTGATGCTTACAAGATTGAGATTACAAAGAGGAGAAGGGAAGCTACTGATAGCTAGTCCAGAAGTTAGGAAAATAAGGAAGAAGGCTGAGATAGCAGCATCCTTACCCAAAGGACCACTCAAGGCAACACTTGAAGCATAAGAGGAATTAATTGCACAAGAGGCCAAAGTGGTTGAAGAGATACAAGCTACAGAGATAGAGCTTGAATCAACAACCAAAATGTCAGGCCATGAAGGAGCTCATGAACATTCTGAGGAAGAGGATGTCAAGAATGAGTTCAAAGAAATGAAAAGGATGGTGAAACTTATGTATGAAGCTTTTATGGGAAAGGAAGCTAGAGAAGGTTCAAAACACCCTCATAAAGAAGAATCTTCAAACAGTAAAAAGGAGGAAGAGAGGAGCTCAAAAGTCAGTGGTGGAAAACCACCTCCTTCTCCACCACCATCATCATAATCCTCATCCTCATCCGCATCTTCATATTCCAAATCCACTACAAAAATTCATACCCATACTCATTCCAAGATCCCAAAAGGTAAGACTTCGTTACTCAAGTTGGACATCAAATTTAAACTTCCTACATATAATGGAGAAGTTAATGTTGAAAACTAGATAATTGGATTCGTCAATTAGAATTTTATTGTAGAATTCAAAATATGCAAGAAGACGATATTAAAATCCAATTGGCTTCATTAAGGCTAGAAGGAGCAACATTAGTTTGGTGGGAGGAAAAGGCACAAGAGGAAATGCACATCCATGGTAAGATTTCTATTACTTGAGTCGAATTCATTTCTTCCATTAAAATAAAATTATGTCCATTAGCATATATGCAGAAAGCAATAATTAGTTGGCAAAACTTTAGACAAATAAAAGGTAAAAGTGTCCACGAGTAGACACAAGGGTTTAGGAAAAGGGATTTATTACTTGGAGTAGACTTAAATTCACAAGATACACTCTTGAAGTATATAGGAGGTCTACATTCCTACTTAAAACACACTATTCTCATGTTTAACCCAAATAACTTAGATGAAGTATGTGTCCAACGCATGCATCTTGAAGCAAGGGGTGAAAAAATTTCTGAAGAGGGTAGTAAGAAGAAGCCATTCAAGGGTAAGGGAAAAGAGAAAGGAGGAAAATGGAAGGGAAAGAAAAATGAAAGTGTGAAGCAAGAAGGGGAGAAAATAACATGCAAGCATTGTTCCAAAGAGGGGCATGATGAAGCTCACTATTGGAAACTACATCCCGAACTAAGACCAAAGAAACCAAATAAAAAAGGGAAACAAAAGATGACTGCCACCACACAAAAAGATCTTGGATCTGATTCAGGAGATGAAACCAAGATAGTTGCCATGGTTAACAAAGGAAAGGAAGCAATTGAAATTTCTAGTATTTCAAACATTCACAATAACACTTCAAATGAGGATACAAGGATAGAATTATTCCATGTTAGCGTAGTTTATAATCATAAAAAGATTGATGCCTTATTTGATACAGGGTCACAAGCAAACTTGATTTCAGAAGACTTAGTTAAAAAACTGAACCTTGAAACTGTACCTCATCATAAGCCATACCCTCTGGGTTGGATAGTTAACAATGCAAATTTACAGGTGATAAGGAAATGTATTTTTAGATTTATTATTACTGCAAACTTTGTTGATGAAGTTGAGTTATATGTTTTCACCACTTGATATTTCAAGGATTATCTTAGGTAGTCCATATTTGTATGACATGAAAGCAGTATTCTACCGTCATGAGAACAAATATCATTTGATCAAATATGGAGTGGATTCCATTGTGAGAGCTCATCGCAATAAATTGAATATCTCTTTAGTTAATGCAGGGCAAATGAAGGAGCTAGTAAATGCAAGTAAAAACTTTGTGCTTCTCATGATCAAGAAAAAGGAAGATGTTAACTATGAATGTTTTGAAGGATGTGATGACAAATTTAAATCTGATTTGTTTGATGTGGTAAGTCAGCATGGCGAGATGTTTCAAGAACCAAAGGGGTTGCCACCTAAGAGGGAAATTTAGCATGAGATTCAGCTACAACATGATGTTCCACTTCCAAATAATTGTATGTCTCGCATGTCAATCATGGAAAGTTTGGAAATCAAGAAGCAAATCTAAGAGTTGTTGAATAAAGGTATCATACGCCCATCTACTTTTCCATGTGGTTCTCCAATAGTTTTGGTTCCAAATAAGGATGGGACTTGGCACATGTATATCGATTTCCGTGCACTAAACAAAATCATGGTAAAGAATTGCTACCCACTTCCATGCATTGATGATTTTCTTGATCAGTTAAAGCATGCAAAGTATTTCACTAAGTTAGATTTGAGAAGTGGTTATCATCATGTTAGGATAGCTAAAGAAAACATTTGGAAAACTTCTTTCAAGACTAGACAATGATTGTATGAGTTGTTAGTTATGCCATTTGACTTAACAAATGCACCAACTACTTTTATGATAGTGATGAATGATGTACTTAGACCATTTCTAGATGACTTTGTCCTTGTTTACTTAGATGACATACTCATATTCAGCAAATCAAGAGAAGAACATGTTATGCATGTGAACAAGGTACTTGATGTTTTGAGAAAAGAGCAATTGTTTCTTAAGATGTCAAAGTGCGAGTTTGGTAAGAATTCATTGGTATATTTGGGGCAAATAGTTGGAGGAGGTGAATTAAAGATTGATCCTTCCAAAGTTGAGGTCATTTTGAATTGGCCCAAGCTCAATACAGTTACCAAGGTAAGAATATTTTTAGGGGCAGCACAATATTGGAGGAAATTTATTGCTAATTTTTATTCCATTGCAACACCTTTGCATGCATTGAAAAGCATAAAGAAAGTCTTCCATTGGGGAGATTTGTAGCATAAAGCATTTGATGCTTTGAAACAAAAGATAAGTTCAACACCGGTACTAGAAATTCCAGATCTAAGACAACCATTTAAGATCCAAACGAATGCAAGTGATTATGCTATGGGAGCAATGCTCATGCAACATGGTAAGACTATCGCATTTCATTTTGAAACTTTTAATGGAGTTGTGACTAAATATCCTACATATGATAAAGAGTTATATGCATTGGTACAAAGTGTAAAGAAATGGACGCATTACTTGATGGGAAAAGAGACTATTATCCATACCGACCATTAGCCATTGCAGTACTTACAATCACAATCAAAGTTGCAACGAATAAGACATTTTAGGTGGATGGATTTTCTACAAAAAATTCACTTGGTTATCAGGTACAAGAAAGGAATCTACAATAAGGTAGCTGATGTGATCTCTAGGCCTATTGTAAATTCAACTATTATTCTCAAGCACAATTCTATTATGCATGAAATTTACATTGAACAGTATGTGAATGATAATGATTTTCAAGATGTGTATGAGAACTTGAGTAACGGAAACCAAAGTGAATAGTTAGATTATCATTTGCATAACAATTTGTTGTATCACTTGGGCAAGTTATGTATACCACAGGGAGAAAGAAACAATATCATAAGAGAGGCGCACACATCATTGATTGCAGGACATTTCGGTGTAGGAAAGACAATAACGCATTTGCAAAGGTATTGTTATTGGCCACGCATGAATGAAAGTGTTTCTTGTTTTATTAGAGGATGTTATTTATGTGCAACAAGTAAGCCTAGAAATAGGAAGCTTGGTTTGTGCACACCACTTCCAGTTCCTTCTCATCCTTGGGAGAGCATCTCAATGGATTTTGTAGGAGGCCTTCCTATGTCAAGGAAATTTCATGATTATTTGTATGTTGTGGTAGATAGGTTCAACAAAATGTGCATTTTGATGGCATGTAAGAAAACTATTATAGCTGAACAAACTGCTAATATTTTCTTTCAAAATGTATGGATCCATTTTGGTGTTCCTACTTCTATTGTAAGTGATCGAGATTCTAGATTTGTTGGGAATTTTTGGTCAAAATTATGGGACATGATGGATACAAAGTTGAAGAAGAGTACAAAATTTCATCTGCAAACAGATGGTCAAAGAGAGGTGGTAAATAGGACTTTTATTCATCTTCTAAGAGGCTATTATAGAAAGCATCCCAAGTTGTGGGATGAACAGATACACTACATACAACATGCATACAACTGAGCAAAACATTCTTCCACAAATACATTGCCATTTGAGGCATGTTTTGGTTACTTGCCAAGATCGCCATTGGACTTTATCTTTGAGAAAGATGTTGCTATAGATGGACATAGTGACATAGATAAAGCAAGAAATTTCATTAAGAAAATTCAGTTGGTACATCACACCGTGCAAGAGCAACTTGAGAAGAGTCAAGTAGCTACAAAGAAAGGCATGACAAACATCGGGTTGATCACAAATTCCAAGTTGAAGATGAAGTTTGGTTGTACATAAGAAAATAAAGATTGCAAGGGGAAGGTAAAAATCTCAAACCAATCTGTTATGGTCCATTTAAAATTCTGGAAAATATTGGTACAAATGCATTCAAGCTAGATTTTCCTCGTTATATGCAAATTTATTCTATCGTTAATGTTGAGAATTTGATATTGTTTGAGCCTCCTTTGATTGATGATTGAGGAGAGCATGTTCATCTACCATCAATAGATGATTTCTCGCTAGAATATCTTGATGAGCTTTAGCAAGATCTCATACCTGACAGAAGAATCAAAACTTCAAGAAGAGGGGATGTTGAATACCTTAGAGTTGGACTCAAGGTCAAAATCCTTCAAAGGAAAAATTGGTTGGAGATTGGAAAAGTGAGGGAGTTGTACCCTCACTTGCTGAACAATTGATAATATCTTTTGGGGTCCAAAAGGATTCTAGTGGGAAGGAATGATCTAAAGCTCAAGTTTTAGCTTAAAATTGAAAGTGCTCGAAATAACTTCAAACCTGAACGACTGGATAGAGTTCATCACTAGGATTTTGGCACAACTCGTTTCATCAAAATATGAGTTTGTATGGTTGAGTTATCGTCTGTTGTTCGTTTTCCAAAACATGCAAAAAAATGAGCAGAACAGGTACACTGCTGATGTGGTAGGTGTAGTTAGCAATTGCAGGAACATCCTCCAGAAACAACCAATGGTACTGTGCCAAGTGGCACCACCTAATTCGCCGATGATGACTAGGAAGTGATTTTTTTTAATTCCTAAGTCTAAGTGGAATTTCATTAAGTTGGAATTTTATTATATATGGTGGCCAATGGGGAAGGGCCACGTGGCATGCCATGTACCCTCCCATGGAAGGCAGGTTGTAAGGTCGAATTATCAACTATATGAAGGTTTTGAAACATTGGATATATGGTGGGATTTTTTGGATATATAATATATATTAAACCCACCTCTTGGCGGATTTCATCAAAGATGGAGGACCGCTACCCAAACTTGGAGAGTGTTTAAAGTTGGCGGATTCGAAAATATTAGCGGAGAATGACGTTATAAGTTGGCATAAAATATTATGGTTGGGTTAGGGCTCAAACCCCTGACCTCCCTCCTACAAACCGTGCTCTCTACTGTCTCCTCTGTCGGATGTTCCTTACACTCTATGCTTTCCTCGTACATTTAAAGTGTAACTGCCTGACATATGGGGGTTGGAGGGGGCCAGCCCCCTCTCCATGTGGCCGGAAGCGCAGAACTAGACGCTAATCCAAAACAAACGATGGATTATGAATCGAGTTTAATTAAACTTTAAATGAGGTTTAATGACATTAAAACTATCATTAGCCCTATACGAAATTTAGCAATTAAGCCTTTTTTATCTGCCTGCTAAAACCTTCTTAACGATAATTAATCCCGAAGATTAAGTTGGCAGACTTTTTGAAGGTGTGCCAACTTTGGCGAGATTTCTAAATTTAGAATTTTAACTGGCAGTTTCTCCAGTTTTGGAGGAGAAATTGGGGCAAAAAAAGTTTTGGTCATAACTCGCTAATTTTCGACCAAAATGAGCTCAGTAAAAGTAATTCCTAGCTAATTTGCATGCTAGGAACTCAATGAAGCAGGTTTCAGAGGCAAGAAAGGTGATCTACAGGCGTTTTAGTACATTTGAATATTTTTGAATGCTAGGGCCAATAGGTGTTGGGGTCATTTCCAGATCATCCAGAGTCCATATACAACAAAAAAATAGTCCTTTTTGGGAGATTATGATGTTATAAACTCATTGGAATAGGTTCCAAGAGGTTCTGAAGATTTTAAAAACAATTTGAGCACACTTGAAGCTAATACAAAGGTCACACTATGAAGCTGGACCAAGGAGATGTAGCCCAGGAGGGGTGAAATCCTTTATCAAAATTCCCTGTGTTAAGCTTTGTTATGTGTGCTTGTTGTATTTAATATTGCTTCTGTTCTGTCATTTAAAATTATGCTTTTAAAGCTTATGACAAAATCATAATTTCACTAAGTAAATTGTTTTCCAATCGCATGCTCTTAAACAAAATCATGAAGGATAAGTAAAAAAATGCAAAGAAATTTTTATATCTGAAATGAAACTAGAACACCGTTAACTAGCAAGTAATTTCAGATCATTTTCTCCCAAAAGGGTTTCACCTTCTAGCTAGGTTTTCTCCTGAAATGGTTTCCCAAGTTATATTTTATGTTTATTTGTGGTTTGTGAGTTTTATTTTGTTTTTCTCTATTTTATATATGTAATTATAATTTGCATGAATATGAAATAAATAGTTATTAACATATCCAAAAATATAAGGATAAATAAACCCTCATAGAGTAGATTTTAGATTTTAAGCTTAATTTTATTATATATGTTGTGACAAAATGTCTAGTAGAATATTCTACTGTAGTTTACAGATTAAATTGGTATTAGAGTAGATTTCATAGGTATGATGTAGGGAGTTGCATGGGATCTAGATTAGCTAAGCCAAAAGTTATAAAACCCAATCATGGCCAACAAATATATGAATAACCATCATGATCTCGTAGAGGAGAAGTTTGCATGGATGGAAGCACAATTTCATATATAAAACATAATGTGGAGGTCGTATTAGAGGGGGGATTAGAAAATTGGGAAGAATCAAATATGGAATTGAAGAACAAACCAGAAAAGGACCAACCTACTTCAAGTTCCATGAACCATTCACAATCCCTATTTAAAATTGGAAGCGAAGGTTAACATCAAGTTGTATCGAGGTGAGATTGATGCTTTAAATCTAAATCATCGGTTTCAGTAATTATAAGTTTATTTTAATTTTCATCATATAGATGAAGAATAAAATATTTTTTTTTGCTCGACTAAAATTATAGGGTCTTGCCCTGACTTGGTGGGAAATCCACACAAATAACTTGAGGCTGGATGGATTTCCTCTGGTGATTTAGTGGGAGGATTTCAAAACACTCATAAATTCACAATTTAACCCTATCATGCATGTAGAGGACTAGTGGATCTGGTGGCATTCCTTCAGGAAGAAGTAAGGGTTGAGTGTACAAGAGTACACAAATTTTAGAAACATGGCCATAATGATGGGTATCTACCCAAATAATCCATACCTACTCCTTAAGTATATGGGGGGGTCTACACAACCATCTGTCGAAACAAGTGATGTTGTTCAAACATATATTGGTAGACAAGGTTGGGCTACATATGCAATACCTAGAGAGCATAGTCCAAAAGAAAGGAAAATATAGTGGGTCAAATTAAAAGGAGAACCAAGATTCTTTTAAGGAGGGGAAGAAGAAGTGGAAAGGGGGAAAAGATAAAAATACAATGGTCACAATTCACTAGAGTAAAGATCCCGAAAACCAATGTAAAATTGACAGTCATATAGAGGATAAGTGTTGGAATTTGCATACATAGATTAATTTAAAGAATAGAAAGAAAGATGAAAAGAAGAAGAACCTCATGTCCACTAATTTGAGCAATTAGGTTGAAAGAAACTTAGACATGGATGAGAAGATTGTTTGTATATCAGTGCAAAAGGGGGTGAATTTGAGTAGCCTACAACAACACGAAGAGAATGAAAAGACCAAACTATTCCATATAAATATATAGGTCAATATTACAAAGATTGATACTTTGCTTGACTCAGGATCACAGGTGAATCTCATTGTAGCAAAGATGGTCAAAAAATTAGGATTGGAAGTTCACGATCATCCAAGCACCTATCAATTAGGATGGGTAAATAAGGATGCATAAATAAAACCAGCCTAGATCCATCTAACTCTGGATCTATCATGCGCCGAGAGGGATCAAATCTCTCGATGTGCAAACCTATTTTTTGAGTGCAAAACTTGAGGAAAGGTTTGCACCTCGAGAGATTTGATCCCTCTCGGCGCATGATAGATCCAGAGTTAGATGGATCTAGGCTGGTTCCAGTCGGAGGCATCAACGTCACATTTTTCAGATTATTAAAATTTTTGTATATTTTTTAGATGTAAGATGGATCTAGGCTAGTTTCAGTCGTGTGATGCCAAGGAAAATCTATCAAAGATATGATTAATTTTATCATTAATATGTAAGTATATCAAATATTAATATAATCATTTTAAATATGCTAAATATTTCTGAGATTAACTTGGTCATTTTAATTTTAAATTTTCTTAGTTACCTCAGTTCGTTGAGATGATAATTATTGTTAATAACTATAATGATGAAAAATGATAAAATATTTTTTTTAAATGCAAAGTGACAATAATAGTGTTGAAAGATAGAAAATGTGAATAATAAGAACGTACTCATGTTACAATCAATCTCAAACTATTTTCTTCTACTATTCTTATTTCCTCCCTTGTTAGTTTTGTTATCTTTTCATATTGATCATATGAAAAAGAAAATTTAAATTGTAAACCATTTAAATCTTTAGCTCGATCTGTTGTAGTAAACATGATACATTGTCTCTCTTGCTCTCCAATATTAATAGCTTAAATTACTATAACACAAAAATCAATCTACATTGTTAATAACTTTTTGTGCTTACACTAAAATCAATGCATATTGTTAATCCAATCACTTTAATATTAATGTACCATCATATATCCAATTACATCAAATCATAAATCAACATATACAATGAAATCAATGCATTTAATGCAAGCAATCAAATAAGATTAGAAAATAACTTCTACATTGAAATCAATGCACCTAATGCAATCAATCAAATAAGATTAGAAACCAACATCTACACTGAAATCAATGCATTTACTCAAAGCAATCAAATAGGATTGGAAATCGCCATCTACACTGAAATCAATGCATTTAGTGCAAACAATCAAATAGTATTAGGAATAATCTACATTGAAATCAATGCATCTAGTGCAAGCAATCAAATATAATTATAAATCGACGTCTAAATTGAAATGAACACATCCAGTGCAAGCAATCAAATAGTATTAGGAATCATCACCTACACTGAAATCAATGCATCTAGTGCAAATAATCAAATAGGATTATAAATCACCATCTCCACTTAAATCAATCCATCTAGTGCAAGAAATATTCTTCCCTCTCTCCACCCTCCATCCATATCTATATCCCCATCCATATCTTTTTTTTTGTCTCTATCTCACCCCCCTAAACACACACGCTCTCGCACTCCATATATATCATTCTCTTTGTCGATCACCCTCTCTCCCCATCTCTCTCTTCTTCCCTATCTTCCCATTCTCTCCCTCTCCCCCGCTAATATCTCTCTTTCCTCCTTTTTTCCTCTCTCTCTCTCTCTCCATCTTCCTTATAACTCACTCTCTCTCTCTCTCTAGGAACCAACATCTACACTGAAATCAATGCATTTACTCAAAGAAATCAAATAGGATTAGAAATCGCCATCTACACTGAAATCAATGCATTTAGTGCAAACCATCAAATAGGATTAAAAATCATCTACATTGAAATTAAGTCATCTAGTGCAAGTAATCAAATATAATTATAAATCGACATCTAAATTGAAATCAACACATTCAGTGCAAGAATCAAATTGTATTAGAAATCACCACCTACATTGAAATCAATGCATCTAGTGAAAGCAATCAAATATCATTAGAAATAAATATCTACACTAAAATCAATGCATCTAGTGCAAATAATCAAATAGGATTAGAAATCACCATCTCCACTTATATCAATCCATCTAGTGCGAGAAATATTCCTCCCTCTCTCCACCCTCCATCTATATCTATATCCCCCTCCATCTATTCTTTTTTGTCTCTCTATCTCACCCCCCTAAACACATGTGCTCTCGTACTCCATATATATCAATCTCTTTTTCAATCACCCCCTCTCCCCATCTCTCTTTTCTTCCCTCTCTTCACCTTCCATCTATATCTCTATCTTCCCCTTCTCTCCCTCTCCCCCATTAATATCTCTCTTTCCTCCTTTTGTCCTCTCTCCCTTTCTCTCCATCTTCCTTATCACTCTCTCTCTCTCTCTCTCTAGAAATCAACATCTACACTGAAATCAATGCATTTACTCAAATAAATCAAATAGGATTAGAAATCGCCATCTACACTAAAATCAATGCATTTAGTGCAAACAATCAAATAGAATTAGAAATCATCTACATTGAAACCAATTCATCTAGTGCAAATAATCAAATATAATTATAAATTGACATCTAAATTGAAATCAACAAATTTAGTGCAAGCAATCAAATTGTATTAGAAATCACCACCTACATTGCAATCAATGCATCTAGTGCAAGCAATCAAATATCATTAGAAATAAATATCTACACTAAAATCGATGCATATAGTGCAAATAATCAAATAGGATTATAAATCACCATCTCCACTTATATCAATCCATCTAGTGTGAAAAATATTCTTCCCTCTCTCCACCCTCCATCCATATCTATATCCCCCTCCATCTCTTCTTTTTTGTCTCTCTATCTCACCCCCCTAAACACACACACTCTCGCAATCCATATATATCAATCTCTTTGTCAATCCCTCCTCTCCCCATCTCTCTCTTCTTCCCTCTCTTCACCTTCCATCTATATCTCTATCTTCCCCCTCTCTCCCTCTCTCTCCATCTTCCTTATCACTCACTCACTCTCTCTCTCCACCTTTCTCTCTCTATTTCTTTCTTCTTACCTCTCTCCTCCTCCCCCTCCAAGTCCATCTCTCTTTCCCTCCCTCTCTCCACTCTCTCACATCCTCTCTCTTCCTTCCTCTCTTTCCCTTTCTCTCCCATCTCTCTCTCCCTCTCTCTCTCTCTCTTCACCCACCAACTATGTTACTATATCCCTCCCTCTCTCCTTATATATCCTTCTCCCCCCTTATATCTGTCTCTCCTTATTTGTCTCTTTATCTCAACCCCAAACATACACGCTCTCTCTCTGTCTCTCCCTTGTCACTCCTTCTCTCTCTCCACTTCTCACTCTCTATATTTCCTATTTCCTACATATCTCCCCCTCCAACTCCATCTCTCTTATTGATCCCTCTCTCCTCCTCTCTCATCCTTCCCTCTCTCTCTCTCTCCCTAAATCCCTCTCTCTTCCATGATCTCTCTCTCTCTCTCTCTCCAATACTCTCTCTTCATCACTCTCCTCCTCTCTCTCCCTTTCTCTCCCTCTCTCTCTCTATTTTCCCTCCAATCCTCTCTCTTCCCCCATATCTCTCACTCTCTCTCTAATCCTCTCTTCCCCATCCCTTTCTTTCTCTCTCTCTTTCCACCCCTCTCTCTCCAGCTACATTACTATATCCCTCCCTCTATCCTTTATTACTTCTCTCCCCTTCTTTCCATACATCTTACTTTGTCTCTTTATCTCACCCCTAAACATACACACTCTCTCTCCATCTCTCCCTTATCACTCTCTCTCTCTATTTCTTCTAAATTCATGTAAACTAATGAACATAAATATTCGTAAATATAAAGCAGATTATGGAGTAAATATGAAAAGAGGTTTTATTTACTTACCATACCTCTAATTTATTTATATTCTTATTTATTTACCATACCCCTTTTCTTTACTATGGTATTTGGCCCATAGGCTTGTTATATAATTAGATTTTTATTTATAATATTTGATATATTGTTATTTATTTACCTTACCTCTTTATGCCTCTTTTATATTTATTTATTTACCATACCTCTTTATATCTATTTTATATTTATTTATTTATTTATCATACTTGTTTATACCTTTTCTATATTTATTTATTTACCCATGGTATTTGGCCCATGGTATCAATATTAATTTGTCCCATGGTATTCGTCCCATAGGCTTCATCTAAATAAAACCTCTTTTTAAAGTTTTTTTAAATATAAAAAGGTTTATGGAATAAATATAAAAAGAATTTTTGTTTATTTACCATACATCTCGTTTATATATATTTTTATTTATTTACTATAGCTCTGGAGTAAGTATAAAATCATTTTACAAATATTTAATTAAAAGAAATATTAAAAGATTTTGGATTTTGATTGCTTGTGTTGAATTAACTCTTTTCCTTTGATTTAGGAAATGGTATTGACTTTAGTAAAGAGTAAAGATGTTTAAAATTTTACTTAATTTGGAAATTCAATGTGGTAATTTTTTTTGTTAAAGGTAAATTTATGATCCATTCAAATTCACGTATATAATTTACTATCCATTCAAATTATATAAATAATAAATAATTGTATTAGAAATTGATATATGTTCTAGCACAATGCGATTTTTATTTTTTATTTTTTATTCTAATTTAAAACTTAAGCCGACATTTTGTATGAGGACGTGACCCACCTGACATCGGGGTCATATTGGGCTATAGATGCGCCTCTCGGCGCAATAACCAAACAATGAAAAATTAGGTTTGCTATCAGTGTTGATTTTATTGATGAAGAACTAGATGTGGTTCCCCTTGATGTATTTGGAGTGTTGTTTGGAAGTACTTATATGTATATAGGGGATGAAAAATTCATGCTGAGAGAAAATCACTACCACATCATCAAGGATTGGATATCCTTCACTATCAACAAAGATAAGGGAAATTCCAAAATTTCACTAGTAAGTTCCAACTAAGTTAAGAAATGATTAGTTCTAGCAAGAAGTATGTTTTACTATTTTTTGAAAGAAAATCAATGCGTAGAAGAGTTAGTGAGAAAAAATTCATCCCTAGAGAGGTGTACTAAGAAATATAAATACCATATGGAAGAGTTATTACAAGCATACATGGATGTGTTCTAGGATCCTAAAGGGCCTACACCTAAGAGGGAAGTGGAGCATGAGATCCAGATGTTGCCAGACTCCCCATTTCCAAATATTGGGCTGTATAGGTAGTATATTATGGAATCAAGTGAGGTGAAGAAGTTGAAAATGCTACTAGAACCATGTGTCATTCAATGGAGTACCTCACCATGTGGGTCAGCCATAATCATTATGCCAAAGAATTATAGGACTTGGTGGATGAGTATTGATTATAGGTTGTTAATAAAAATTATGCTGAGGAACAAGTACCCTGTAATAACCCCGAGTTAAAAGTTCCTATATTAAAGTTAGTAAAGGAAAAATAAGACCAAGGTCATGGGACATGTATTTCAAGATGAATTTTGGGAAAAACATCCTAGTGGGAATCACTTGTTGTTTATTATGGCTAAGGGGAAATTGGCAAAGACAATGGCAAAGGATTTGAAAAGGAAAAAAATGTGCTGTTGGAATTTTATTTATGAAAATAAAGGAAATTAGGAGAAAAGGAATGTGAAAGGTCACATGTTGCATGCGAGGAGGAAAATGAAGGAAAATAGAGGAAAAATCAGAAATTAGAGGAATCAATAATAAAAAGGATTTTGAGGATCAGTTCACAACTATTGTCAGCTTTTTGTCACTATAGTCTTGAAATTGGTTTTAGAGAGGAGAATAGAAATAAGAAGAAGAAGCAAGCAAGCAAGGAAAGGAAAGGAAGGAAAATCAAAGGAAGGACAAAGAAAGCAAAGGAAAGCAAGGATCAAGCAAGGAAAAGTTGGATCAAGTAGTTTCAATAGGAATACTTATAGGTAACATGTTGCATGTGTGATTTCCTAGTTGGTTTGTGCATGCATGGTATATGCATGTGTGTATATGGTTCTATTTTTGTCATTGGCATGGGTTTTTACAGGCTTGACAATGGTTTTAGCCTTTCCTTGCCATTTTCGGATAGCCATGGTGTGATGGGATTCATTCTTGGTTGAGCTTTGGATTGCTGGAAGGTTTTGGATCTGGGTGAAGTGATCTCAGGAAAATCCCAAGTGTTGGGGTGTTGAAAAATGCAACAAGAAATTATCGATTTGATTTTTCCTTGATTAAATTGATAAAATTCGAATTTCCACAACAACAGAGAACTTGGATGATGATTTTTTGAGTGACATGGCTTGTGTCACCCAATTTACTTGGTAAATTTGGGTTGGAGGAGTTATATTTCAGTTAAGCATGTTTGATTTCTAATTTTTAGTAATCAGGGTCAATTATCTATGGTTGTTTTTAGTTAAACTAGTTCCAACCATTGAAAGAACTAGTGGAGGTTCAAGTTTTGTAGTAGGAATTCATTCAACTTCAGTGATCATCTAGTTAACTGATCAATCGACCTAAAATAACTAGTGCATGTAGAGAATTCGAGCTCCCCAATCTTGGTGGAGATTCCAAGGCTGTATAACATTAGTTATAGACTAGTCTTGAGTGTACATGTGTTGCATGCAATCATATGATCAACCTAAGGAATTGCACAATTCAATTTGAGGAAATTCCTAAATAATAGGGGACTAATTACTCAAGGAACAACACAAGGAAATAAGAGCTCAAGCCAAGGAACAAATTGACTAAGTTTGGGTCAAAGGCCTTCAATGAGTAGAGAAATAGGTTGTGCATTTGTAGGGTGAGCTCAGTAGAGCAAAGAAATTGTAATACATATATATTCATTTTATTATTGTAAGAGGAATTGGGGTTTTTAGAAGATTTCTTTCCCCAGATAAAAATACTTGTTGCATGTGTGTGATTTCTTATTGCATGTCTGAAATTTTTGTTCTAAATTGTGAAATAATATCTCCAAAGAAGTAGAGTAGAATTTTTTTTTGTGATTATGATTAAAAATTCATGAGTAGTTGCAAATATACAAAATAATTTCTACATGTTATTAGAGTTGGATTCATAGTAGAGGAGAAATTCAAAGTTTTTTCTCAAAATTTCAGATTTGGAGATCAGTGTTGCAGGTTTTAGTCAGGTCTAAGAAGATGGATTTCAATGGACTAAGGATAGGGTATTCCTTGGAAGGCACCTCTAATTTTTTTGCATGGAAGGATCACATGGAGGCAGTATTGGATGAAAATGGTTTGCTATAATACATCAAATCAGATGTTGCAAATCCACAAGCATATGATTCCCAAAACCTTGCTCAGTGGAAGAAAGATGTAGCCAAAGTGAGGAGAATCATATTGGAGGGAGTACGGGATCATATTGTACCAAATATCCATGAAAAGGAAACTATATTCGTGATGTGGAAAGGACTAATAGAATTGTTCAAGAATAATAGTGACCACAGGAAGCTGGCACTCAAGGATAAACTTCAAAGTATCAAGATGCAGAAGAATGAAACAATTTCACAGTATCTGATCAGGTTCACACAAGTGTTATGATGAACTTTGCGGAGTTGATGTTAATGTACCTACAGAAGACTTGGTAAGCTTAGCCCTTCTGGACCTTCCCAAGATTTGGCACAACTATCAAGATTTAGTGAATGGGAGGGATAAAGTAATGAATTGGGAGTGCTTATGGTATGATTTGGTACAAGAGGAAATAAGGCGGGATACCTGAGATGGGACTTCATCCAAGGGTGAGGATGAAGAAAATTTTGCATTGGATGGAAAGGAAAATAATGGATAAGGGAAGAAATCCAAATCCAAACCAAAATCCAGTCAAGGGGGAAAGAAGAAATATTTTTCAAAAATTAAATGCTTCCATTGTTATGAATTCAAGCATTATGCCACGAAGTGACCACACAAAAATACACATAATAAGACCTCAGGAGGAGCAGCAAGTGAAGCCTTGGCCTCAAATTTCGAGCTTGAATTTATCCTCATTGCATGCATGGCCAACACAATGATGGGGAGCTTATGGTACTTGGACTTAGGTGCATTGTTCCACATGACGAGGAATAGAGATTTTTTCAGTTACCTGAAGGAGAAAGACTTGTTGATGCACAATGAGATGGGGGATGATGGAAGGTACAACATGACATGAGTTGATACAATCACCTTTAAGAGGGAGTCAAGCTCCTCCCTCAGGCTCAAGGATGTCATGTTCGTTCTGGACATAAAGAAAAATATTGTCTTTGTTTTAGTTTTGGAAGACCGTGGTTATGATGTGATCTTCAACAAAGGAAATTTATTATTGAGACACATAGCCACGAGAAAAATGAAGCAGGTTGAGGTTCCTGTGAAGAACCTGTACAAGCTAGATGTGGAGGATTGTTCTGCATTGTGCACAAAGGTGAAAAAAGTGCAAAGCCTCGATGTCTATCAACTTTGGCATATAAGAATTGGCCATTTTCATCATGGTGCTTTGAAGATGATGCAACAGATAACCATAGGCCTCCCCAAAGGAGAACTTGAGCATCATGATGTATGCAAAGGATGTACTTTGGGGAAGTACATAAAATGCACTTTCCATGATCGAGACAATAAAGCCAATGCAGTCCTAGAAAGGGTCCACTCTGATGTCTATGGAATTTTCTCAAAAAACTCCAATTCCAGGCACAAATATTTTTTTATTTGTATTGATTATTTCTCACAAAAAGTGCTGGCTCTTATTTATGCAGAATAAAGTTGAGACATTCTACAAGTTCGTAGAATTCAAGGCACTAATTGAGAAAGAAATGGGCAAGAAAATGAAGGCTCTCATGAGCGATAATAGAGGTGAGTATGTGTTGAATGAGTTTAAAAATTTATGTGCAAAAGAAGGAATTTGACGAGAGTTGACAAGACCCCACAACCCATAACAAAATGGGGTGGCTGAGATAAAGAACCGTGGAATTGTGGGAGCAGTGAGGGCGATGTTGCATGACCAAGGCCTACCTTTATCTTTGTGGGCTGAAGCATGCAACACAATAGTCTATTTGTATAACCGAAGTCCTCATCATATTTTGGGCATGATTACATCGAAATATTCTTTCTGGAGGAGAAAGTAAGATGTTTGGCACTTCAAGATATTTGGAGCCTCTGTCTACTTCCATGTATCCAAAGATGGAAGGAAGAAGCTAGAGTTGGCAACAAAATTGGGGGTATTTGTAGGTTGCACAGAAACTCCCCACAACTACCGTGTGTACTTTCCATCCCTCATAATGAAAGTATTGCGAAGGGATGCAAAATTTGATGAGGAGAAAGTGATGTGGTGCTCCCTTGAGAGGGAGCTTTAGATCCCACCAGAAGATGAGAATTTTAGCTCTAAAGGAAGAACCTCATAAAGTTGTGGAGCAACCAAAATTAAGGAGAAGAGAGTGGAGACAACCACTCAAGCAGAACTATCCAAAGAAGGCAAGAAAAGAACTAGGGAAGCTGAGAGACTTGTGCAGGATGCGAGGGAGAAAGTGGGCGCTCCTTCAAATCAGTGCAGGTAGAGAAGGTCACCAAATCAGTACAATGACTACATGGATATAATTACTGAGCTTGTAGAGACTGAGTCATCCTATTTCCAAGATGCAATAGGGAAACCAATATGGGTTGATGCAATGGTGGAGGAATACAAATCCATTGTAAATAACAGTGTTTGGGAAGTGGTCCCAAGACCTACAGATAAACCAATTGTGGGTTCGATATATATCTTCAAGGTAAAGCATACAACAAAAGAAAGAATAGAAAAGTACAAGGCCAGATTTGTGGCCAAGGGGTACTCTTAGGTTGAAGGGATTGACTATGAGAATACCTTTGCTCCTGTAGCAATGTAATCATCCATCAAATCAATTCTTTCTCTCGCTGCACAAATGGGGCGGGACATCCACTAGATGGATGTGAAAACAACATTCCTCAATGCGGTTATTGAGGAGGAGGTGTATATCAAGCAATCAAAAGGCTTCAATACTTTTGATTGAGAGTCTCATGTGTGTAGAATCAAGTGAGCATTGTACGGTCTCAAGCAAGCACCCCATGCTTGGCACACAAGGATCGATAGCTATCTCACTGGTTTGGGATTCATCAAAAGTGAGGCATATGCAAACCTCTATCATATTTTGGTAGAAGGTAAATTTTTTATTCTTGTCTTATATGTTGATGACTTTATTTTAACTAGTGATGACCAATTGATTAGATATTACAAGGAGGACCTTGCAAGAGAGTTTGAAATGAAGAACATGGGTCTCATGCACTAATTTCTCGGATTGGAAGTGTGGAAAAGAGATGAGGAATTGTTTGTCTCTCAGGGAAAGTATGACAATGAGATACTTGAGACACATCTAGTGACCAACTGGAGGAAACAGGATGCCACTTCAAGGGAGGAAGTAGATGATACTATTTACCAATATTTGGTGGGTTCACTCATGTATCTTGTGAACACACGACCAAATATTTCCTATGTAGTCAACCTGTTGAGCCAGGCTATGGTTCGACCGACCAAATTATTTTGGAGGGAAACTAAGCATGTTAAACGGTACTTAGAAGCACTACCCAGTTTGGAATATGGTACATATGGATAGAGGGACTGAAGCTACGTGGATTCACATATGCAAATTTGGAAAGGAGTCCATCAAACAAAAAAAGTACACCAGGTGGAATTTTCATTGTTGGGTCCACAATGGTTTCTTGATACAATAGGAAGAAAAGATATGTGGCACTCAACTTAGCAGAAGCAGAATACATGGCAGCTAGTCCAGCAACATGTGAGGCGATTTGGATGAGAAAGATACTTGTTGGATTGTTTGGTCATATTATGGATCTGAATGTGATCTACTGTGATAATCATAGTTTCATCAAGCTCTCTAAGAATCCTAATTTTCACAATCGATCCAAGCATATATGTATCTAGTATCACAATTTACGAGACTGTGTGTAGAGGCAGATGATATTGTTGCAGTACATTCTGAAAGAGGAACAAGATGTTGACATTTTGACAAAGTCCATGTCAAGAGGGAAGTTTGAGTTCCGCAGGTGCATGATAGGGGTGGTTGATAATCCCTTTCTTGTTGAGAGGGAGTGTTGAAAAATGCAACAAGAAATTCTCAATTTGATTTTCCCTTGATTAAATTGAGAAAATAATTTTTCCACATCAACAAACAACTTGGATGATGTTAACTTGAGTGACATGGCTTGTGTCACCCAATTTACTTAGTAAATTTGAGATGGGGGAGTTAGAGTTCAATTAAGCATGTTTGATTGCTATTTTTTAGCAATCAAGGTCAGTTATCTAAGGTTTTTTTGAGTTAAACTAGTTCCAATTGTTGGAAGAACTAGTGGAGGTCCAAGTTATGCAATGTGACTTCAGTCAAACTTAATGATCATCCAATTAACTGATCAATCAAACCAAAATATCTAGTGCACATAGAGAATTTGAGTTCCCTAGGCTTCGTGGAGATTCCAAAGTAGTGTAACATCATTTGTAGACGAGTCTTGAGTGTACAAGTGTTGCATGTAGTCAGATGATTAGCCTAAGGAATTACGAAATTCAATTTGAGGAAATTAATAAATTGATCTCAAGCCAAGGGAGAAACTAACTAAGTCTGGGTCAAAGGCCTTCAATGAGTAGAGAGATAGGTTATGTACTTGTAGGGTGATATCAGTTGAGAAAATAAATTGTAATACATATCTATTCATTTGATTAATACAAAAGGCATTAGGGTTTTTATAAGATTTCTTTCCCTGGGTAAAAATACTTGTTGCATGTGTGAAATTTTTGTTCTAATTTGTGAAATAATATCCGCAAAGTAGTAGATTAGGTTTGTGTCTTATGATTTTGATTAAAAATTCATGAGAAGTTGCAAATCTATAACATTATTTCTACACGGGGGTGGAGACGATTTTCTCCGAGAAGCCCTCAACATGTGGGTGGAGATAGGAAAATTCCTTGAGGGATTGTGAAGGAATTTTAAGGCATCTAGACTTGGTTTGGTTTTGTGATCTTGAGACCGGTTTTTGTGAGATCAAAATAGTGCGAGTGTGGAGGTGGTTTAACCTATGGATTCCCTTGGTTGTTTATGCCTTGGTTTTTCCATGAGATCCCACTTTCATGCTTGGAATATGGCATGGAGGTGATTGGGTGAAAGGGAGATTTGGTTCAACCCAATATACGGTCAGGTGGTATGTGGAAGTCCCTTAATTGGTTGGATTTGAATATGATTGATAAGATATAATTTCCCTTGTAACTCATGGGTAATTATACTTGTTATTATGTAAAATTTAATGGCTCTTCTATCATTGTTATTTATTTGGTTATATGCTCGTTATAAGCATGGTTTTACGACAGATTCAAGTTATGGCTCTTATCATGTTTTAATTTGTAAATGAATGGTTATTGAATGCATGGCCTAATAAATGTTATTGCAAATGTTGTGAGAGGGAATTAGACCTTCTTGATGATTCTCATATAAGTTTTAGATTTCTATGTTCATATATGCATTCATTTCTTGTAGATTTCATGTTCGCCATTTAATTGATGGAATGATTGTCATGGTTAATACTTGTTAGGTCATATTCTTGTCTAAGTTTTGTATTAATGGATTTTTCTTAGTGTCATTAATTGCTTTAGAAAGTATCAACAAGTGTTGGGCAGAGTTCTAGAGGCTAGCCCTGAAAAGGTGGCTTAGGTTTCATGATCATAGGCACAAAACTAGGTATATTATATTGCAATTGCTCCCATGTAGGTTTATGCATGTGAATAGAGGGTTACAATTGAATTTATGCAGTGTTATGCTGACGTCTGGGATTCTAGATCAGTGAAAAAGAAGTTTAACTTAGGTTTTGGGCACCTAGAAGGGTGGTTTAGCTATTGGGGGTCTTGTAGCTCCCGAGGAAGGGCAATAAGGTTTCTTTTGTCGATTCCATTTCCTTAAGGTGATCTAGGAGGTTGATTCATGTATTAGTAGCCCTCAACTCATGTTTACCCTGACATGCTGGTGAAAGTGGGTAGATATGGGAGGGGTGGTTATAGATTGGTATCAGAGCATGGTTCAATACTTGGCCTGGATGGTAATAATGTTATTGTTATGCATGCATGTCGATTGAGTGCATGCGTGATAGTGACTATTGTTGTTGTAACAACCCTGATGAAAATTCCATGTAATAAAAGTTAAAATAATAACCATGGTTGATAGAACACGTATTCCAAGATGACTGTTGGGAAAAAACATTTGAGTGGGTGTTCATTTTAGTTATTATTGCTAAAGGAAATTGGTGAAGGAAATGGAAAAGTCTTTGGAAAGGAAAAACAACCGTAATTGGCATTTTATTTATGAAAATAATGGAAAATAGGAGAAAATGGAGGTGAAAGGTCACAAGTTTCATGTGAGTAGGAAAATGAAGGAAGATAATGGAAAATGATGGAAGATAATGGAAAATGAAGAAAATAGAGGCCTCATTGATAAAAAGGCTTCTAAGGATCAGTTGGAAAGATTTTTCTCACACATATGGCTCTCATTCTATTCTCTCTCTCTCTCTCTCTCATATTTTTGGACACTTAGAGTTTTCTTGGAGCACTTTGGAATTGGTTTACGAAAGGCAAGAAAGAAAGAAGGAGGAGGCAATGAGCAAGGAGGAAAAAGAATCAAGATACTACAACAGGATTCTTGGCAGGTATCAATTTTCATGTGTGTTTTCCTTTATATATTTGTATGCATGGTATTGCATGTGGTTATTTTCTGTCATGGAATGGGTCTTTCCAGGTGTGACAATGTTTTCAGCCTAGCCTTGCCATTTATGGATAGCCTTGGTGAGATGGTTCTCTTACTTCAGTTTAGATGGATTGCCGATGGATTCAAAGCTGAGTGGGGTGAATCTTCAAAATGACAAACACTTGGCCTAGTGGTCTCTGAATCAGACTATGGATCACAGTAAAGCCACTGGCCTAGTAACCCATGAACCAGACACTGGGTTGTGGTAAAGCCAAATTGTGTGCCTCGGTGGGCCTAGAAATCCTTGCCGGTGAATGGCGAGATATATGGTAAATCCAAGAGGTGGATTTCACTCCATTGGGTCTAGCAGTCTCATAATAGGATGTATGGTAAAGCCTGGAGAGTGGTTCTCTGTGTAGGGCCTGGTGATCCCTAGATCAGACCGTGGATGATAATACATCCTGAGAGACTAGGAGGAAATCAAATTCCTCACGCTGTAGGTGGAGAAATCCAGTAGAATTCATGCTTATTTAGTTCTTTTTGGTTGGTTATGAGTCCCACATTCATGCTTGGAATATGGCATAGGGGTGGTTGGATAAATAGAGATTTGGCTTAACCAATATATGGCCAGTTGGAACGTGGAAATCCCATCTCCAATTGGTTTTTAGATTAATTAATGAAGAAATAATTCCTTTGGTATTTGATGTATAAATGCATTGTTTTATATGTGGATTATATTTCTATTCTATCCATGGTATTTATGTTGTTGTTACGTTGGTTACAAGGATGTATTTTATTAGTAATGATGTATGGCTCTATCCATGTTTTTACTTGTAAATGAATGCACAATGTATTTATGGTAAAATAGATTGTATTGCAGCTAATGATGTAGGGGAGTAATGTTTCTCAGCGATTCTCAGATAAGTATGAGACCCCTATGCTCAAATCTATTGTTTACACCTGTAGTTTCAGTGTTTGAGATATGTTTGAAAAAATGCTTGTCATGGATAGGATGGGTCCAGATGAGTTATTATTGACGTGATTGCTTTCATATCATAGTCATGTTGTTATTTATCATCTATGAACTTTTCATGAAGTTCTGGGCAGAGCATTAGGTTATGGGCCTGAAAAGGTGGCTCAAATCCCAAGGATGATGACACAAAATTGAGGAATCGGGGCCCTGGATGCTGACATACAGTGTTATTCCAATGTCTATAGCCTCATGGACACTGGATTGAAATCCTATGCCTGTGTCTATGGCTCAAAGAGGTCAAAAGGTCAGTCTAATCCATGGGTAAGAGTCCTGACTGGTTGGGTTACCTCCTGGGGGTATTGTTGTTGCTATACAAGGTCTATATGTTTTGTTTCCATCAGTTCCACTTCCTTAAGGTCACCTAGGAGGTTGAATATCATTATAGAAGCCTCTCGTAACATGTTTACCTCCATTGGTATGTTACTTGGGTATATTTGGGAAGAGGGTGTTACAGAGTGGTATCAAAGCATGGTTCAACCCTCAGACTGGATGGGAAGTGTGTTGGTCATGCACTCAAGTCGGCTACATATGTGTCACTTATGCTTGTAGTCTATATTCTTGTTTCATTTGCATGGTGTTGATCACAGTTGTAGTGATGTCACCATGTGAAGGTTGATGGTGTTGTTGTGGGATGTGCCATCATGGTTGTATATGCATTTGTTACAGATGTCAATGTTTATATGATTTTTATGCATGCATTGTCATGGTTAAGGTTGTTGTGCATAAGGTCATTGCATGGAATTAGGTCATCATGATGATAATTTTATGTTATGATGCTAATGTGTTGGCTGAGATAGAGTAGGAGATGCATATCATTAAAGTGATGTTGCAACAATGGACTTTGGGGTAAGAGTAGATCGTCATACAAGTTATTATGTTTGGCATGCAAGTATGTGATTAATGGTTTTTATAAGCAATAGGGTTACTTATATGTTTGTCATTCTATTATTTTTATGGTTACATAAATGATATATGTTAGTTAATTAGTGTGATCATATGTACATGAGTTGGTTATTCAAGCATGGTATTAACTTGATGATTATGTTATATGTTGTTGATGAGCATGCTATATGTTAATTTGTAGTTATCTCGATGATTATGTTATATGTTGTTGATGAGAATGTTATATGTTAACTTGTTGTTGCTATATGTTAGTTAACTCAATGATTATATTTACATCATTAATATCTTGATGTTATATGTATCATGTCAATTTGGATTTGTCTATGCAGTTGGTTAGGGTTATGGCATTCAAGTATGAGTTGACCTAATTATGATAGTGTGTTGTACTAATCTAGACTGATTGTGCATATGTGATTGTTACACATGAATGACAATTGTTTGTGAGTTTATGATGTGAACATGTTAGCTAGTTAATTTCATGGATATCATGACCTTATTTATGTTTGAGTTGATGTGATGTGAAGTTATATCGGGCTAATCTAGATTGATTTCACAAACAAGATAGCCTCCTCTAAGATACATCAAGGTATGCGCTTTATAATGTCATCTGCTTGGTGTTTGAATGTTTGATTATGTCGTTTATTCAATGTTCTAGTGTTTGGTGTCTATTATTCATTTATATGTTGTCTGAAGGTTTGATTACTTGCATGATATGATTATGTGCATGTAAGATTTCATGAAGAAATGATCTTATTTTGAGATGGCCGTACTAACACACATGTGTTGAGATAATTGATAGGTACCTGAGTGCAAGTAGGTGATAGTTGTAGTATTATGATTTTGACTGTTAGTTGATTATGACATGGTTGTTAGTCTTGGAAAATTTTTATTTCTAATTGATAGATATGTTGTCTTGATGTTTGGTACATATGGATGACATGTGTGTCCAGTTACAGGTCAACATGCTTAGCACAACAAGGTAATGTTACTGGTATATTGAATGTTTATATTATACACTGACAATCATGTGGTTATGGAAGCAAGATGCAGGGGATTGCATGGAAAAAGAGGCTTCCATGAAATATTTGAAAAGGATTGGGTTGAGAGTTTCCTTGGAAGCACTGGGGACCCATGGTGATTGAGTCATGGTGTTTGTTTCCAATCTTTTGATTTTGGTATCTTGTGGATTTTTGCGCTTGATTTGCAGCCTTGATTACGTCTAGTGCATGGCCATGCAACTTTGTCGTAGTGTTGTATTTCTGTTGGTTTTTCATGGTTTCCTCCTGATTTGTTTCATGTTATTTCATTTTGTTTAAGAGTATTGGGAATTGGTTAGGGAAAGAGGAAAGTTAATGGAGCTCAGGTAGAGCTGTGTGGTACCCAACAGGTAATGTAAGACACAAATGAAGCTCGATGCATGAGTAAGCGAAACAAAAGGTAAGAATATAATAATCGGTTGGACTAATTGATTCCATTGGGTAAATGGATAGTGGTAGAGGAGGTAAAGTGAATGGATCTAAGATGTTAGATGCCTTGGCTATGTTGGGAACTATTTTTCTCAACGTTGTGCATATTTTTCATGCATAAAGGGAGTTATCTTAACCTTGACCTTATGATATCTGGTAATTATGTCGTGATCATGATTATGCTGGTGTTGATATATGTATACATGTATGTATGTATGTATGTCGTGTCTGAAATGGTCATCATGGATCATGGTTGTTTGATGCTAAATGTTTATATATGTATATATGTGTGTATGTATGCCGTTGTCTGACATGATAATGGTTTTTGTATGCTAATGATTATATATATATGTATGAATGTATATATGTCACAGCCTGACAGGGTTGTCAAGGATCATTCTTGAGGAGGAATGATTGCTCATGCGGGTGAATGGAATGAATAGGTTCCTAGTATTATGAGGAATGAAGTGGGAAGAGTAGCCCTAACAGATCTATGAGGTTAGTATCATGTGGACATGAACTGATAATATATGCTTGTATTGTTCCTATGTTTATGCTATGGAAATGTAATGTTGAGGGGTGCATCAACGAAGTGAAATTAGTGTGATTCATGACATGCTAGTATAAGCATGGATAATGGAAATACACTAGAAGCAAGGTTGTTTGTGGGCTCAGTGTGTGGTCTATGGATGTGTAGTACTACTGTTGTGTATATGTTGCACATATCATATATTTCAGTTATTATACCCATGGTGATGTGTGCATGTAACATATGTAGTATTGTGTGAATATGATGTGGCATGTATGTTGTATATATGGTGTTGTGTGTATATTCCATATGTAGTGCTAGGTATAGATGGTGCTATGTACATGTTGGATGCGCGGTGCTGTGTACATACCATACTATGCGCATGTTGGATATGAAGTGTTGTGTGCATGTTGGATATGCAGTACTGTGTATGTATGGTGTTATGTACATTAAATGATATGTACATAAGGTTTTGTGTGCATGCTGTACTTATGGTGCTATGTACATATGGTGTTGTGTGCATGATTTTACATGTGGTGATGTGTGCATGTGGTGTTGTGTACATGTTGTACAAGTTGTGTTGTGTGCAGGTGGTTCCATGTACATGTCGTGAATGCGGCGTTGTGTACATGTGGTTTCGTGTACATGTCGGCATGCGGTGTTGTGTAAATGTGGTATTTTGTACACATTGTACATGTGGTGTAGTGTACATTTGGCATTGTGTACACACTGTACCGGTGGTGCCATGTACATGTGATGTTGTGCAGGTAATGTTTTGTACATGTGGTACTGTGTACATGTTGTGCATATGGTACTGGTATACATGTGGTATTGTGTGCATGTTGTACATGCTGTGTTGAGGGCATGTAGTACTATGTATGTGCATGATGTAGTCGTGGTATCGATACATGTGTATTTGTTGTGTTGTACTCTTTATATTTATATGTATTGTGTTTTATTGTACACTGGGTGCAGTTATATGTGTCGTGAGGTATATCAGGTGTAGGTGCATGTATTGTATGATGTTTTATGTCATGTGTGGTTGTATGTGTGTGATGTACCCTATGTGTATGTGTACGTGATTTAAGAGAAGCAAAGGCATTGGGTGCTTGCTGGGTGTGGAAACTGATCTGGTGTGTGTACATAAAGAACAAAGGAAAAAGTAAGGAATTATGAAGGATAAGTATTAGTATTCTATTTCAATTTTATTATGCATGTGATCTGCGATTATATCTTATGATGGTTACAAGTGATTTATAATTATGGTTTATAATGATTGCATGTGATTCATGATTTTGAACTATGATGGTTGTGTTTTGAGCTAACTAGAATTGATATGTTTATACATGATGATTTGATCAAACAACCAATTTGACTTGTTGTGAATTGATATGTTTATACATGATGATTTGATCAAACAACCAATTTGACTTGTTGTGACAGGAAGTAAACAAGATTGCAATTGTAACTTATTGACAAGATACCAATGAGGTATGATTTGAAATTATTTAAATTTATTTCGAATCTAATGGAAATGATGTGCTTCGTACAGGAAGCACGAAAACCTCTGGTTGGGTGATTGGAATTTAATGCAAGAATTAGCAGTCCCAAAAAAAGGAATTGGAACATGCAGCAATATGATGGTAAAGAAATTGAGGAGCAGGGCCATTTTGGGAAAATGGTACCCAATAGTGTCCATTGATTTCCATGAGTATGCTATGACATATATGAAGGTTTTGAGGCAGGTATATGAATTGAATGTTTGAACTTTTGATGCGAAGAAGCCTTGTCAAGGGATGGATTGCTTGTGATGGGGGTGTCAGTGAAACTTGGAAGGTGAGTGACTCAACGAAAGGGGATTACCAAATTTCCCGAGAGACTGTGTAGCAAAGAACGGAAGGCCAGGGATGGATTTTTTTTGTCATTAGAATTTTCAGAGGAATCATATGCAAATTGGGAGTGTGCCTTGGAACAATGAGCTGGTAACTGTTCACTGAGAGGATGAGTGGTGCAGGATTGTAGTGCTGGAGATTGGATGCAACTTTGACATTGGCAGTGGATTCTGAACTTCCTAGGAAGGAGGTGAATCTTGGTATTACCTTGAGGGTGGAGGTGTGGGCCTCTAGATTCCCTTGTTGTTGATACAAGCATCATATACTTCTATTCGTTGGTTGAGAAAATGTGTATATGTGTATATTATTGAAAATATTGTATTGTCGAGCTGGATTTATAAAGTTCCATAGAAAATATGGTTGTATATATGGTTGTTATTATAAATAACATAATGAGCTATGTTATAAATCTCCAGTAAATGGTATGTTTGTTATGGTTCAGTGGTGGTCATTGTAAATACTGCAACGAGTTGTGTTATAAAGCTCCATGGGAAGTATGTTTTGATTTTAGTAGTCTTGTTGGTTATAGGTGTTTTTGAACACCAAGGATGGTGTTCCCCCAAGGGAAAGGGTTATGTAACAACCCTGGTAAAAATTCCATGTAATAAAAGTTAAAACAATAACTGTGGTTGATGGGACACTTATTCCAAGCTAAATGTTGGGAATAAACATCCTAGTGGGTGTTCATTTCGGTTATTATGGCTAACAAAAATTGGAAAAGGAAATGGAAAAGGCTTTGGAAATGAAAAGAGGTATTAAATGGGATTATATTTATGAAAATAATGGAAAATAAGAGAAAAGGGAGGTGAAAGGTTACATGTTGCATGTGAGGAGGAAAATTAAGGAAACTAATAGAAAATGAAGAAAATAGAAGCATCATTGATAAAAACGCTTCTGAGGATCATTTGGGAATATTTTTCTCACACTTATGGCTCTCATTCTATTCTCTCTCTCTCATACTCTTGGACACTTATAGTTTTCTTGGAGCACTTTGGCATTGGATCAAGAAAGGCAAGAAAGCAAGGAGGAAGCAAGAAAGGAGGAGAGGGAATCAAGCAACTACAACAAGATTATTGGCAAATAATGATTTGCATGTGTGTTTTACTTTCTAGATGTGGCATGCAAGGTATTGCATGTGGTTCTTTTCTGTCATGGCATGGGCTTTTCTAGGTGTGATAGTGTTTTCAGCCTAGCCTTTCCATTTTTGGATAGCCTTGATGAGATGGGTTCTCAGACTTTGGTTGAGCTAGATTTCCAGATGGATTCGAAGCTGAGTGGGGTGGATCTTCGAAATGACAAACACATGGCCTAGTGGTCCCTGAATTGGACTATGGATCACAGTAAATCCACTTGCCTAGTAACCACTGAACTAGACTTTGGGTTGCAGTAAAGCCAGATTGTGTGCCTCGGTGGGCCTGGGAATCCTCGTCAGTGAATGGAAGTGTATACGTAAAAGAAAGAGGTGGATTTATTTCCATTGGGCCTAGTCGTCCCAGGATGGGATGTACGATAAATCCTGGATAGTGGTTCTTGGTGTAGGGCCTAGTGATCCCTGCATTAGACTGTGGATTATGGTAAATCCAGGGAGACAAGGAGGCACTCAAATTCCTCATGGTGTAGAAGGAGAACTCTGGTAGAATTCATGCTCGTATGGTTCTTTTTGGTTGGTTATGCGTCCCACAATCATGCTTGGAATATGGCACGAGGGTGATTGGATAAAGAGAGATTTGGCTTACCCAATATATGGTCGGGTGGAATGTGGAAGTCCCATCTTCGGCTATTTTTTACATTCATTAATGAAGAGATAATTCCTATGGTATTTTTTGTATAAATGTACTGGTTTATATGTGGATTCTATTGATGTTGTATCCATGGTATTTCTGTTGTTATTATGCTGGTTATAAGCATGTATTTTATCAGTGATGATGTATGTCTCTATCCATGTTTTTAATTCTAAATGAATGCAAAATGTATCTATGATCAAATAGACTATATTGAACTAATGATGTAAGGGTGAAATGCTTCTTAGCGATTCCCTGATAAGTATGAGACTGCTATGATCATATATGTTGTTTACACTTGTAGTTTCGATGTTTGTGACAGGTTTGAAAAATGTTTGTCATGGATAACAGGGGTCTGGATGAGTTCTTATTGATGTGATTGCTTCTGTATCATTGTATTGTTGTTATTTATCATCTTTGAACTTTTCCTAAAGCTCTAAGAAGAGCACTGGGTTCTGGGCCTAAAAAGGTGACTCAAATCTCGAGGACACTGGAACAAAACCGAGGAATTGGGGCCCTAGACGCTGGCATGCAGTGTTATGACTGTGTCTATAGCCTCTTGGATTGGCTTGCAAGCCTCTGCCTACGTCTATGGCTCAAAAAGGTCAAAAGTTCAGTGTAACCCAGGGGTAAGAGGCCTTAATGGTTGGGTTACCCCTTGGGGATGTTATTGTTGTTGTTCAAGGTCTGTATGTTGTGTTTTCATCACTTCCACTTCCTTAAGGTCACATAGGAGGCCAAATCTCATTATAGTAGCCTCTCGTCACATTTTTACCCCGGTTGGTCGTTTACTTGGGTAGATTTGGGAAGAGGGTGGTACAACTGTCATGTATATAGACAATGTCATCATTTATGTTATTATGTATGATGCTACTGTGTTGGCTGAGATAGAGTAGGATAAGCAAATTATTATAGCAAGGTTGCAACACTAGACTTCGAGATAAGAGTAGATCTTCATACATGTTTGTATGTTGGGCATGCAGGTATGGTGGTTAATGATTGTTATAATCATTATGGTTATGCACATGCCTATCGTAGAAATTATACAAAATACATGTATGTCATGGATTCTCCCAATCTAACAATATGCTACTATTAAATACATAATTGCTTCTACAAATATTTGTGGAAATTTAAAACACAATCGCCAATTACAATATCACGAAGAAAGATCAATCACACACAACACAGATAACTTCTTGGGGAAAGCTTATAGCTAAAAACCCCACTATCTTCTATTGTATATTATCTCCTGGAACATGAAAAATTTATATACAAAGCTCCAATCCAAGAGTTCTCAGTACATGAGCTAATTGTCTCACACTGTCATACAAAAATTGGCAAGTTCCTTAGCCAATTTACTATCTCCAGACAACCTGCCTCCACTGCGCAATCCCTGCTGATAACAATCCCTGAATGAATGAAATCTTGTGCCTTGACTGCACAATCCTCATGGGCACATCCAATGTGTGTGTGGTTGCGCGTGTGCAACTAGATAATGTCACAACTGATAGTTTACTTCCCTTTCACCTAGAACTCAACTGGGTCTCGACTGGATTTGACATGCATGCAGTTAATAATAGTAAATCTTCAGTTGCATGTGAGATCATTGATTGTGAATTAATTAATAATTATTTCACTTGATCTCTCACTATTGTATCTTCAGTTACAACTAGCACAACTGAGTTTAACTCACTTAACTGAGTTAAAATACTTTACAACTTGCACAACTGCACTTCCAACTCTGTTACAACTTCAAATCACTCAGTTACAACTAAGTCAACCTGCATGTCTCACCAACCAACCACTTAACTCGAAATTCCTTTAGATAACTGATTTTCCACTTCATTTAACTATTTCAAAGTGCTCATTGAGAATATAATATAGTTTATTGTCCAACTAATATTAAGGTATAATAATATTAGACATGCATCTATAAATAGATATGCATTCTATAAATAGAATTTTCACATCAATCTATAAATAGATATACACCTAAAAATAGCCTAAGGTTCCATCCTAGTGTAGGTGATTAATTTTCACTAGGATCTCCTTGTTGAATCTCAACACTCCCTCTCAAAAATAAAGGGATTATCCTTCACCCCGATCTTGTCTCTTCGAATTTTCTCCTGGTGAGCACCTTCGTCATAATATCTACATCCTGATCTTCTATGGGAATGTACTGAAGCAACATGATTCTACTCTACACACAATCTCTGAGATGATGTTACCAGATATCTATATGCTTAGATCTATCATGAAACAAAAGATTAATCGAGAGTTTAAAGCAACTTTGATTATCACAATGAAACATTGTCAGATCCATATGAGAACCAAACAAACCAACCAAGATTTTTCTCACACAGATAGCCTTACATGCAGCTTGAATCGCTACCATGTATTCCGGTTTCGCTGAACTGAGTTCCATGGATCTCTTCTTCATACTATACCAAGAAACAACTATACCCGATACTAAATATCCCCCTTGATGTGCTCTTTCTATCTGATGGACTGCCTGCCCAATATGCATCCGTGAAGCCATGCAACTTCACTCCATCCGTCTATTTGTACCATAAACAATACTCTGATGTGCCCCTCAGGTATCTTAGGACATGCTTATCCACCTTCCAAAATAGCTTGGTACGCTTAACCATAGCTTGACTCAGCAGGCTAACGGCATAGCAAAGGCCTGGTCTCGTGTTCACTAGATACATTAGCGAACCCATTAACTATCGATAGATAGTAGCATCCACTAACTCTCCAGAAGTAGCATTCTCTTTCCTCCAGTTTCCTGGAAGAGGAGTATCCATGGGTTTGCAGCCCTCCATGTGAAACTTACCCAGTATCTCCATTGCATACTTGCCTTGAGACAAAAAATGCTCACCATCTCACTGCCATATTTCCAATCCAAGGAAATAATGAAGGAGGTCCATATCCTTCATTTTGAACTCCCTGGAAAGATACTCCTTGCATGAGTGTATCAGTTGCTCATCACCCGTTAATATTAAATCATCAACATAAAGAACAATGATTAAAAGCTTACCCTACACCACAATTTGGTATAGGTTTGCATCTGCTTCACTTTTGGTGAAGCCTTGTCTGGTGAAATAACTGTCTATCTAAGTGTACCAAGCACGAGGTGATTGCTTCAACCCATACATCGCTCTTTTGAGTCAGCACACATGCGACTCGCTGTTGAAGATCTTGAAAGCTTCAGGATAATCTATGTACACCTCTTCCTCAATTATCGCATTGAGAAACACAATTTTCATATCCATATGATGAATGTGCCAACCCATCTGCATTGAGAGAGCAAGGATGGTCCTTATGGAAGAATACCTTGCGACGGGTGCAAAGGTCTCTTCATAATCTATTCCCTCGATTTGTGAGAATCCTTGGGCCACAAATCTAGCCTTGTATTTCTCTGCACTCCCATCAACAACTTGCTTTACCTTGTAGATCCATCTCGAACCTACCAATGATTTATTAACCAACCTTGGAACAATTTACCAAGCACCGTTTTTGACAATGAAGTCATATTTCTCCACCATTGCATCTACCCATGTGGGCTCCTACACTGCTTCCTGAAAGGAAGATGGTTCAGTCACAATACATTTACTCATGAGAGCCATGTATCCAGTAAATCGGTCAGGAGACTGTGTTTTTCTATGCTGTGAAGTAGGGGCTCCTACATTCTGTGGAACATCAAGTCTTAGCCTATCTGTTGAAAATGAAACAAGATGATGGAGCTTAGTGAAAAGAAGTCGCCTTCACTAAGTGGGCCCGCAGGCTATTTTTTGCGCAAAGTCTATTTTTAGACTATGTCTATTTTTAGACATATGGATCATAGTCTATGAGTTGCAGGATGCTATTTATGGATGATTGGTCGAGTTGGTAAAAATAGATGGACCTCTATTTTTAGACATTGGGTGGAATCTATTTTTAGACTGCCGGGCTAAAAATAGAACAGTCAAATATTATTAACCCTTAATAATATTTAGACTATAAACATTATCTTATCCTCTTGGAGCACTTGAGTTTGATGCTTGGATGTGGCACATGCAGCTGACAGAAGGAAATACGCTTTTCCTAAGGGTTAGTTGAGCTATTGCATGGTTGACTTCAGTTAGAACTCATGTGGCAGAGTTTGGTGGAGTTGATGAGACAGTTGGTTGAGTTGTGTTCGGTTTAACTTAGTTGAACTAGTTGTATTTAGTCTAACTGATAAATACACTAGTGATGAGTGGTGTGAATTAATTATTAATTAATTCACTAATTAATAACTCATAAATCAACTAAAGAACACATCAGTTAACTGCAATGCATGGACAGTTCAGTGGAGACCAGTGTTAGAGGTGGGTGAAAGGGTGAGTCTACTATCAGTTGTGACTATAGCTGTGCATGAGATTTGCACACACATTGATTGAGATTGCCAATGAGGATTGCACAGTACAAGCCATTGGGATTCGAACTTGGATCTCATCATTATTCATCTTGGATTGCGCAGTAGAGGTAGGCAGACTTGTGGAGGAGATCTGAACCTGTGACTTGTTCATCTTCCGTGCTAGTTTGTGTGTAGCATGTGAGATAGTGCTGAGAGCTGTGAGAGATTTGCACTATGTATTGTTACATGTTCTCTATCATTATAATATACAGATAGTTGGGGGTTTTCAGCTGTATGCTTTCCCCATTATATATTGTGTTATATGTGTGCTTGATTATGTTTTAATGTGTGCATGCGACTGCTTCTATTTCCGCATATTGACGATCAATTGTAGAAGAGGTTATGTATTATGCATGAAGCTTAAATAGTGTGTAATCAGGATAATATCGGTGAATAATTCAGCTATTATTCAAATTTCTACATGGTATCGGAGCGAAATTGATCATCGGATCTATTACAGTGATTACAATTTATTTCGGTAGACAGAGTCTGTAAGCGGGCCAGGTAGCCTCTGGATCCATCCTTTCTTTGAAAGGTGATATATCCAGTAAATGCCCCTACAGTTGATCTCTGTGCTAGAAATACTTTGTTCTCATAGATCGGAAGCAGTTGAGTTTTGAGCTGGTGGAATTCGAATTTGCAGCAGTGTTTTCTTGGTGTCGAAGTCAAAATGTCTTTCAACGGATTGTGATTGGAGTATGCCCTTGAGGGCAGCTCGAATTATATTGCATGGACAGACAGGATGGAGGCGGTGTTAGATGACAACGGGTTGAATGAGTTCATAGATGCTGAAGTCCCAAAGCCTACTGATGCTGCTCAAGTTGAGGCTTGGCAAAAGAAGACAGCAAAATGTCGAAGGATTCTGTTGGAGGGCGTGAAGGATCACATTGTATCCAGCCTGCATGGAAAAGCTTCTCCATACTTGATGTGGAAAGCGTTGACGATTTATTCCAAAGCTGTGTCCGGAAGAGGAAGTTGGCGTAGGATAAACTTCAGAGACACATAAATGTGGAGAAATGCGACGGTATGCCCAAGTACCTCACGAAGTTCACCCAATGCAGGGATGAGCTGGGAAGTGTGGGGGTTATTGTAGATGATGAGGACTTGGTGAGCTTGGCTCTCCTTGGGCTTCCGAAGAGTTGGCATTCCTATCAGGACTCTGTCAATGGTCGGGAGAAATTGCCAGGATGGGAGCGACTTTGGTCGGATCTCATGCAAGAGGAGATAAGGCGGAGTACCAGGGACGGACCTTCATCAAAGGCATCTGATGAAGAAAATTGCGCTTTGGCTGCCAAAGCAAAGAAGGGGAAGAGCAAGAAAGCTTCTCACTCCGGTGCGAAAGGCAAGAAGCAAGACATGTCCAAGGTGAAGTGCTTTCACTGTCACCAGCACGGACATTATGCCACAAATTGTCCGCAGAAGAAGAAAAATAAGCATGCTGCTGGATCTGCAGTGGGAGAGGCCTTAGCCTCGCAGTTTGAGCTGGATTTTTCGCTGATCGCATGCTTGGTATCAAGTGTGATGGGTTCAGTTTGGTTCTTGGACAGTGGTGCGTCTTTTCACATGACAGGAGATCGAGATTTGTTTTCTGATCTGGATGAGAAAGATCTTGGAGTGCACATCGAGATGGGCGATGATGGTAGATACAGTGTGACCGATATCGGTACCATTTCCTTTGAGAGGGAGTCTGGTAAACCCTTCGTATTGAAGGAAGTGATGCATGTTCCAGGATTGAAGAAGAATCTTATCTCTATGGCGATGTTAGAAGACAAGGGATATGATGTTGTCTTCAGCAAGGGAAAGGCTTTCCTGCGCAGTAAGACAACTGGAGAAATCCGGAAGATAGGGGTTCGAGTCAAGAACCTTTATCAATTGCAAGTAGATGGCTGCACAGCAATGGCATGCAAGGCAGAAGGAGTGGTGAGCTGGGATGATGGCGAGCTGTGGCACCGGAGATTGGGCCACCTTCACCATGGAGCTTTGAAGATACTGCAGCAGATTTCTACTGGGCTTCCTAAGGGCACTCTTGCACAGTCAGATTAGTGCAAGGGGTGTACCTTGGGAAAATTTGTGAAAGCCACCTTTCATGAGAAGGATAGGCATGCCACGACGATCCTTGAGAGAATTCACACAGACGTGTGTGGACCTTTCTCAGTAGCTTCGACAGCAAAGCACAGGTACTATGTGATCTTTGTTGATGATTATTCTTGGAAGTGTTGGATCTTCTTCATGCAGAAGAAGAGCGAGACATACTCAAAGTTCTGTGAGTTCAAGGCGCTAGTTGAGAAGGAATCGGGGAAGCATGTGAAGGCTCTTAGGAGCGACAATGGTGGTGAATTCATCTCTGGCGAATTCAAAGACTTTTGTAGCACAAAAGGGATTCGAAGAGAGCTCATAGCACCTCATAAGCCACCGTAGAACGGGGTTGCTGAGTGGAAGAACAGAATGATCGTGGGTGCTGCACAGGCTATGTTGCATGATTAGGGCCTACCCGTTCACTTGTGGGTGGAGGCATGCAATACTGCAGTATATGTGCAGAACCGTTGTCCTCACAAGATACTTGGCATGAGTACACCGGAGGAGGCGTTTTCTGGTAATAGGCCTGATATTTCCCATTTGAGGATTTTTGGTTCACCTGTCTACATGCATGTGACGAAGGATGCCAGGAAGAAGCTGGAGCCGACCGTAGAGGTTGGGATATTTGTGGGGTACACTGATACGCCCCACAACTATCGTGTGTATTTGCCAGATAGTCGCAAGACTGTTGTGCGACGGATATCAAATTTCAGGAGGAGAAAGCCATGCAGTGTTCGCTTGAGAGGGAGCCACACTTTCATGCAGATGAGGAGCTATTAGTTCCTAAGGATGAGCTTCAGAATGTGGATCAGCCACAAGAGGAAGTTCATGGAGTGGAAGAGACCACTCATGCAGCGCCAACCATCAGAGGGCGCAAGCGCACTACAGAAGCTAAGCGACTAGCTCAAGATGCAGAGAAGGTTGTAGGACCACCTACAGCACAGCGCAGATAGAGACAGTCACCGGACCGGTACACTGGATACATGGCTCTTGTGAGAAAATGTGTCGTGAGAGAGCCATCCTCTTTCGAGGAAGTTGTGGAGGACCCCGCATGGGTAGATGCCATGGTGGAAGAGTATGATTCGATTGTCAGAAACAGTGCATGGGAGATTGTCCCGTGACTGGAGGGGAAATTAGTGGTGGGTTCGAGATGGATCTACAAAGTGAAGCAGGCGGCTGACGGGAGATTGGAGAAGTACAAGGCAAAATTTGTTGCCCGAGGCTTCTCACAGATAGAGGGGATCGATTATGAGGAGACCTTTGCACCTGTCGCAAGGTACTCTTCCATACGGACGATCCTAGCTCTCTTAGCGCAGATGGGGTGGCACATTCATCAGATGGTTGTGAAGATTGTGTTCCTCAATGGATTCATTGAGGAGGAGGTGTACATAGAGCAGCCCGAAGGTTTCGAGATCTTCAGCAGTGAGTCGCATGTGTGCATGCTCAAGAGAGCACTGTATGGGTTGAAACAAGCACCTTGTGCTTGGTACACACGGATAGACAGTTATTTCACTGGACTTGGATTCTCCAAGAGTGAGGCGGATCCTAACTTGTACCAGATTGTGGTGGAGGGGAAGTTGCTAATCATTGTACTGTATGTAGATGATCTGATTTTGACGGGTGATGAGCTGTTGATACTTTCATGCAAGGATGATCTTGCTAGAGAGTTTGAGATGAAGGACTTGGGCCTCCTTCATTATTTCCTGGGATTGGAAATTTGGCAGCACAGTGATGGACTATTTGTTTCTCAGGGTAAGTATGCCCGGGAGATACTGGAGAAGTTCAACATGCATGGTTGCAAGCCTGTTGATACTCCTCTTCCTGGAGGTTGGAGGAAGGAGGATGCTACTTTGGCGGAGGTAGTGGATGCCACTGTTTATCGACAGTTGGTGGGGTCGCTTATGTATCTGGTCAATACACGACCCGATATATGCTATGCTGTTAACCAGCTTTCTCAAGCTATGGTTAAGCCTACCAAGCTCTTCTGGAAGGCAGGCAAGCATGTATTGCGTTATCTTAGAGGCACATCGGGATATGGTTTGTGGTACAGACAGGAGGATGAGGTGAAGCTGTGTGGCTTCACGGATGCAGATTGGGCAGGGAGCCCAACGGACCGAAAGAGAACATCTGGAGGGATCTTCAGTATCGGGTCGACAGCAGTTTCTTGGTACAGCAGGAAGCAGAGATCCGTGGCACTCAGTTCAGCAGAGGCTGAGTATATGGCAGCAAGCTTGGCTGCATGCGAGGCCATATGGATGAGGAAGATCTTGGTCGGGTTGTTCGGGTCACACTTGGAGCCTATTGTGATTTATTGTGATAACCAGAGTTGCATTAAACTCTCGGCTAATATAGTATTTCATGATAGATCCAAACACATCGACATCAGGTACCATCATATCAGAGATTGTGTGCAGCGGAGAATCATGTTACTTTCATACATTCCCACGGAGGATCGGGATGCTGATATCTTGACGAAGGCGCTCACCAGGAGCAAATTCGAATACCACAGAGGCAAGATAGGGGTTGCAGATAATCCATATCTTGTTGAGAGGGAGTGTTGAAAATGCAACAAGATGATGGAGCTTAGTGAAAAGAAGTTGCCTTCACTAAGTGGGCCCGCAGGCTATTTTTGGCGCAAAGTCTATTTTTAGACTATGTCTATTTTTAGACACATGGATCATGGTCTATGAGTTGCAGGATGCTATTTATGGATGATTGGTCGAGTTGGTAAAAATAGATGGACCTCTATTTTTAGACATTGGGCGGTTTCTATTTTTAGACTGCCGGGCTAAAAATAGAGCAGTCAAATATTATTAACCCTTAATAATATTTAGACTATAAACATTATCTTATCCTCTTGGAGCACTTCAGTTTGATGCTTGGATGTGGCACATGCAGCTGACAGAAGGAAATACGCTTTTCCTAAAGGTTAGTTGAGCTATTGCATGGTTGACTTCAGTTAGAACTCATGTGGCAGAGTTTGGTGGAGTTGATGAGACAGTTGGTGGAGTTGTGTTCGGTTTAACTTAGTTGAACTAGTTGTATTTAGTCTAACTGATAAATACACTAGTGATAAGTGGTGTGAATTAATTATTAATTAATTCACTAATTATTAACTCATAAATCAACTAAATAATACATCAGTTAACTGCAATGCATGGACAGTTCAGTGGAGACCAGTGTTAGAGGTGGGTGAAAGGGTGAGTGTGACTATCAGTTGTGACTATAGCTGTGCATGAGATTTTCACACACATTGATTGAGATTTCCAATGAGGATTGTGCAGGACAAGCCAGTGGGATTCGAACTTGGATCTCATCCTTATTCATCTTGGATTGCGCAGTAAAGGCAGGCAGACTTGTGGAGGAGATTTGAACTTGTGACTTGTTCATCTCAGAGCTAGTTTTGTGTGTAGCATGTGAGATAGTGCTGAGAGCTGTGAGGAGCTTTGTGCTATGTATTGTTACATGTTCTCTATCATTATAATATACAGATATTTGGGGGTTTTCAGCTGTATTCTTTCCCCATTACATACTATGTTATATGTGTGCTTGATTATGTTTTAATGTGCGCATGCGACTGCTTCTATTTCCGCATATTGATGATCAATTGTAGAAGAGGTTATGTATTATGCATGAAGCTTAAATAGTGTGTAATCAGGATAATCTGGGTGAATAATTCAGCTATTATTCAAATTTCTACACTATCAACTTTAGTGGTACACCTTCTGCCATTTTTGATGGATGGCTATACGTGAGTGGACTCCTCCACTCCATGAACCTCCTCCTGTGGCTGATCCACCTCTACAGAATCATCTTTGGGAAACAACAGTTCCTCCTCGACATGCAAGTCTAGCTCCCTCTCAAGCAACAACCACATGGCCTTCCCCTCATCGAATTTTATATCCCATCACACAACAATCATTCTGTTGTTAGGAAAATACACATGATAATTATGGGGTGTTTCTGTGTACCCCACAAAAATCCCAACTTCAGCAGTCGGCTCCAGCTTCACCTTGCGTCCTTGGTCACAAGCACATAAACAGATAAGCCAAAAATCTTAAAGTGTGAAACATCCAGTTTCTTACCAGTGAAAGCTTCTTCAGGTGTACTCATGCCAAGTACTCTATGAGGACAACAATTTTGCACATAAACCGCAATGTTGCATGCTTTTGCCCACAAATGCATTGGTAGGCCCTGATCATGCAACATTGCTCGTGTTGCACCCACGATCGTTCTGTTCTTCCTCTCCGTGACCCCATTTTGCTATGGGTTAGGAGGCGCTATGAGTTCTCTTCGAATTCCTTCTTTGTTGTATAAGTTCTTGAATTTGTTAGAGATGTATTCTCCACCATTATTGCTACTAAGAGCCTTCACTTGCTTCCCCGACACTTTCTCCACCAATGCCTTAAACTCATAGAACTTTGAGAATGTTTGATCCTTCTTCTGCATGAAGAAGATCCAAGATTTACGAGAAAAGTAATAAAAAAATATTACATAGTACTTATTTTTTGCTATTGAAGCAACTGAGAATGGTCCACGCACGTCTGTGTGAACTCTCTCAAGGATCCCCGAAGCATGGTTCTCCTTCTCACGAAAGGTGGACTTTACATACTTCCCCATGGTGCATCCCTTGCACTGATCTAACTGATCAAGTGTTCCCATTGGAAGTCCAGTAGATATTTGCTGCATGACTTTCAAGGCTCCATGATGAAGATAACCCAATTTCCTGTGCCATAATTCGCCCTCATCCCGTCTCACCACTTTTTCTGCCTTGCCCATCATGGAAACACAACCATCTACCTCTACCTTGTAGAGATACTTAATTCGAATCCCTATCCTCTTGGCTTGACCCATTGTTTTATGTCGCAGGAAAGCTTTTCCATTGCTAAAAACAACATCATAGCCTCTGTCCTCCAACATTGCGACCGAAACCAATTTTTTTTTTAGACCTGGAACGTGCATAACATATTTTAATTTAAATGGTTTACCTGAATCCCTTTGAAAGATAATGGTACCAATCCTGGTAGCACTGTACCGTCCATCGTCGCCCATCTCTATATGCATGTGGAGATATTTCTCCTCCAAGTCACTAAAAAGTTCCTTATCTCCCTTCATGTGAAAGGAACCGCCACTATCAAAATACCACACAGATCCCAATGCAATTGACACCATGCATGCAATCAAAGAGAAGTCAAGTTCAAATTGTGAGGCGAGTGCCTCACTAGTTGCAACTCCAACAACCTTCTTATTCTTCTTATTTTATGGACAGTTAGTAGCAAGATGCCCATGTTCGTGACAATGAAAACACTTCACCTTGGACATATCCAACTTCTTGCCTTTAGACTCAGATTTAGAATAAAATTTCTTCCCCTTCCCATTCTTCGCCTTGGCAGCCAAAGCACAATCCTCTTCATAATCATGCTTTGATGAAGAGCCATCTCTGGTGTTCCACCTGAACTCCTCTTGCACCAGATCTGACCACAGTCGTTCCCAATCCGAAATTTTTTCCTGTCCGTTGACAGAGTCTTCATAACTGTGCCAATTCTTAGGAAGTACTAAGAGAGCCAAGCTCACCAGATCATCACTAGCAATATTTAATCCCACACTCCCTAGTTCATCCCTACATTGGACAAACTTCGTGAGATAATTTGGAATGGTGTTGCCCTTTTCCATCTTGATCTTCCTAATTTTATCTTTGAGCGCCAATTTCCTATGGTCGTTGCTGTTTTGGAATAGATCCATCAAATCCTTCCACATGGCATATGGTGTGGATTTCCCACGGAGGCTTGAGAGAATGTGGTCTCGTACTCCCTCCAACAGGATCATCCTTGAATTTGCCACTTTATTTTTCCATGCATCAATATTGGCAGTATCTGACGAAGTAGGCTTAGGAACATCATTGTCAATCAATTCCTTCAAGCCATTGTCTTTGAGTACTGCCTCCATCCTATCCTTCCAAGAAATGTAGTTCGAGCTTCCCTCGAGTCCATACTTTAAACTCAAGCCATTGAAAGCCATTTCTATCTTGAATCAACTGTAGCACCAAGAAAGTCTTTCTACAAATTCGAATTCTTTCCACCAACAAAATCAGCTCCTACTTCACTACTACAATTTCCTGTGCTCTGATACCATGTAGAAATTATACAAAATACATGTATGTCCTGGATTCTCCTGATATAATAATATGCTACTGTTAAATACATAATCCCTTCTACAAATCTTTGCGGAAATTTAAAACACAATCGCCAATTACAATATCATGAAGAAAGATCAATCACACACATCACAGATAATTTCCTAGGAAAGATTATAGCTAAAAATCCCACTATATTATATTGTACACCATATCATGGATCATGAAACAATTACATACAAATATCCAATCCAAGAGATCTCAGTACATGAGCTAATTGTCTCACATTTTCATACAAAAATTGGCAAGTTCCTTAACCAATTTATTATCTCCAGACAACCTGCCTCCACTGCGCAATCCCTGCTAATAGAAATCCCTGAATGAATGCAAACTTGCATGCTTTGACTGTGCAATCCTCGTGGGCACATCCAATATGTGTGTGGTTTCATGTGCAACCAAATAATGTCACAACTGATAGTTTACTTCCCTTTCACCTAGAACTCAACTAGGTATGCACTGGATTTGACATGCATGAAGTTAATAATAGTAAATGTTTAGTTGCACGTGAGACCACTGATTGTGAATTAATTAATAATTAATTCAATTGATCTCTCACTAGTGTATCTTCAGTTACAACTAGCACAACTGAGTTTAACTCACTTAACTGAGTTACAACTTTCACAATTGCACTTCCAACTCTGTTACAACTTCAAATCACTTAGTTACAGCTAAGTCAACCTGCATGTCCCACCAACCAACCACTTAACTCGAAATTCCTTTAGCTAACCGATTTTCCACTTCAGTTAACTATTTCCAAGTGCTCATTGAGAATAGAATATATTTTATTGTCCAACTAAAATTAAGGGATAATAATAGTAGACATGCATCTATAAATAGACATGCATTCTATAAATAGAATTTGCACATACATCTATAAATAGACATACACCTAAAAATAGCTTGAGGCTCCATCCTAGTGTAGGTGCTTAATTTTCACTAGGATCTTCTTGTTGAATCTCAACAACTATTATATTGTTGTTATGGTTACATATGTGATAGATGCTAGTTAACCAATGTGGTCATATACACGTGTCAAATAGTCATGAATGGTAGTGACTTGTTCTTATATGAATTGAGGTCACATGCTTGAAGATTATGTTCATTGTAGCTAATATATTTATATTATATGTATCATGTTAATATTTGGCATGTGCAGATGGTTATGATTATGATCTTCAAGTATGAGTCGATATACTTGTGATATTGCGTCGTACTAATATGGACTGACTTGTGTAGATGTGATAGGCTCCCCTGAGATACATTGAGGTATGATTTTTATTATGTCATCTATTCGGTTTATATAACATGATATGTTTACAGATGGTTTGAATGTATATAATATTGCATGAGGAAATGATCTTGTTTTAAGATGATTGTACTAACACAATATGTGCTGAGAGAGCTCATATGTACTTGAGTGGAAATGGGTGCTAGTTATAGTATTATGACTAATGATTGCGAGTTGATTATGACATGGTTTTTAGTCTTCATAAAGCATGATTTAAAATTAATAGATATGTTGTCTTGACCTTTGGAACATGTGGCTGACATATGTGAACAGTTGCAGGGAAACATGCTTGGAATTAATGTGACAAGGTAATAGTTGATTTGTTTATATAACTAACAGCTGGGTGATGTGATAACACCTAATAAGACTCAATTGCATCAAGGTAAAATGTAACATAAAGGAACTGGGTGAGAATTCATTTGGCTATGTTTGGAAACCACAATTCCAAATGAATGAGTGCTTTTAAAGAATACAAGTAGTATTCTTAACCTTGATTTCGTCTGACATTATGTGGATATGTGTTATATTCATGAACATGTATTTGAAAGGCATATTAGCTAGTTTCCAGTTACAGATGGATTCGTCACGGAACTGGAGTCCCTTGAGAGATGATATATGTATGTGTTCAATTACAAGGCTATGTGTTTGGTACAACGAGGTAAGATAATTGATATATTTTATGTTTATTTATTCATTGACAATGTTGTGTTTATGGAAGTATGATGCAGAGGATTGTATGGAAGAAGAGAAGACCAAGAAATATATTGTATGTTTATTTATATATTGTATGTTTATTTATTCATTGAAAATTTTGTGTTTATGGAAGTATGATGCAGAGGATTGTATGGAAGAAGAGAAGACCAAGAAATATATTGTATGTTTATTTATTCATTGACAATGTTGTGTTTATGGAAGTATGTTGCAGAGGATTGTATGGAAGAAGAGAAGACCAAGAAATATTGAATAATGATTGGGTTGAGATTTCCATTGGAAGCATTGGGAACCCATGGGGATTAGGTCATGGTGTCTGCTACTATTTTTTTGTTTTCGGTGCATTGGGATTTGTTTGCATTTAACTTGCGGTTTTGTTTTTTTCCGGTGCATGGCCATGCCACTTTGTTTTTTGTGTTGTATTGTTATTAATTTTTCATGGTTTTTATTCTTGTTTATTAATTTTTCTTTCCTTTTATTTTTTGAGGGTCTTAGGAATTGGTTGGGGAAGGAGGAATTTAATGGAGCTCGAGAAGATCTGGAGGAAACCCAAAAGGTAATGGAAGACCCGAATGCAGGCTGGTGTATGAGTAAAGGGAAGATGAAGGAAAGTGTATGAAAGTCATTTGGATTAGTTGGGTACATTGGGGATGAATGGACAGTGGTAGGATAGACATGAGAAAGGTAATAATGAAAGGTAAGGTGAATGGAATTGAGGCGTTATATGCCTTGGCTCTGTTGGGAATGATTGTTCTCAATGTTGTGCATACTGTGCACGAATAAAGGGAGTTCTCTTAAACTATTCCTTATGATATCTGATAATTATGTTGTGCTCATGATTATGATAATATATGTGTGTGTGTGTGTGTGTGTGTGTGTGTATACATGTCTGTATGTATGTTTTTTTCTGGCAGGGTCGACAGGGATCATTATTATGGAGGAATGATTGCTTATGTAGGTGAATGGCATGAAGAGGTTCCTGTTTTCATGAGGAATCAAATGGGAAGAGTAGCCCTGACAAATCTATGGTGTTAGTATCATGTGGATATGATTTGATTATATGTGCTTATGCCTATGTTTATGTTATAACATGTAATGCTGAGGGATACATCATTGGAATGAAAGTAATGCGATCTGTGGCATGTTGGGACAAACATGGATGGTGGAAAGACACTAGAAGTAAGGTTGCTTGGTAGAGTTAGTGTGATCGCTAGATGTGTAGTACTATTGTTGAGTATATGTTATACATATGGTGCTATGTACATGTTTTATATGCGGTGTTGTGTACATGTGGTGCGGTGTACACATTATACATACAATATTGTGTATATATGGTGTTGTGTACATGTTTTAGATATAGTGTTGTGTACATGTGGTGCTATGTACATGATGTACATGTGGTGTTGTGTGCATGCGGTGCTATGGACATGTTGTACATGTGGTCTAATGGAAATTATGTGCTTGGTACAGGAAAGCATGGAAATGCCCAGTTTGGGGTATTTGATACTGACTGCAAGAATTAGAAGCAACAACGAAAATGAATTGGAACATGCAAAAATATGCTGGTAAAGCATTCAGGAGCAGGGCCATTGTGGGACAGTGGTACCCAATAGTGTCCATTGATTACCATGGGCATGCTATGACTGGTATGATGGTTTTGAGGTAGAGATATGCCTTGGTTTTTGGACCTTTCAATGTGAGGAAAAATTCCCAAGGGATGAATCACCCAGGGAAAGGGGATGCCAGGGAACTTGGAACATGAGTGACTGCACAAAAGGGGGTGACCTGATTTCCCGAGGGACTGTGTAGCAGAGAAGGGAAGGCTGGGGGATGGATTTTTTTTGGTCATTAGCATTTCTAAATGAAATCATATGCACATTGGCAGTGTTCCTAGGGACAATGAGTCGATCACTGTTCACTGAGGGAACAAGTAGCGCAAATATGCTCGACATTGGATGCAGGTCTGAATTTAGCACTGAATTCTGGACTTTCTTGGAAGGAGGTGTATCTTGGTACTAATTTTAAGGGTGGAAGTGTGAGCCTCTGGATTCCCTTGTTGTGAATGCAAACATCGTATCCTTTTATTTGTTGGTTGAGAAAATGTTCATATGTATATATGTGTATTTTATTGTAAATATTGTATCGAGCTGTGGTTATAAAATCCATAGACAATATGATTATTTTTTGGTCGAATCATATGTGCGTAATTATATGTGGTTGCAATTGTAAATATCGTAATGAGTTGTGTTATAAAGCTCTAGTAAGTGGTATGGTTTTCATGTTGTCATGTTTTTCATGATGGTTTTTCTTTTGAGCAGCTTGTTCATTGTAAATACTACATCGAGCTAAGTTATAAAGCTCCATTGAAAGTATGTTTTGGTTTTCATTGGTTTTGCTGGTTATAGGTGTCATAAAACACTGAGGATGGTGTTCCCCTAAGGGGAAGGTGTCTGTAACAAATCCGAGTTAAAATTTCATGTAATAAAGTTAATAAAGGAAAAATAATACCAAGGTCATGGGACACGTATTCCAAGCTAAATGTTGGGAAAACATCCTAGTTGGCATCACTTGTTGTTTATGACTAAGGGGAAACTGGAAAAGGCAATGGAAAAGGCTTTGTAAAGGAAAAAAAAACATTGTTGACATTTTATTTATGAAAATAAATGAAATTAGGAGAAAAGGAAGGTGAAAGGTCACGAGTTTCATGTGAGGAGGAAATTGAAGGAAAATAGAGGAAAATGAAGAAATTATAGGCATCAATAATAAAAAGGCTTCTGAGGACTAGTTCATAGCTCTTGCTAGATTTTTGTCAGTTTATTATTGGAATTAGTTTTAGAGAGGAGAAGAGAACCAAGAGGAAGAAGCAAGTAAGCAAGCAAATGAAAGGAAGGAAAATCAAATTAAGGACAAAGTAAGAAAATGAAATCTAGGATTAAGCAAGGAAAATTTGGATCAAGAAGCTTCAAAATGAACACTTGCAAGTAACAAGTTGCATGTGTGATTTCCTAGATGATTTGAGCATGCATGGTATATGCATGTGTGTATATGGTTCTCTTGCTTGTTGGAAATATTGTCATTGATGGCAAAGGGAGCACAAAGGAGAAATACCTAAAATATCATCAAGGAAAAGGAGCACAAAAAGAACAATAGTTAAGCAGCAAAGGTAGAGAGGCAGCAGATACATCAGTGGAAACAAATTAAACAGAGAAAGAAGTAGAGGCATCAGAGATAGCAAAAGAGAGGCAAGGAGCAAACAAGAACTTTCAACTTCCTTCGAATTCATGAGTTTCTATGTAGAAATTAGAAGTCAATCTCTGTGTGAAAGAGGGTTTTATCCCTTCAAAATCCTTGAGTTATATATGTTCTGTGTAGAGATTGAGCTTCGATACCAGTTGGATCCCAATATTCACCACTTGCGTTTTAGAACCATGGCAAAGAAAAATTGATCAGAATCACATACAGTTGAATAAGAGATGGAGTTGTTCGGCACTGTGGAAAGAATTCAGAGAATTTGAATAAATTCTGTGTATCTTGTGTTTGAGATTGGCAGTGATAATCGATCTCTATTTATTGAATTAAGAATGCAGAGTGAAGGACTCCGAAAGAAGCAGATATTAAGCCGAAACACAGTGAGAAATCCACATTTAAACGCGTTTGGATGCAAGTTTGAAGGAAAGTGGTTTGTGGGAAACCATACCACTGGTTTCGCACAGCTTTTGGGCCGTGAGCGGTTTTTTGTCTTTTTGAATGTGATATGTGGAGAGTTAATAAAGGTATGGACCCGAAATTATATGAAATGGAGTTTTATTAAGGTTTATTAAGGTGCTATCGGCGATTATAAAATGATGCGAAGGAGCGATAAAGTCAAGTGGGACCCTTCACATATCGCATCGACAAGCGGAAGTGTTGAGGAGACGAGACATTGAGCATTGGGATTGCGATGGTGCGATTTAATTTCAACCGTCCAATCCCAATTATCGACAACCGTTGGATCGTGAGTTGAGTTAGAATGGGATCCGCAAGGGTCATCTCATCGGCAAATTACAAAGAGACGCGAGAGCCGAGCTGTTGAGGTTGCGATTTTCCGAAATGAGAAGGGCGATGAAGAGTTCGGATGTGATGCAGATTCAAAGCAAGATTCTAATGATCCATCGGATCCGCAAAGAGGTCATTGCATCAGCAGAGAACAAGAAAATCAGAGAACCGAACTGATTGAAAGTTGCGATTGCGATGGAGCGATCAAATTGCAACCGTTATATTACGGGTGTTTGTAACCATTGGATCAAGTGCAAAGTTGGAGTGGGGTCTACAGTGAATCATCGCATCGGCGGATTATAAAGAAACACAAAGGGCCGAGGGTGGTTGAAAACTGTGATTGTGATGGTGCGATGAAATGTCAGCCGTCGGATTTGATGAATGATGGATGGCAGATATGTGAGTTGATTGATAGCTATGGGACCCTTCGGATATCGCGTCAGGAGATTGGAAGATCTATGCACAACAGGAACGTTGAAGTATGAAGTGCGATGGAGAGAGCAGACACGATGCAGCTCAAAACTGGAACCTAAAGAATTTCAAATCTGGGAGTATGTGTTCTTCCAGTGTTAAATCGCATCGGTGGGCAAAAGAAAAATATAACATAGAACGTTGAAACGCCGAAGTGTGATACAGAAAAACAGATGCGACTCAGACTTCAAATATAATGGAGTATATTTTAAAGTCTGCGGAACTGTGAAGGAAGGATTAGGAAAACAGAAGAAACATGGAAGTTGTACAGAAGAGCTAGAATACAACAACAGAAACTGAAAAGACAGTGACAGCAGTAGAAAAGAAAAATGCACAGTGAGCCAAGAGCTGAAAGGGGGAAGTGAATGATACTTTTTGTAATTGAAAATGTAAATGATTTAATTATTTTTATTGTATGTGATGCAAAGGCAAGTCTCCATAGGCATAAGAAAAACTCCATGAGTGTTGTAATGATTATCTATCATTTAATAAATTGAACTAAAGAATGAGGAAACGAATGAGTGGAAGGCAAAGAGTCAGGCCTGCTCATTTCGAATTCCCTAAGGAGTGCAAACAGTTGCAAAGAGAACTCTATAAATGTTATTACAAAGATATACACAAGGAGGTCAGAGAATAGAGAAATAGGTTCGAGAGGGTAAGAAGAAGAAGGAGCAGATAGAGAAGTTGTGAAGATCCAGAAATGATATAAGGCAGATATGAAGGCTACAGGATAGCAGTGAAGGAGGAGAAAAGCAGAGCTAATTTCCAGGTAAATCAACATATGATATAATTGTAAAGTGAGGAAGTTGGTGCTTCCATATCAAGTTGTAGCTTGATATATGTCAGTTGTAGCTGGCAGAGTTAGGAGCCTCCTGTAGGTTGTAGCCTGCAGAAAATAGATGGGAGTTGGAGCTTCCTTGCAAGCTGTAGCTTGCAGAATTGAGGTAGTAGCCTCTTGTAGGTTGGAGCCTACAGAAAATCAGTGGTGAGAGGGAGTCGGAGCTTGCCTTTGCATCACATCAATAATAAGATGTGGTTTTCTCCCTTATGGGTTTCCACTTATACCTGGTGTCTATGTGCATGATGAATATATGTTGATAATTTGTATTTAATCTGCTTAATACCTGCTACTCTCTTATTAAGATTGTTGTTCCATTGTACATTAAGTTGATCACTAAATGAAAGTATAGATTAGTGTAAAAGAAATTTTCTACAAGACTATGAATGCGTTAAACTGATTCACCCCCCCTTCTCAGTTTAACAAAGGGTTCAACAATTGGTATCAGAGCAGGTTCCTTTTGTATCAGTTTAACAACTGGAAGGAGATCTGAGGTCCCCAAGATGGCTAGCCTAGAAGCATGCTCAACAAATAAAGCCCCTGTGTTCAGTGGCACAAACTATGCCTTCTGGAAAATAAGAATGAAGACGTACATAATGTCTCTAGGAATAGAAGTTTGGGTTGCTGTGGAGTTGGGATATGCCCCAAAGGATTCTGACACAGAGAAAGAAGCTAAACAAGATTTTATGGCTAATGCCAAAGCCATGAATGCACTCTTAAGTGGACTGTGTGAGGCAGAATTTATCAAAGTTATGCACAAAAATACTGCCAAAGAAATATGGGACACATTAGAAAGCATCCATGAGGGAGACAAAAAGGTGAAGATAGCCAAACTACAAGTCTAGAGAGCTCAGTTTTAAAATATAAAAATGAATGATGATGAAGACGTTGCTAGCTTCTTCCTAAGGGTTGCAGAAATTGTGAATAACATGAAAGCTCTAGGAGAAACCATAAAAGAATGTGTAATTGTTCAAAATATTCTAAGATCTTTACCATCCAGCTTTAACCCCAAGGTTTCTGCCATAGAAGAAACAGTTGATTGGGAAACTTTAACCATGAACCAATTATTTGGAAACTTGACAGCGTATGAGATGAGACTGCCACAGAGGAAGTCAAATGTGAGGGAGGTAGCCTTCAAGACAAATAATAACAAAGAATAAAAAGAAGATATATGCTCTTGCTCTGATGAAGAAGAGGCCAAATTTGTCAGAAGATTGGATAGAGGCTCTAGCAAATATAAAGGTAAACTTCCATTTAAATGCTTTAACTGTGGAAGAGTTGGGCACTATGCTTCTAAATGTCCTCATAAGAAAACAAAGAATCAGACTCAAGAAACAGAGCAAACCAAAACAAATAACTGGCAGAAAGGGAAGAGATTCAATAGAAAATCATTTTATGCTCAGCAATACAACAGTGCATCTGAAAGCTCAGATGAATCCTCCAATGAAGAGGGAACCTTTGAATTTGTCTTAATGGCCAAGGAAGAACTTGAAGATGATCTCCTGGAATCTGATGAAGAATGTGAGGTAGATCTTGAGGGGGAGCTAAGACGTGCCCTGGAGGAAATAGACAGACTTAAACTGAAGTGCAGAAAACAGAAATACATTCTCCTCAAATATGTAAAAGAAGAACAAAACTCTGAAAACCTCATTCAATTGAAAATCGAGCTTGAAGAATCCAAGAAGGTGGAGGACACCTTACTAAAGCAAATTAAGGATAAAATTCAGAAGCAAGAGATATTGGAAGAAGAAGTAGTATGCCTAAGAAAGAAACTAGAAAACACCCAAAGGGAACTGTTAATGAGAACTCCTCGAATGAAAAGCTCTGAAAAGTTGAATAAAATATTAGATGCTCAAAGATATCCTTTGATAAAGATTGGGATAGGCTATGAAGGAGAAACAAGTAAGTCCAAGGAAGAAGATAACAGGAATATCATTTTTGTAAAAGCTGTTAAGGATAATGAAGCAGCTCAGAAGGTTCCTACAGAAGTAGAAGCCTGCAATGAAGTAAACAGACACAAGAAGGAACCTCAAATGATAAAGAACGAACTAAATAAACAGTCAGCTGAAAAGGGCTCATATACTCCTGAATATATAAAATTCGGAAACTATCAAAGAAGATTATTTCCACCTATGAGAAATGTCACATGTTTTGCCTACCACAAACTGGGACATATTGCTACATATTGTCAGACAACGAGAATCGATTCCAACCAATAGAGGATGCAGAAGGTGAAAAAACTACCTCAAGCAAACAAATGGAGAGGACTACCCTTCACCAGGTACACTAATCGTTTCCATGGGTATTGTTTTTATTGTAAGGGGTACGGCCATAAAGCCATGGAGTGCAGAGCGACTGGACAAAGACTAAATTATGAAAACTCAAGGAGAGTAAAGAACAATGGGGAATGCACCCGTATACATAATCCATTCAGAAACATAATCAAGTATTTTAACTACCATCAAGTTGGGCACAAGTTTCACAAATGTCCTCTCAGAGAATGTGGTCCATCATCTCAGGAAAGGTACCAAACAAAAGGATGCATGCAGTGGAAAAAGAAGTTGAATAAGTGTGACCTGGCTCTAATAGCTCAAGACCAGAAAAGCCAATGGTATTTGGACAGTGGATGCTCAAAACATATGACTGGAGATCGAAGAAAGTTTGTAACCTTTGATGAAAAGAAATCTGGGAATGTAACATTCGGCAATGATAAAGCAGGGAAAATCAAAGGGAAAGGCTCAGTCAGTATGGATAATGGAAGAGGAAAGGCTCAAGATGTACTATTTGTGGATGGGCTGAAAGCCAATATGCTAAGTGTCAGTCAAATGTGTGACAAAGGCTGTGAGGTCCTTTTTAGAGCCCAAGACTGTGAAGTAAGATCAAGCACCCTAGGAAAGACCTTGATCAAAGGTATTCGAACAGAAAATAATGTCTATATAGTGAAAGAAGAGAATGAAGCATGCCACCTAATTAAGCAAACTTGATGAATCATGGTTATGGCATAGAAGATTGAGACACCTTAACTTTGACCACATCATCAGCCTGAGCAAGAAGAACACAGTCAGAGATATGCCAGCAATAAAGAAGCCTTCAAATACCATATGTAAATCCTGCCAACTGGGCAAGCAGACCTGCACATCTTTCAAGACCAAAGAGAAATTATCTACAAGTAAGCCTCTTCAGCTTGTACACATGGACCTGTGTGGACCTTCAAGAACTAAAACACCAAGTGGAGAATCTTATTTCATGTTGATAATAGATGATTTTACCAGATTGACATGGGTAGCATTTCTCAAATATAAATCTGAAGTGCTTGAGAAATTCAAAATATTCAAGGCATTAGCATAAAATCAAACAGGATGCAAACTAAAGTGCATCAGATCAGACAAAGGAGGTGAATTCACAGACTATGATTTTGTATACCTATGCAATGAACATGGGATAAAACAACAATTTATAATTGCCGGAACACCTCAACAAAATGGAGTGGCGGAGAGGAAAAACAGATCAGTTCAACAGATTGCCAGAGCAATGATGCAAGAAAGTAACATTCCCCAAACCTTCTGGGCAGAAGCAATACACACAGCTGTCCATATTCTTAACAAAGCTCATTTAAGACCAAAATGTGACAAGACTCCTTACGAATTATGGCATGGTAAGCCAACATCAATCAAGCACTTTAGAGTCTTTGGAAGCAAGTGTTTCATAAAAAATAATGATGAAAATCTGGGAAAGTTTGATGCAAGAGCAGATGAAGGAATATTTTTAGGATATGCATCCAAGAGTAAGGGTTACAGGTGCTACAACAAAATACTGCATAATATTTTGGAAAGAATTGATGTAAGATTCGATGAAGAACTACCAAATAAAACAAGAAGCACAAGATGCAAAAATCCTCAAGATGATCTTGAAGATGAGAACCAAGATGATGATGAACTGAGCATGACAACAGAAGCTACTGAACTAAACTCAAGAGGTCCCTCAAGAAATACTCAAAAGAATCATCCAGAAGACCAAATCATTGGGGACAAGAGTGTTGGAGTCCAGACTAGAAGACAATTAGCTGAACAGACAAAAGAAGTATACCTAGCCATGTTATCACAAATAGAGCCAAAGAAGTTTGAAGAAGCCAGCAAAGACAAATATTGGGTAAATGCTATGAATGAAGAACTAGACTAGATTAAGAAGAATAATACATGGGAGTTAATACCAAGACCCACGGGGAAAAATGTCATTGGCAAAAAATGGATATTCAAGAATAAGATGAATGAACAAGGACACGTAATCAAAAATAAAGCCAAACTTGTATGCAAGGGATACTCACAAATTGAAGGTCTTGATTATGATGAAACCTTTGCCCCTATAGCCAGAATGGAAGCAATCAGAATGTTTTTTTCCTTTGCACGCTATCATGATTTCAAGGTATACCAAATGGATGTGAAGTCTGCCTTCCTGAATGGAGATTTAGAGGAAGAAGTCTACATGGAACAACCCGAAGGATTCTCCTTAACAGATAAACATGAGTATGTGTGCAGACTAAATAAAGCCTTATATGGGCTGAAACAAGCTCCTTGTGCATGGTATTCAAGGCTGGACAAATACTTACAAAAACAAGGTTTTAAGAAAGGAGGAGTAGACAAAAATTTGTACATAAAGGCTAATGAAAATGATCTCCTAATTGTAGTAGTCTATGTAGATGACATCATGTTTGGTAGCAACAAAGATAAGTTAACAAAAGGATTTGTTGAAGAAATGAAATCAGAATTTGAGATGTCTATGATTGGAGAGCTCACCTTCTATTTAGGACTTCAAATCCAAAAAAAGGACGCAGGAACATTCATCTCACAAGAAAAATACTTAAGATAGATGTTGAAAAGGTTCCAAATGGAAGACTGCAAACTTGTGTCAACTCCCATGATCACTGGATGCAAACTATGTGCTAATGATGAATCTGTAGATATAGATCAAAAACTTTACAAATCCATGGCAGGAAGTCTGCTATACCTAACTACCTCTAGACCAGACATTGTGTTGGTAGTAGGACTTCTGGCAAGATATCAAGCAGCACCAAAACAAAAGCACTTACTAGCAATCAAGATAATATTCAAGTATCTACAAGGAACTGTACATTATGGAATATGGTATCCAAAAAGAAAAACATTCACTTTGACAGCATACATAGATGCAGATTGGGCCAGCTGCATGGATGACAGGAAAAGCACAAGTGGAGGTGCATTTTATTTGGGAAAAAGTCTGGTGGCATGGCTAAGCAAGAAACAAACTTTTATATCTCTATCTACAACAAAAGATGAATACATAGCAGCAGCAGCATGTTGCACACAAGTAATGTGGATGAAACAAACTCTCCAAGATATGAAGGTAAGCATTGATGATCCCATTTCAATCAAATGTGACAATACAAGTGCTATAAGTATATCAAAAAATCCTGTATTTCATTCAAAGACAAATCACATCCCAATAAACTACCACTTCCTCAGAGAAAAAATAGCACAGAAATTAGTGAAGTTGGAATATGTACCAAAAAAGGAACAAATAGCAGACATATTCACAAAACCACTTGCTAAAGAACCATTCGAATTTCTAAGAGACAAACTAGGGGTAGTGTCTGCAGATGTTACTCTCTGACATGATATATATATATATATATATAGAACGGATTCGGAGTAGAAGACAAGTGCAAGAGATGCGGGGTTTCAGAAAAGAAAGCATCATTCCAGGGGGAGAATAGTCAACAGATATTGTCACAACAGAGCTAGAGCAAGTGAGCAGTGCATGGAACAGGTCCTCAAGATCAGAGTATTATAAAAAAATTTGAAACCACACTGAGAAGTGGGCAACCCTTTGCCATTGATGTCAAAGGGGGAGGAAAAGCAAGCAAAGGGAAAGGAAATTCTGGAAGAAGCATTGGAGTGTTGCCATCAATGCCAAAGGGGGAGATTGTTGGAAATATTGTCATTGATGGCAAAGGGAGCACACAGGAACAATACCTGAACTATCATCAAGGCAAAGGAGCACAAAAAGAACAATAGTTAAGCAGCAAAGGTAGAGAGGTAGCAGAGACATCAGTCGAAACAAATGAAACAGAGAAAGAAGCAGAGGCAACAGAGATAGCAAAAGAGAGGCAAGGAGAAAACAAAAACTTTCAACTTCCTTCGAATTCATGAGTTTCTATGTAGAAATTAGAAGTCAATCTCTGTGTGAAAGAGGGTTTTATCCCTTCGAAAACCTTGAGTTATATATGTTCTGTGTAGAGATTGAGCTCCGATACCAGTTGGATCCCAATATTCACCACTTGCGTTTTAGAACCATGGCAAAGAAGAATTGATCAGAATCACATAGAGTTGAATAAGAGATGGAGCTGTTTGGCACTGTGGAAAGAATTCAGAGAATTTGAATAAATTTTGTATATCTTGTGTTTGAGATTGGCAGTGATAATTGATCTCTGTTTATTAAATTAAGAACGCAGAGTGAAGGACTCCGAGAGAAGCAAGGATTAAGCTGAAACCCAATGAGAAATCCACGTTTAAACGCGTTTGGATGCAAGTTTGAAGGAAAGTGGTTTATGGGAAACCATACCACTGGTTTCGCACAGCTTTTGGGCCGTGAGCAGTTTTTTGTCTTTTTGAACGCGATATGTGGAGATTTAATAAAGGTATGGACCCAAAATTCTATGAAATGGAGTTTTATTAGGGTTTATTAAGGTGCTATCGGTGATTATAGAATGATGCGAAGGAGCGATAAAGTCAAGTGGGACCCTTCACATATTGCATCGACAAGCGGAAATGTTGAGGAGACGAGACGTTGAGCATTGCGATTGCGATGGTGTGATTTAATCGCAACCGTCCAATCCCAATTATCGACAACCGTTGGATCGTGAGTTGAGTTAGAGTGGGGTCTGCAAGGGTCATCGCATCGGCGGATTACAAAGAGACGCGAGAACCGAGCTGTTGAGGTTGCGATTTGCCGAAATGCGAAGGGCAATGAAGAGTCTGGATGCGATGCAGATTCAAAGCAATATTATAATGATCCATCAGATCCGCAAAGAGGTCATCGCATCGGCGGAGAACAAGAAAAGTAGAGAGCCGAACTGATTGAAATTTGCGATTGCGATGGAGCGATCAAATCGCAACCATTAGATTATGGGTTTTTGTAACTGTTGGATCAAGTGCTAAGTTGGAGTGGGGTCTATAGTGAATCATCGCATCAGCGGATTATAAAGAAATGCAAAGGGCCGAGGGTGGTTTAAAAATGCGATTGCGATGGTGCGATGAAATGTCAGCCGTTGGATTTGATGAATGATGGACGGCGGATATGTGAGTTGATTGATAGTTGTGGGACCCTTCGGATATCACGTTGGGGGATTGGTAGAGCTATGCACAATAGGAACGCCGAAGTGCCAAGTGCGATGGAGAGAGCAGACACGATGCAGCTCAAAACTGGAACCTAAAGAATTTCAAATCCGGGAGTCTGTGTTTTTCCAGTGTTAAATCGCATCGGTGGGTAAAAGAAAAATATAACGTAGAACGTTGAAACGCCGAAGTGTGATACAGAAAAATATATGCGATTCAGACTTCAATATAATGGAGTATATTTTAAAGTTCGCGGAACTGTGAAGTCAGGATTAGGAAAATGGAAGAAACATGGAAGTTGTACAGCGGAGCTAGAATACAACAGCAGAAACTGAAAAGATAGCGATAGCAGTAGAAAAGATAAACGCACAGCGAGCCAAGAGCTGAAAGGGCGAAGTGAATGATTCTTTCTGTAACTGAAAATGTAAATGATTTAATTATTTTTATTGTATGTGATGCAAAGGCAAGTCTCCATAGGCATAAGAAAAAAACCATGAGTGTTGTAATGATTATCTATCATATAATAACTTGAACTGAAGAATGAGAAAACGAATGAGTGGAAGGCAAAGAGTCAGGCCTGCTCATTTCGAATTCCCTGAGGAATGCAAACAGTTGCGAAGAGAACTCTATAAATTTTATTACAAAGATATACACAAGGAGGTCAGAGAATGGAGAAATAGGTTCGAGAGGGTAAGAAGAAGAAGGAGAAGATAGAGAAGCTGTGAAAATCCAGAAATGATATAAGGCAGATATGAAGGCTGGAGGACATCGGTGAAGGAGGAGAAAAGCAGAGCTGATTTCCAAGTAAATCAACATATGATTTAATTGTAAAGTGAGGAAGTTGGTGCTTCCATATCAAGTTGTAGCTTGATAGATGTTAGTTGTAGCTGGCAGAGGTAGGAGCCTCCTGTAGGTTGTAGCCTGCAGAAAATAGATGGGAGTTAGAGCTTTCTTGCAAGTTGTAGCTTGTAGAATTGAGGTAGTAGCGTCCTATAGGTTGGAGCCTATAGAAAATCAGTGGTGAGAGGGATTCAAAGCTTGCCTTTGCATCACATCAATAATAAGATGTGGTTTTCTCCCTTATGGGTTTCCACTTATATCTGGTGTCTATGTGCATGATGAATATGTGTTGATAATTTGTATTTAATATACTTAATACCTGCTACTCTCTTATTAAGATTGTTGTTCCATTGTACATTAAGTTGATCACTAAATGAAAGTATAGATTAGTGTAAAAGAAATTTTCTACAAGACCATGAATTCGTTAAACTGATTCACCCCCCGCCTCTCAGTTTAACAAAGGGTTCAACATTTCTATCATTGACATGGGTTTTTCCAGGTGTGATAATCGTTTTAGCCTTACATTGCAATTTTTGGATAGCCATGGTTTGACATGATTCATTCTTGGTTGAGCTTTGGATTGAAGGAAGTTTTTGGATCTAGATGAGGTGGTATTGGGAAAATCCCAAGGGTTGGGGGTGGATATGGTTTTCTCCTGGAAGCCCTCAATAGGTGGGTCAAGATAAGAAAAATCCTTAAGGGATGGTGAAAGAATTCTGAGGCATCCAATATTGGTTTGGTTTTGTGATCTTAGGACCGGTTTAGGTTAGATGATGGTAGTGTGAGGGTGGAGGTGTTTTAGCATCTAGATTCCCTTGGTTTTTTATGCATTATTTTTCCCATGAGATCCCACATTCATGCTTGGAATATGGAACGAGAGTGATTGACTGAAAGATAGATTTGGTTCAGCCCAATCTATGGTTGGGTGGTATGTGGAAGTCCCTAACTTGGTTGGCTTTTGGATATGACTGATAAGAGATATTTTCCCTTGTAACTTGTGAGTAATTATACTTGTTATTATGTGGCTTTAATGGTTGTTCTATCATTGTTATTTATCTAGTTATAAGCATGGTTTTGCGACATATTCAAGTTATCCATATTATCACTTTTTCATTTGTAAATGAACTGGGTTATTGAATCCATGACCTAATATATGTTATTGAAAATTTTGTGAGAGGGAATTAGACCTTCTTGATGATTCTCATATAAATTTCACATCTCTATGTTCAGATATGCATTCATGACCTGTAGATTTCATGTTACCTATGTGTTTGATAAAATGAATGTCATGATTAGTCCTTGTTAGGTCAAGTTCTTCTCTAAGTTTTGTGTTAATGTATTTGTCCTGGTGTCATTCATTATTATGGAAATTCTCATCAAGTTATGGAAAAAGGTTTGGAGGCTAGCCTTGAAACGGTGGCTTAGATTTCGCGATCGTAGGCACATAACTCGGAAAATTAGACTGAATTCACTCCCATGTAGGATTATGCATGTTACTGGAGGGTTAAAATCGAATTTCTGTAGTGTTATGCCAATGTCTGGGAGTCTAGATTAGGGAAAAATAAGTTTAACTCGGGCTTTGGGCACATGGAAGTGTGGTTTAGCTCTTAGGGGTCTTGCAACTCTTGAGGAAGATCAGTAAGGTTTATTTTTCCGAATCCATTTCATTAAGGCGATCCAAGAGGTTGAGTGATGTCATAGTAGCCCTTAATTCATATTTACCCTAAGAGGCCGATGAAATTGGGCAGATATGGGAGGGGTGGTTACATACCCCTTGCCTTAGATAAATGATTTGTTGGATTAATTGCAAAAAGTGAAATACTTCACCCGATGGAAATAAAGGTTGGATAGCACTAGGTTCGAGTCAAATAAGAAGATACGTGGATGAAAACCTTCAAAACCAATAATTTTTGTATGATTGGTTAGTTATGGAACTTTGCCTATGTAATGCACTAGATACATTTATGAGGTTAATAAATGATATATTGTGCCCTATTATAGATTTATTTTTTTATGGTCTATTTGGATGATATTCTAGTATAATGCTACATGGGAAGAGCACATCCTAAATTTGACATAGGTATTAGAGACATTAAATAAGAACTAGCTACTGAAAAATCTCAATAAGTGTGAGTTTGCAAAAAAGTCATTGGTGTATCTCAGATATGTGATAGGTGGAGGAGAGCTAAATATGTATCCTTCCAAGATGGAGGTGATCATGAAGTGGTTGGTGCCTCTGATGTTTCATAGGATATGATTTTCATAGGGGAAACCAAAGTCCTAAGGATATTCATAGCCTCATTTTTAGTAGTAGCATCACCAATCCATTCCATAATAATGAGTGGCAAGAGTTTCAAGCGGGTGAAGGGTCAGTAGAGGGCCTTTAAGGAGTTAAAGAAGAATATAATTCAAGCATAAATTATGGAATTATCAAACTTGCAAAAACCATTCACATTGGAGAAAGATGTGAGTGGATATGTTATGGGAGTGGTCTCAATGTACATTGGGAGGCTTGCATGTTACCATTATAAAGTATTTCATGTGGTGGTTCTTAATGAACCTACCTACAATAAGGAGCTCTATGCCTTAGTGCAAGACATGAAGAAGTGGAAACACTATTTCATGGGAAAGGAGACACTAATCCATGCATATCACTAGCCACTACAGTACCTGCAGGCTCGAAGTAAGCTATAACATAGAAGGAATTACAAGTTTGTTAGGTAAATTGACTTGTGATTATAGTCAAGTTTGACTGATTTAACAATGATGGTTTTGGGGCACATGGTATTGTGAACCCATGGTTTTTAAGCTCATGGTATTGCATGTAATGGAGCCTATAAAAGTCTCAAAGGACTTCATTGTAATGTAAGGCCTCGAGGTGAGCGGTGAAGGCTCACTTGGCCAGATTGGTCAGGGTTTTGGCCAATGCTTAATGAAATTTCATTAAGATGGGTTTTCCCCAGAGTTTGGGGTTTTTCCCTGTTAAACATATGTGTTTATGTTTATGATTTGTTGCTGGTTATGATTAATTATTCCTCTTGGTAATTATTTATATTCTTCGGTAAATGTTTCTTCATTTGGTATCAGAGCCATATTTGGCTTCAAAGGGACGCTTTTGTAGCCAAGGGTTTTATTGGCATGTGAATGGAGAAATCAATGCAGCCTTTTGCAGATCTAGCCATACGAAGCATGGTGTTTCTAGGAAATAGGAAATATCCAATTGATTGATTCCATGGGGAATTCCATGGAGGGTTTCTCAATGGATAAAGAGAACAATGGTGCTGCCACAGCCTAGATCTGGCGACTAGTAGTGATAAGAAGTTGGTTCGAGAAATTCAGAGATGAGAGGATGTTTGCACGTGGATTAATTAATTGATGAACCATGTATCTGAAGAGAAATCCTAGAGGACTGGCAGTTACAGAGGCTAGTGACCCATGTAATCCGGTAGATGGGTTATTTTTATATGGAAATTGATGTCATATGTACAAACACAACAACAATGAAAAAAAATAAAAAATTATATATATATATATTATTATAATGGAGTTAAATTTTTTTTTTTTACATGTAAATGGGCATACTGTTGTAAGACCTGGTATGGCATGCGTACCCCTGGGTAATCACTGGTAAAGTTTGGGTTAGACCTAGGTGATAGGGGGGATGTCAAGTTAACAATTACCCTGGGTAAAAATTTGAGGGGGGAAGAGCTAGAGTGAGCGGGGTTGTCTCACTTAGCAGGTTTGGCTGGATTTAGTCAAGGAACCCCAAGTCAAGTTTAAGGGGGGAATGTTAGGTAAATTGACTTGTGATTATAGTCAAGTTTGACTGATTTAAACAATGATGGTTTTGGGGCACATGGTATTGTGCACCCATGGTTTTTAAGCTCACGGTATTGCATGTAATGGAGCCTATAAAAGGCTCCAAGGACTTCATTGTAATGTAAGGCCTCGAGGTGAGCAGTGAAGGCTCACTTGGCTGGATTGGTCAAGGTTTTGGCCAATGTTTAATGAAATTTCATTAAGATGGGTTTTCCCAAAAGTTTGGGGTTTTTCCCTGTTAAACATATGTGTTTATGTTTATGATTTGTTGTTGGTTATGATTAATTATTCCTCTCGGTAATTATTTATATTCTCCGGTAAATGTTTCTTCAAAGTTGGGGTGTTTTTACAATAGCTTCATTTAGTGATCAAGTATAATAAGGGTAGCACAAGTAAGTTGGACAACGTGCTTTCAAGGCCATGCCGTAGAATATCACAGTTTTGGGAACTTTGATGCACATATAGGCATTCACCCATGATGCATATAGAGAGAGATATTCAAATGGGAGGACTTCATGTAGAAGGTTAAATAGTTTTAGAGCTAGAGTCATGCACATAATGGTGACAACACATGTAATTTCCATATCTAGGATGGTTTACTCTACAAGTTGGATAAGTTATGTGTTTCTAAAAGTGAGCGATTGCAGCTAATTAAGAGGCTCACACCTCCAATGTTTTAGGTCATTTTGGTGTAGAGAAGACAATTTCCAGCTTACAGAGGCATGTGTATCGACCCAAGATGCAGGAACATGTAGCTAGGCTCATAAGAGGATTCATGTTTTGTTGTACCAGAAATTGTAGTAACAAGAAACGAGGTTTACATTATCCCTTATCTATATCCACTTGTCATTTGGAAAAAAAATCCATGGGCTTTGTGGGAGGTTAATCAATAACCAGGAAGGGACATGACTACATATTCATGGTAGTTCAAAATTTCAACAATATATGCATTCTAATGCCATATAAAAATGCCACCAGTGGGAAATAAGTTAGGAACCTATTCTTTGGATGTGTCTCGATACACTTTGGGATACCAAGGAACACTATTTTAGATAGGCACACAATTGTTTTCAATGGATTTTGAACTACATTATGGGAGAATATGGACATGAAGTTGAAGAGGTCTACACCATTCTATCCATAAAGAGATGGGTAGATAGAAGTAGTCAACAAGACTTTGATGAAGCTTTTGAAGGGTTACAATAAAAAGAATCTAAAGACTTGGGGTAAAAATCTAGTATAAATACAACACTCTTATAGCAAAGAAATCCACACTTCTATTGGCAAGTCCCCATTTGAAACTTGTTTTCGATATTTTCCACCTTCAACTTTGGATATTGCATATGGGAAATAAGGAGGAGTGAGGGAGGATCTTACAGGGGATATAGTAAGGGAAAAAAACTATTGAGAATATTAGGCAAATCCATATACAAGTACATGAGTCACTGCAAAAGTCATAAGAAAAATACAAGGCTAGGAATGATCATTAAAGAACAAAGAGGTCATTTAAGGTGGGAGGCAAGTATGGTTACAATTAAATAAGGAGATACTACTGGGTCCTGGTAATAAAATCAAGGTTCTAGGATATGGCCCATTTGAGATACTAGAAAAGATGAGAAATAATTCCTATACACTTAGTCTACCCCCATACATGCACATTTACTTAGTGGTGAATGTAAATATTTTGAAACTCTATGAGTCTTCCATTCTAGATCAAAAAGAGGAATATGTCCTACCTTCTGTAGAGGATTTGGAACCAAATGCTTAGGAAATGTTGATTAAGGATATAGTTTTGCAGAATAAGTCCATAGCTATAAGATAGGGGTAGCATTATTTTTGGAAGATTGGGTTGAAAGGACAACTTCCAAGTAAAGCTAAAATGTACACCCGAGAGAAGGTGGAGGAAATATTTCCTCACCTCATTTAGTAGAATATTTTAGGGAAATAAAGCCTCCAAAAATGGGAGGTGTGATTCATATTCAATAATTATATTATTTTTCATTCATATTGAATATTTTGGAGTGGAAAAAGTGGAGCAATCAACTCATGGGACCATTTTTACTAGTGGGACCTAGTTTGGAAAATTGGGGTCTAAAACCTTTCAGGAGCAGTTTTAGGAATCAAACATATTTTTTTTTGGGAAAACATATTTTATTAAGTTCAACACCCTTTTTTTCTATGCTATACACAAATACCTTTACAAAAATGTGAGAATTTCCTCAATTGGAGTTCATATGCAAAAGTTCTACCACTCAAAAATTGACCTTCAAGTTTCGACCAACATAATTCGAGAGGATGCTACGTGGACCTCAAATATTCATGGAAAATGGGTTATCCATGTGATCATGATGAATAATTCTCTAGGATAGTCCATATGGTAACTCTTGTTCAGAGTTAAAAGTAAACTTAACAACTAATAAGCTATCGATGTTGGAATAACTATTGGACCTCTAGGAATCAATCTCATGGAGTAGCCACCAACTCAAGATAATTGTAAGGGTTTTAAAGTGTACTAATTCCTATGAGTTTTGGTGTAATGATAAACCTCAACATGGTATGACAGCCTTGGCCTAGGTTTTATTTCCACGAGTTACGGTAGAGGTGGGTGTTGCACTAACCACTACAACTCTAGAAATATATGACATGGAATAACTGCCATCTTGAGAACATGGAAATAACTAACCACTAAAGGTAATGGTAAGGGTTTGAGAGTTTAATGATTCATGCAATTTTCTGTGTTGTTAGCATCAGGTTTTCACCTTCAGTTCTGTTATCACCATAATTTTTTTTTTTTTAAACTCTGAAAGTTTACCTTGTTTCTAGTTATGGTGTTAAATGGGTATTGAGTCATTTCATTCTTAAAGGGGTAAGTGATAGGATTTGAAGTCTTCAAAGTGTCATTTTCATTTCCAAATAAAGTTTAAAAGTCTCATTTCATAGTTTAAAGGTCCCATCATCCATTTAGAAGTCATGTTTTAACCTTTGAATTTTTTTTTTTTGCAATAAGCCACGAAACAACACTTTCGTAGTGCAACAAGTTGGAAAAAGCAGTTTTGCGCTACAAAAGTGTTGCTACTTTCATAGCGCATATCCCCGAAAATGCACTAAGCGCACTACGAAAGCGTAGATTCGTAGGGAAGTCATATCAAATCATCAAATCAGTCAGAATCCATTAAGTTTTCATCATTAGGAGTCAGTTAGAGGTTATTTCCAAAACGTGTAACCATTCAAACTCATCATTGCAATCGTAGAGGTCTCATTTATGAAAGGCAAGTTCAAATTTGAAAGGGCTAGTTACTTATTCCAGTTTCCATGAAAAACACTTAAACATATCTTTTTCATGTGTTAATCTTACGGTCATCTTACACAAAAGCTTTCCTCATCCATTATCAAGCGAGGCTGACTGTTTTGAATTTAAGCGAGGCTGATAATCAGATTCTATAGGGAGCATACAGTAATTTCTGAATGCAAGAATGACAAAAGAAAAGAAAAATCACAGATCAGGGCATTGCTTAAGGTCAGAACCTGAAAGCACAGGAGCCCTAGCTAAAGATAAAACAGTGTTAGAGGCTTTCAGGAAGGCAGGGTGTTTAAATTTTTGTGAAAAGTTGCAGGGAGGACACAGTCAGGTAACAAAGGAATTTGCCTTGCATTTCAGTGGTTCAAACACAAAGATTGGAATATTAAATTTGTCAGTTAATCCTGAGACCATAGCCTTGGTAACTGAGATTCCTAGAGGGCAAGAAACATGGTTTAAGGGTTTCATATTTGACATGGAGGCATGCAAGGTGTTTCTAAAGCTAGAATTCTCAGAGATGGATTTAAACAATGTAATTCCCAGGAGCTGCATCAAAGATAGCTATGAAAATCTACTCTTCTATATCCATAGGTATTTTACATGCCATGGCAGGTATCATAAAGTTTATTCATACCATTTTAAACTTCTGTTACACTTCACAGGCATGATATCTTTAGACTTTCCATTTTTCCTATATAGAAGCATAACTAAGATGGCAGACAAGGTTCAAATGAAATCTGAAGGGTGTGAAACTTCTTTATTTCACCATGGTCTAATCAAACTGATGGTCTTAAATGAACTCCAAAATATTAACAGAGAATGGTCATCAATTTTATTTTTATGTGGATTTGGAGTAGAAGCTCAAACTACATGCAGTAACCCTAAGGCAAAAGAAACTCCACTAGCAGAATCCAGCAAGCCTGTAGTGACAAGGACAAAAAGGTTTGTGAAGTTAAAGCCTAGGAAACAGGTGAAAGAACATGTAGGAAAGACATCAATTGTCATTAAATAAACTCCTCAATCTGCAAAACAAAGGTTATATGAAATTGAAGAAATTTCACAGAAACAGTCAGCTGATAAACAAGTTCACGAGAGACTGACTAGGAGTCAAGTTGCAAAAGAAAAGGGGAAAGCAGTGTTTTCAGGAAAAAGTGACAGTCCAGGTTTAAAGGGAAATTTAGATGATATATTTCAAGCCATAGACATAGAAGAGTCCCCTTTGGTACAAAATGACTTCATAAGAATTGATGAAGATAAACAGAAAAAGATGAAGTTATCTAAAAAGTTGGAGTTCAATGATGAGGATGCAGCATTTGTCTTCAAGGCTAGAAAGCCTATAACCAGACAGTCAAAGAAATTGCAAGAGCTTAATGATGAGCTAGAGAAAACATAGGAAACATATATTGTTCATGGATAATTTATAGATCTTTCTTCACCTATACCAGAAAAACAAAAAAACAGAGTATTCTCCACACAAATAGAAAAAATCAGTTATGAAGAGATGGAAGAAAAGTTGAAATCAACCAATCATGAAATTGTCAGATTAAAGATGAGAGCTAGAAAGCATGCTATTGAAAAAACAAGTTTCAAGAGGATGAAAGCCCTCTGGGAAGGTGATAAGGTTTCCAAACCAGAAATGATTAGTAGTGAAGCACAATATTTCACTTGGACTATACCAGCTATAAAGGAAGCAAGATTTGTGAGGGTTATGAATACTCATTTGAGGACCGGCAACAGGAGACTAAGGAGACAGGTTGAAGACTTAGAAATCTAGCTAACAATATCTCAAGAAAATCTAAAGCAATAGTGAAACAGGGTAATGGAACAGTGCAGAAAAATGATAAAGTTTAAATCGGTTTTTCATTAAGGTAAAGACCAATTTTGATGACAATCATCTTTTCGAGGTTAAGTTACTATGTTTTTTGAAAAAAATATCAGTCCTTGTGAAGTGTAAATACCCTCAACTTAAAAATTTCTGAAGACTGTATTGAAATAAGCCTACACAGTAGTTTCGTAGTGCGCTACGAAACTGCTGAAGATGAATTTTTGCACTTTTACATATGAATTTTTAAGATAAGGATGATGGGTTTTGAGTTTAAGTGTTGATGGTGGAAGCATGGATATTATAGGTGAAAGGTCAAATTGTAAAACAGGAGAAAAAATGGTTAAAGGAAAATTTTTACGATTATCTACAAACTGCGCTACAAAAACAGGCTACTTTCGTAGCGTAGACACATTTCACACCCTTCTACACTATTTCGGAGATTTTTCTTTGCACAAGTAGAATATTAAAGGTTTCAAGGCAATGATTAACACATGTGACACATATGAAACCTAGCTATCAATGATAACAAGTGCTCAAAGATGAAAATGGAAGTTAAGGGCTTAAAAGTAGGAGACCTGTCTCCTGATTTTTAGGACAGTTTTTGGCGTCATCAACAGGACTACATCAAAGGTGGAAGCATCATCAAAGTTAGAATACATGGGATTGCAGCTGTCAAAGGAAGTATTAAAGTTTAGATAAGGTTGTTGCAAGCATATTTAGGAGTTTCACTCCTATTAGAACTAGGAATTTTCAAAGGCAGTAAAGTTGTCACTTTGTAATTAATGACATGTTTAAGATTAGAAAAGGTGTCAAATTAAGTGAATTCGAATTCTCTAGTGGAGGATCAAGGAATTCTAGATTGTAAATACTCTATATAAAGCATGAGGTCGAATTCATAGAGGTTGGGAATTTTCATTAGCAATTGACTGTGTTATTGTAGTTGACTGTGTCTTTTTTAACTTAATACATAGATCTGTTTTGACAACTCAAGATTCATAAGGAGTTTATGTTTATCATCTTTCTATAGCCTTCCTCAATTATCTATTTGTAGTAGTATTTGTATGTGTTACTTAGAATTCATTTGACAATGCTCTAACTTCCTTCACATGCAAATAGACTGTGTTTTTCACTGTGTTACTGTTTTATTCATTAACCTAGACTCCAAATTCCTTGACTTCCATTCTTAACATATTACATGTTTTGGTTGAAGATTATCTTGACTACATAGCCTAATGAATGTTTGCTAATCTATGACACAACCAATTATACATTTTTATCCTTTTATTTTAGAGTTAGCCATCTATTCATTAATCAAAAATCATAAACCTTTGAGAGAGCCCTCTCAGGTTGAGGAGGCTAAGCCTCAGCCAAAATATTGGTCTGAAAGAGTTACATGAAGTCTACTTGGTGAGTAGCCTATTAGGGTCAGATTTTTTGATAACAAGTTCAAGGCAATGTTATCAGTCCATTTTTGGCAAGGTCATGATTATGTAAAGGGGGTATGGTATTTTTGTAAAGTTTGCTAGCTAAGCCTAGGAATATGTCTCATCAAAATTATTTCTCCTAACCCTAAGCTTATGTTAAATTTCCCACAGTTATTTGACCTATAGGGAAATTTCAGCTGGTGCTACGAAATATTTTCATAACACATATCTAAAAATTTTAAAACTTGATTTTTGACCCTTTAATGTCAATGAGAGACCAAGTGTTTATTCATAAAATATTATGCCTCCTTCTTCATGATTTGAAAACTGCCAACGTTTTCATGCACAATAGATCTGTTAAATAAAAAACCCTAATCTAGCCCGTTTTCCTTAAAATAGAGTTTTCCATCAAACCCAGATTTGCATTTTTCACGTGCAAGAAGCTTGTTGAGTGTCTTACAACTTTCAAGTAGAGTGTTTCAAGGTTAGTAAAAGTGTTTGTAGGTCCAAGATCTTTTCAATATGGGCGAGTATTTTCATGTAAAGAGATTTGAACCTGATGACATGTATTTTGAGGTATACCCCGAAACGTTGGATCTTTTCATAAATGCATGTTGGGAGCCAGTCTTTCAACATTTCAATGGGCATAATTTCAGTTGGTGCCATGATTTTATATTTTCCTTCAATGGAAATACTGTTAGGATCAAGACACTATAGTTCCCTATTACAAAGGAGTCTATTGTTGAAGCGACAAGTTTTCCAATAGAGGGTGAAATATGGTTAAAAAAACAAAGGCTGCAGAATGTAGATTTGAATTTCTTCTTGAAGGAGGATTGTTTTCAAAAGCAGTTTCCAAACATATGGAGATGAATTTTGGAACACCACAAGAGGTTTTTGGAGGTGATAAACCAATTACCAAGAACCTCGATCCTTTTTCTAACAGGTGTCATGGTTTGGAATATATGAATGCATCTATGGACCCTAGTTTTCAGGAATTTTCCATATTTTTTGAAATTCTGTTTCCTATAAAAATTCCAAGTCAACAACTGAAGGGCACCTCATCAAATTTGAAATAAGGATTAGACTCAATATGGCTGAAGAGGTTTTTAAATCCATTTTTTTTGGATCTTGATGGTTATTGTAATTAATATTTTCCATAAATTGTGGATCTGAAACTTTATTTAATTTTCTTATATATTACATGAGAAATATGGGAAAAGGGTTGGTTTTTAATGAAAATATAGCAATTGTATGTGTGTTGAGAGCTTTATTAATTTATATTTTTCCAAGACAAAGAATATTTTGATCAGTGACACAAATATTCAAATGACGATATCTCTTATTTTGTATTTTCTACATGTTTCAATGTTTCATTCTTTGTAATATCATTTGAATGTAAGGTCTTCTGAAATTTGAATTGAATAAATGTTACAAAATTAATCTTTGCTTTTGATGTGCTGTCTCATAGATTCAAATATTTGCACTCCTACCTTCTAAAGCTACTTTAGGATTCATTTCATATGCCCTATTGTAGTGGGTTGTTCTTCTATTTTCCTCTTTTCGATACAATAATGACAAATTTCTAGGATGTGCCATCTACCTTGCCTTTGTCAATCTTGATAAGAAAACCCATATTTTGGTAAATTTCCTTAAACCATTGCTTGTTTACTCCACTTCCCGACGTAGTATCTCCCCTCATGCCCAATAAGTCCCTACCTCAACACAACTCAAGTGAATATCTAGCCACTATGTGAATGTACAACCAATTACTAATTTAGTGATTAGACTGTCAAAGGGAGTCTTCTTTGGATTGAAGGGGTTCGCCTTCAATCTGTAATATTGGTTTGAATTGCTACCTTAGGAATTTCTCTCCTACAACCACGAGAGATTTTTGAGTGATAACAGGTGTAATGGAAAACCTCAACAATTGGGTTGTGTTATAATCGAGCCACTAGGAGGAAAAGGGGTTCCATTTCATTCAAGTGAAATTTTTTCCTTAGATGGGAAAAGTAGAAGAGAGTAGATAGGGAGAGAGAAAAAAGAGAGGAATTTTCCATTGTAGCAACCAATGATCTAACAAACTCCTTTGTACTTGCATTTTTTTTCCATTTAAAGAAATAGAGTAGGGCAACCTCACCTTCCAATTGGGTTTTCCCTTGAAAGGGTTTCCTAGATTATATCTTGCGTTTATTTATGGTTTTTGAGTTTTATTTCACTATTCTATATCTTTTGCATAATAATAATTTTCATTTATATGCAATAAACAATAATTAACAAATCCACAAATCTGAGGAGAAGTACACCCCCATAGTGTATATTTCATATTTTGAGCTTAATTTTATCAGATCCATTGTGATGAACTATCCAATGAAATATCCATGGTATTTTATGGATAAAAAATAGAAAAATGATCTCATAGAAGAAAAAAGGGTGTGAAAGCTACTCAAGCATAAATATAGACTTATCCATGTTAGGGTAAGTTGTAGTGACCATAAATTTGATATACTCAACAAATATCAAAACCTAAAAAGGGACATGAATATTTATAAATGAGGATATCATTTCAGTAGACCAAGAAAAATTAAGGAAGGAAGTTCAAAAGGTAAAGGAATCTAGAAAGGGTGGAAAAAGGGGAATCATCAGAAATAGGAAAGCTATTATTTGGGATAAAGACAAAAATGAGAGTAATAAATAGGAATTTGGAACACTCCATATCCTGTTTTTGAACTGTCATGGCTTTCCATGGCATAAACTTACTATGTTAAGTTGGATCCTGAGTGAAATTGATATCATTTTTTTAGTCAAAACTTGGAAGCATGATGAGTCTAAGGTCACTTGCATAGATGGATTCATTTTTTGGGTGGATTGGAACACTAAATATTCTCTGAGAGGAATTGGTGGAATATATATATAATATATATATATATATATATATATATATATATATATATAATCTCCCCTTAAACTCATATTCATAAGATAGATATCCTCAATTGGTACATTTGGATTGAAATATCTATTATTACCGTTAAGAGTATCTATATCGCAATTTGTTATTTCACACCTATCATCTCTACCTTTTATAAGAAAAATAATCAAGATAAGAATTTCCATCATAATACCTTATAACATGATATTCATAGTCTAAGGAATGAAGGAAATATCCTCTTGTTAGGATAATTTAATGTTAGAACCACAAGTAACAAAATTAATTTTCTAAGTAATGGTTCAAACCATAATACTCTTTGGCCATATCAAGACCTTGATTTAGCTAGTATATTATAAATAAATTCCTAATACCTCACAAATAATTAATTTGGTATCGAGCTAGTCAAACATTCTAGTTCTCAAGACCATAATTTGCAATGGCATAATCAAGTGGCCAAAATCCAACTAGATGACTTGTATTCATTGGATTGACCATAGTGTCATGGGTTGGGTGATATTTGATATCCCTGTGTCTAGCCAAATTGTCAATTTCAACATTTTAAATGACCATGAGTTTGACTTTCATCATAGACCTTTAGCCTTAACTCTAAACTTTGTATGCATAACAGACACATGCAAGAAAATTTTGAGAGCCAAAGGAACTCTAATTTTGACAAAAGTAAATTGCATCTCTTCTTAAATTATTTAAATTGGGATTGTCACCTCTTCACAGATAAGGATAACATTGAAAACCTCTATCATAATTTTACTACAATCCTCCTTGTTACCATTAGCAAGTTACCTATCAAGGCATCATATAAAAATACCAACACTTGGTATGATAATAATTTTAAAATTGCTAGAGAAATTAGGGATGCTCCTAAGGAAACATTAAAACTTGATGGTATAAATACACACAAAATTTGTTATTAAAAGGAAGATAATAAATAAGAAGCAAGAATAGTTGTTGAACCTTCCAAAATATAATTCTAGAAAATTTTGAAGTAAAATTATAATTCCTAAAAATGAATAAAATAATTTGGTTCCCTTAAAGAAGTAGAATATTTACCTTAAAAACCTTTTATGAATCCCCTAACTCCATGGATAACATTTTGAATGACCTATAAAGGATGATATATTTTCTTTGGAAAAAATTGTGTTTGAGGTTAAACAACTTGCTAATGGGGAAACAAAGGATACTAATGGTTACCAAGATGAAAATTTTAAAATGGGAGGATCTATCCTCATCCAAACATGCATAATTTCTTCAATTTAATAACGAAGAAAGGATTCCCTAAGCCTTGGACATATAGTCGTATTTTTCCTATCTAAAGTGGGGTAAAAGAATTACCTATAATTACAGGATCATTATGATTAGCCACATTTTAGCCAAGATGTACATAATTATTCTAGAAAATAATATTAGCCAAGTTGGCTTTCAATAGTAAAAGAGCTAAAGGCCAAGCTAGGTTGGGAGATATCATTCAACTATGGACTATTGTAATCTAGGGAAATATACACATTGTTACCAACATATATTCATACACCAAGAAATTTTTAAGTAATGAGAGGAATGAAACACATGAAATAAATAAAAGATAGAACAAGATTAGTGGTATCCAACCAAAACACTTCTTCTATTAATGCAAAAGCCTTATTACATTCATTGTCAGTCTATCTTATATTTATACTAGAATTTAGGTAGTTACAACTAACTAAATGCCTTAACTATTAGAATAATCAACCTGAAATGGAGTCGTAACTCGATTGGATGGTCAACTGACTTACATATTATAAAGATTTTGGTGAGTTATTCTAACTTGTGGATCTAGTATACTAAGTCGGCTAGCCCATCAAACATTTCCCCCACCCTTAGTTCCTTCTTCACCTTGAGGATGGAGAGATGTGGAATGTTTACATTAATTAAAATAATCAGAGTAGTACTAATAATTTAGTAGAATTGGAGACTAGGGTACTTATTTGGCCTATTATGGTGGTGAAGTCGAAATCAATTGATCCACTGACATTTCCTCTAAGCAAGGTTTGGTAGCGACCTCCTTGGTATTAATTTCCCTGTTCTATTTTTCTTGCTGGTGACCAATTGGGGCCTTCTAACTCCTCTTCAAAAAAGGTCTAATAGATAATATTAATATGGGGTGGATATTTAGAGGTTCTAGGTTGGAAAAATTGGTGTTTTGATCGGGTAGGGGAAGGTGCCTCTACTGGTGGTAATGCCTGAGTTTCCGAAAACCTTGTTTTGTAAATTTTTAGAGAAAATTTATGCAAGTGTTGAACAAAATGTATTCCATTACCTAGCTAAATAACATAGTTGGGCATCTAGAGCATTCAAATAAGATATACAATGGAGTTGGTATTCTAGGGATTTGTGTTGGAAGTCCTTGAATTTTACCTCGTTTTCCAACTAATGTATTTGTTTTCGAATTCATTGAAGGTGGTCACATGCATTATTTTATTCAACTTGAGCCTTCTTCCCTTCTCAAGGCTTGTTATTACCCCACAAGTGATATCCTAGCCATAATTTACAAGGTTGATTTAAATATGCCATGTAGTCTGGGTTTTACACATTAAAGTCCAGCCTAACGAACCACTTTTCCTAATTTATTTCCATTAATTAATTTACCCACATGGGAATAACCCATAAATCCATTAATTTTATGTTATTCTCATATTTTTACCCATTAAAGTGAAAATAATAAAAAATATTTTCACTCATATTTTTTGTTTCCATACGAATAATTCAATAAATACTTTATTTGTTGATTATTCCTTAATCCTCTAATCATTCTCATAGGAATAATTTATTAAATCATTATTTAATAATTATTTCTAACACATTTGACTGTTTCACCTAGAAGTAATTTAAATAACCCATTTGTTTGTTAATTATTTCTTATTTATTTTACCCATTTTATTAATTAACTCAATAAATCATTTTTTTTTAAATTTAGTTATCTAAATAAAGGTTATTGAACATTTCTTTGACCCTTTCCTCTCAGAAATAATATTAAAATACCAAAAGTAGTTCGATCTTGATTGAGTCCAACAGATATTTATTATTTGAACATATCAATTCTAACCTAACATTTTATTATAAATAGAGAGGTTTTTTCCACTCATTTTTACCTTGACCATTTTAATCATCCAACCTCTGCTTCACTTTCATCTGAGTACTCCCCATTAGAGTCTCACCATATACCACTTTTCTCTTTGCATAATTATGAAAGGAGCCACTATAACCACATAAAGGAGAAAAAAAAAACCCTCCCAAGGAGGAGGATATTCCAAGCCACATTCATGTAACTTCTCTAGAGGTGATCTATATTCATTAATAAAAAGCTTATTCATTGGGTATGGAAGTATAGTAATTTTGTTATGTTTTAAAATTTTTCATTTTGCTGCACATTTTCTATTATATTCTTTAATTGCGTAGATTTTTTATTTCCCCCGAATCATTATTACTTTAACTTATAGGGTTTTAAACCTCACTATGTTGTTATGATACTAGAACCATTGTAGGAAAAATGTTTCCTGCTAACCTTTGCACAATAAATTGAATAAAAAATCCATTGCATCTCATCTTGCATAATACTTGTCTCCTATTTATTTTTCTGTTCTATTTGTGTGTTGAGGGTTTCTATAACTTTACCTTTTAGTGTAGCTCCCCTTTTTTTTGTTAAGACTTTAATAAGCACTTGCCAAATACACAATTTAATGCAAGTTAGTATTTTTTCTAGTTGTTAAGCACAATGATCATGGTGGTTGCCTTATCCAAATATTTCCTATTGTTATCAAAGGAAGAAAATTCCTTCTATAAAATAAGAGAATTTTCATCAATTCTAGCTCACTTGTTTGATTGTTGAAGCTATTGATTTTTTTCCTTCATTTAAATGTTGAGATCGGTTAGACAATGCACAAGGGATTGCATGGAATCTAGTCCTATTGTACTGACAAAAATTACATTTACTATTTACATTGAACAAGGGTTATATAATTTTCCCAAACTTCTTCCTCTTTATTCTTTCTTCCCTGACCCTTTTCAATGGTTTTCCTCCACTGGATAGTCATATCCTATGATATATTTTCCAGACTTTGAATTATTTTTGTGTTCGATACTTGAGTCAGATGTATTATGATGGGAAGATTTAGACTTTTCTTTGCTTATGTAGCTATTGATGACAAATTGGAATTATTCTCTTTTTCACTCTACAAGTCCTCTTTTTCCTACCTCTTTTTCGACTCTAACTATTGTGTCATGTTTTTCTACACAGCTAGGTGGAAATTGCTATTGGGGTATTGTCAATGTTTGAATTTTTTGACGAGGAAAGGATGAATGTGATGAGGGTGTAGTTGATTATGAATTTGTGGTAGAGGACTTATGTTTCTACTTATTTGAAAGCTCTAAATCCTAATTTTTTGAGGCAACATAGATAAGGTATTGGATTGAGTCCTCTTAGATAAAAATTGGTCCCCCTCTTTAATTTATTCATTGATATTCTAATATATCCCATTTTTTGGTTCTTCCTCGATGTTTGCTGGTAATGGTGGTGGTGAGATGCTAGTTAGATTAATAAATTTTGGTTTTGTTCTCTCTGCCCTTGGTTTTGTTACTTTTGGGATTGTATGTGTCCTCGAGTTTGGTAAGGTTGCACATGTACTTTCTTCTTGCTACATTGCTTTGTCTTCCATTTATTTCTTAGCCATCATATATTATTTTATTGTTTGCATAAAATTTATCTTAGCCTATACTGATGTCTCTTTATTTATTTATTTATTTTCCAATTATGAATGCACCATTGTTTTGTTAGCCTCGATCTAGCACTAGGTTGAATTTACTTTCTTTTCTTATTCCTCTAGTACCTAGTAGGAAATCCTGGG